>CM070034.1:63391686-63409927 GCA_036250615.1 Ptychadena robeensis | reverse complement strand
CAATGAAATGCAAATCAGTTGCTATCTTTTATTTAAAGTTATTTTTTCGATTTTCCTTTACAAAAAACCTACCATTGAAATGATACTGTTCTTAGACTTTTCATTTCTTTGTCATTGGACAAACTTATAAAATCAGTGAGGGGTCAAATAATTATTTCCTCCACTGTATATATAGGAGGCAGTTGAATTGCATACATGCAGAATAGTAATTATGACAGGGCTCACCAGGACTCATGTAGCGAACACTAACTGACTACTGAACGGACAGAACAAGAACATGTCCTTTTTGTACCCTACAAAGATACTTTCTTTTGTAAACCTGCTTAATTTTTTTATAAAAATAGTTATTGGAAAAAAGAACATGTAAGACATGTTACAGATAACAGAAGGATTGGGTGAGGCAGGAAAAAAATGTTGCAACTGTCACAACTGTCTTGTATCTGTGACTTGTCAAAATAATCCCCAGATAAAATAATACAACGTTTGATGGGTAAACTCTGACAGTTGGTACTCCTGTTCACCAAGTAAGCAACAACACTCCTCAATGTGTGCAAAGTCAGTTAACTGAATGCATGCTTCAATGTCAATACTGAATTTGAAGCTTTTCCTTTTACCAACAGCTCATTTCAGGTGTTACTTTCTGAAAGACAAGCAGTACTGAAGATAGGTCCACCTGGCACTCTTATATGCTGAGCACTGGAATAGTAGGCGCACAGCAAGTAGTTTCGACTATGTCCATCTACATAGCAGAGGGATCTACACAATGCTGCTTCCTTATTAGGAGAGGACAAAGGGAAGTTTTGGTGCCTGATAACACTCAGATGTTTCTGTGACATAAAGAGGACATGGCTTGTGTACTGACATTGGAATGTAATAAACGTAAGGCAGCATATAAGACTGAGCTATTCCCAGACATGCCCGGCTCCACTACAGAAACACTAGGGCTGAGAGCCATGTTGTGAAACCTGTCCAGTACTTTAACATCTAACAAAGGGACAATTGTATTAATCCTACCAAAAGCACTTTGACGGCGTATGATATTTCAGATGTTGCAACAACAAGAACTGTTATGGTGACAGAAAATGTAGATCACCTATATGCGAAAATATATTGGATACCTGCATGAGAATGCTGAGTGATGTGCCACCTGCTCATTACCGAGATTTAGAGATGGCATTTTTCTCTATTATTGTGATCCTGGGCAAGGCAGCATCAACTGTGGGCAATAGAAGCAAAAAATGCAACGAAAGAGCCCTTCATACTCTCCACGTTAAGGGGGGGGGGGGGTTCCACAGCATTTAGTGCTCCGTCGGTGCTTGGCGAGGGGTTCCGACGGAGCACATACACTTTACCTGCTTGACAGATGCTTTGTTCTCACGGTGCTGAGCCATTCCGCCAATGCAGGGGTTAACGTAGGCCAGCTAAAGTGTATGTGATCTGTTGGAACCCCTGCCAAGCACTGCCCTTAATGTAGCCACTTTAGCTGGCCGGCGAATACTCTGTTCAGACATCCACCGATGCATCCGCGGAACGGCTCAGTGCCACGAGAACACAACATCCGCAGAGCAGGGAAAGTGTATGTGCTCTGTCCGAACCCACGCCAAGCACTGTGCTTAGTGTAGTGGGTCCTGACGGATGTGGAGACATAGCCTCACACTATGACAAGAAGTGCCTGATCCAGGCCTTTCATGGCAGGATCCCCAGGATTTATTTTAGTGACATAGGAACCACTATAACAGCCATAGCAGTGCTATGGGGCCTATATTCACAAGGAGGCCCACTACTTCTGGAAGGGCAGGGATTGGAGTGACAGGTTGGGATGGGGGGGGGCATAAAAATGTTTGCTATGGGGCCCAGTCAATTCTAGCTACGCCCCGGTGCAGACCGTGAAATATTAGAAATAATGTTAAGATCACAACGATATGTTAAAGTTTACATGAGACTTTACTATGTGTAGCCAAGCATTATTCATTTTTACTATGGTTTCCTTTAAACTGGCCATAACGTCTGAAAAATGTCAGCACGCACCTGTTCATAAAAATCTAGCATCTAGCATCTATAGCATCTACAACTGTTTAAAATAAATGAAGAGTGTTGTTTTTTGCATTGTAAAGTTAACAAAGCACTGCAGCATTAATAATGCATAATGTATCCTCTGTTCAGAACACATAAAGGCATTCTTGCAAGGACCACATCCACTAAACTAGGAGATGAAGAACATCATTAGCAGTGTGTATTAGTGTTGATGATTTTACAGTTCATAACATGAGATTATCGGCACACACAAACCGATTTATTCTTTGTATAACTATATACTGTACAACACAGACTTAGTAGTGGGAATATCTGGTCTAGGCATTGCCGTAGCTGTATTCTGCAATTGTCATAATTAAGAATCGATTACTTCCTAGTTACATACTGGATTTTACTTCCTCCGATAGCTTTCCCATGCATATTGCATTCAAAATCTTTATACAAGATTTGCTAAAAACTGTAAAATATGAAGACACAAACTCTCCAAATATCCACTTACAACATAACATGCTTTACTTCACAGTTTGCTGTAAACAGAAATAAATGGTAATAAAAGCTAAAACATCAACGTGCATTGGAGTTTTACCTACCTAGTAAATATAACCAACGTATCATATTTGTAAACAAACAAAAACATTCAGGGGTAGTTTATGCATGTCCTGATGTGATGTTGGTCACTGTGAACCGAACTCCAATATATAGCATGACATAAAGCCTATATTCTGAAGTGAACGGGCTTGAAACGGCCGACATCACCCTAGTCCATGATTAATTGTGGATTACTTTGAAGTTATAAGGGTCAATTTACACTGGTGGTTTTTAACCACCAGGTAAACGACCCTTTAACGTGACTGACCGGACACCACATTAGGCGTCTGCCGGTTGGTTTTCGGGCTGCAACCCCTTAGGACCTATATGGCGTTCTTAGACACCCTGTAATCGCTTGCACTATTTTACATACAATCACAGGAAGTCGTTTCTCCCGAGGCTGCGGGAGCGCACTGTCGGTTCCATGCTCAAGCAGCTCGAGTAAATACAGTCAAGCAGCTCGTGTAAATACAGGCTTAGGGTTGCTACAAGCCACTTCATTGAAACTTGTGTAAAATACAATATGGCATCATTGATTCTATAATGATACCCAATGAATCGTGTCTGGGCACACAACACAGCAGAAATTAGATCTGTGTGGTGGGCAGCACAATATACAATAAAGCTGGCCATACACCTTTATATCTCTCTGTCAGATATTCTTTATCCAACAACTACGTGGTATAGGGTCCTCTGCAATTGAACACAGGTAAACTTGTTTAGAAAGTCCCTTATATTACCCTATTTCCAGAAAATAATACATCCCCTGAAAATAAGGCACCCTTATAATTTTGCCTCACGCTGAAATATTAGAAATCTCCCGAAAATCTGGATAGGGGGGGGGGATCAGAGGGGGCAATCAAAATGACACAGGAGGATCAGAAGGGGTTACTAAAATGGTAATCCCCCCTCTGAGTCTCCTGTGCCATTGGGATTCTCCCTCTGATCCCCCTGTGTCATTTTAAGTGATCCCCCCACCCTCATCTTTCGGATCAAAAATGTATATAAGACACGGTCTTATTCTCTGGGAAACACTGTACATGGTAGAACAAAATGAAATCTAAAAGGAAATCTGACAGAGAAATCTAAAAGGTGTATGGGGGCCCTTAGACACATTCATTAAAATATACTTTCCGGTCCTTTACTCCAACCCAACTTTCATTTTGTGCTTGAACACAGTGTCATTGTATACTGGAACACTGTAACATGGAGCTCATGGATACTGTTACATTGTATATTTCTAGGTAAGCCTCTGTAACACACCCTGTGTACTGTACCTGCTAACAGAAGGACGGTGCAGACATGGTGACTCAGGGCTGACAGAAGGAGGGGAGGGATAGTGGTCATCCCATCTGTCCTATAGTACTAGAATGAAGCAGACTATGGCAGGGGGTGTATATTTCATGGATGGGTACTTGGAGTAAAGGTCAGAGCACGCTTCCTGTGCTATATGTTGCCATGTAATATATAAATGCAGGAGCACTAAAGCTGAACTTAAAGATCTGTCATACATGTCACATCACAGCAGGAAGGGAATAAGAATCTCCTTTCCTAATGTGTGCATACTCCTCGTGCAGTGGAACCCTGACAGTAGTCACTCAGCAACAACTCTTTCCATGTATAACAATAGTTATTATCAATAAAACAAGTTTGCAAAGTAAATAAAAGGATCACGTGTCTTTATCATCCAATCACACAGCTTCGGTGCGACTCTCCTAACGCAGCCCACACAGTCACATGTATTGCCCCTTATAAATAACCCCGGCACAGGCGCAGGTACCTCCATAGTACACGGAGAGGGCAGCTATTATTATGGGGTGACAGGGCAGAACCCCCCCCCCCCTTTCCCCACACTCACCCTGGATGCCGGTCTGGTGAGACATGGTGAGAAGATCGCAGCTGGTGAAGCTGAACCAGGAAGTGACAGGGCTGAGCCGGCACCCGCGGGATACACGTCATCGGCCCGTACACCGGTTGCCTGGCAACCAATCCCCGTGCCAAACTATTCCGTCCGGTACACGCCCTCTCCCCCGTGCCCTAACCCGCCTACACGAGGGAAGTATCAGTAATCGGAAATAGACCGGAGACGGTTACATTGTGACATTCCGTCCACTTCCTTGTTGTCCTGGATGTCACCCTGTATACAGAAACTGACAGATCATCCAATAAATGCTCATATTGAATCATGCTATGCGGGTGCATAGGGCAGCAGGCCCAACGACCATGTGCACACAATCCCTAACTCAACCCCAAATGTACTAAAACATTATTACAAAAGGTCAGCACACTGTAACCACTCCTGTGTATTACCACAAAAAGACAGGTTCTCTTAATGTGCCACACAAATATGGGTATGTCTCCACTGCGTTCTGGGCTCCATCGGCCCCCCTGCACTAAGCGCATTCCTTGGCGGTGGTCCAGACGGAGCTGATCCACATACCTTCCTTCCTGACTGGCGGTTCTGCCGGCCTAGAGGTTGACGAAGTGCAGTACATGCTGGCGGATCGCCGGTCTGGTAGGAAGGTATGTGAATTGGCTTCGTCTGGAATGCGCTTGGCCAATGGAGCTAAGAACGCAGTGGAGACTACTACACTGTCCACCAATGTCTGGCACTACAACAATGTAACCAAGTAACCATGCCTATACTGCACACAGCTTCATACGTATACATTTTATTATATATTGTGTACAGGCCTAAAGGATATGTGTACGGTCAGGGCCAAAAAAAGGATTGGTTTTCACAAAGTTTGATGCTTTAGTTTTCATGTTGGTAATTTGCATATGCTCAGAATGTTATGAAGAGTGATCAGGTGAAAAGCAAAGTTCTTCTTGTCATAAAAATGAACTTAATCCCAAAAAACACTGCATTCCTGCTTTGCCACAAAAGGACGCGCTGAGATCCCAAGAACAGCAAGCACCCGGACATCATCCGGATCAGGGTGCCACCAGCCAGAGCTTGCTCAGGATTAGCAGCACGCTGGCATGAGTGCATCTGCAGGCACAGTTAGGGGAAAACTTGTAGGATGGCCTGGTGTCAAAGAGCGCAGCAAAGTGATGAAATAATTCATACATTGGTGGGCAGTGTAATAGTCCCATATATTTGTGGACAGGGTAGTAGTCACATATATTGGTGGTCAGTGTACTAGTCCTATACATTGGCAGATAGTGTAGTTGTCATATTTATTGTTGGCCAGTGCAGTATTCCCATACAAAGGTGGTCATTGTTGTACTGCAATACATTGGTGGTCAGTGTAGTAGTCCCACACATTGGTGGGCAGTATCGTAGTCCGATACATTGGTGGTCAGTGTACTAGTCCCATATATTTGTGGACAGGGTAGTAGTCACATATATTGGTGGTCAGTGTACTAGTCCCATACATTGGCAGATAGTGTAGTTGTCATATTTATTGGTGGTCAGTGTAGTATTACCATACAAAGGTGGTCAGTGTAGTAGTCACATATATTGGTGGTCAGTGTAGTAGTCCCATACATTGGTGGACAGTGTAGTAGTCCCAAACATTGGTGGACAGTGTAGTAGTCCCAAACATTGGTGGACAGTGTAGTAGTCCCATACATTGGTGGACAGTGTAGTAGTCCCATACATTGGTGGTCATTGTAGTAGTCCCATATATTGGTGGTCAGTGTAGTAGTCCCAAATATTGGTGGACAGTTTTGTAGTCTAATACATTGGTGGACAGTGTATTAGTCCCATACGTTGGTGGACAGTGTAGTAGTCCCATATATTGGTGGACAGTGTAGTAGTCCCATATATTGGTGGATAGAGTAGTAGTCACATACATTGGTGGACAGAATAGTAGTCCCATACACTGGTGGCCAGTGTAGTAGTCCCATACACTGGTGGCCAGTGTAGTAGTCCCATACATTAGTGGACAGTGTAGTAGTCCCATATATTGGTGGACAGTGTAGTAGTCCCATACATTGGTGGACACAGTAGTAGTCCCATACACTGGTGGACAGAGTAGTAGTCCCTTACATTAGTGGACAGTGTAGTAGTCCCATACATTGTTGGACAGTAAAGTAGTCACATACATTGGGGGTCAGTGTAGTAGTCCCATATATTGGTGGACAGAGTAGTAGTTCCATACATTGGTGGACAGTGTAGTAGTCCCATACATTGGTGGACAGTGTAGTAGTCCCGTACATTGGTGGCCAGTGTAGTAGTCCCATACATTGGTGGACAGTGTAGTAGTCCCATACTGGGGAGGACAGTAGGATTGGCCCGAACTGTTCGCCGGGAAACCGATTCGAGGCGAACATCGCATGTTCGCGTCTGCCCCCATTGTCGCCCGAACCATATGGCGAAGTTCGGTTCCCGCCCCCTATCTTTTGCATTGGTGAAACTTTGACCACTGTGATGGTCACAGTCAGCAGAACATAATTCCAGCCAATGAGCACCCCCCACCTTACAGACCCTCACCCCCCTATAACATATCAAGTACCGGACGGCATTACACATTCGCTTGAAGAAGGAGAGAGTAGGAAAGAGAGCTGATGTGTGCTATAGGGAAAAATAGCTAGGGACGTGTTCGTGTAATATACAGTCTTCACGGAATATCCCCTCCATCCTTCAATCCATGGGAAGACCCATCTCCCCCAGTGTCCTCCACACTGATCATCACACACCAGTGTCCCCACAGACCATCACCCCAGTGTTATCCACATGACCAATCACCACCAATGCTGTCCTTTTCACCCCACACTGCCCATCACACAGTGTCCTCCACACGTCCATCTCACCCTGTGTCCTCCCACAATGACCATCACCACCCAGGCCCCACCCGCCAACCCCTGGCCTCCCACGACTCGATACACCACCAGGGCCCCCACACTGTCCATCTCCCCCATGTCCTCCACACTACCATCACCAACCAGGGTCCTCCACAACTGTCCATCTCCCCACAGAGTCACAGGCCATAACGACCATCACCAACCATGTCACTCCAACACTGACCATCAACCACCATGTCCTCCACCACTGGCCCATCTCCACACAGTGCCTCCCACACTGTCCATCTCCACCAGAGCTCCATCAACACACTGTCCATCTCCACCAGTGTCCTCCACAACGACCCACCACCACCCAACCAGTGCCGCATACACCATCTCCCCCAGTGTCCTCCACACTGTCCATCGCCACACCGTTCCTCCACACTGCACCATCCACCAACACATGTCCCAACACATACTGAGACCATCCACCCCATCTGCCATAAGCGACACATCTACACCACGTCTGCCATACTGACCCATCTCCCCCAGTGTCCTCCACACTGTCCATCTCCACCAGTGTCGGCCATACTGACCCATCCCCCCTCCCCCAGTGCATCCACACTGACCATACTCCACCAGTGGTCCTCCACAAACGCATCCTCCACCACGGTCATCCACACTGACACATCAACCACCAGTGCCGCCCATACGACCATCTCCCCCAGCCACATGCCACTCCCCATCCCCACCACTGACCATCACACCATCCACCAAACCAGCTTCCGCCACACTGACCAATACTGACCATCTCCACCAGGTCGGACCATACTGACCATCTCCCCCAGTGTCCTACCACTAACGTCCATCTCACCAGTGCCCTCCATAAAATTCACCTTTTAAGCTGTAGGCAACGGTGGAGAAGCATCTTCACAGGTTTGTTTCGGTGGAATTCACACAGCATATACCAACCATGTTGTTTCTCCAGCTCCCCTCTTATGTTCAAATCCCATTCACTATCATTGTAGAAATCCTTCGTGCCGATTTGTTGCGTGAAAATTTTTTTTCTGGGGAGTTTTGCCATGGATCCCACTCTGTCATGTCATTGTCCAGGTGTTTGACCCCTTGAAATAACTTTCCCAACACTATTGTGGCCAGAAAGGGTCTCTTTGTTTTTTAATGTTCGCCTGCCCATTGAAGTCTATGGGGTTCGCGAACTTTTGCGGAGGTTCGCCGTTCGCGAATATCAAATTCCGGGTTCACGCCATCACTAGTGGACAGTGTAGTAATCACACATATTGGTGGAAAGAGTAGTAGTCCCATACATTGGCAGAATGAATTGCTCACATACAAAATGCTCAAATAAAACCCCCCAGAAATATGAAACGCTCCAAACATGGGTGTGTTGGGGGTTGTTTTTGTGGCTTGTTTTACGACTAAACCTAGCCTTATATTACCTGTAGTACACTGAACTGTTCACATATAGCCTTTACTATGCATATCATATGTCCAAAAAGTGCACATTATATCCTATAGGCCTGTTACATAAAAAATGCATGTCTACGCATTGAAGCATGTGAAACCATATAGGTGTGAACCCAGCCTTACAGTTAGCACAGGTACTAGGTAAATGTCTATTCAAACTATTTTTGTGAAGAGATCAAAATATCTGTGGTCAGTAAATGAGCCTGCCCAGCTCAGATTGTTACTCTATATATAGGATTGTGAACCGATCACATCCATTTCCATCGTTGGTTCTGTCCGTACGGGCATGCAGTCATTTCATATTTGAATACACCCTTCCTAACTGGCTACACACATTGGGTTATAGAAGGTACTGGAGCACACAATACATTATCATTTATTTATATAGCATCAACATATTACACAGCGCTGTACAATAAATTGTAGTTGAAATACAGCACAAGATAATACACACAGGTACAGGTTATGACACAGGAGGAGTAGAGGACCCTACCTGGAAGGGCTTACAATCTAATAGGTTGGGGAACAGAGTATACAATAGGTGGGGGGGGGGGGGGGGGGGGGGGGGGGGGCTGTCATGGTTGTGATGTTCGGGGTGAGAAGATGGAAAGGCCAGACTGAAGAGGTGGGCTTTCAGGGATTTTTTAAAAGTGGGTAGGAGCAAGTCTGATGGGGCGAGGGAGGGAGTTCCAGAGAGTAGGAGCGGCCCTAGAGAAGTCCTGTAGCCGGGCATGCAATGTTGTTCTCTGGACAACTGGAAGCCAGTGTAGAAATTTGCAGAGAGGAGCGGCAGATGAGGAGCGGTTAGAGGAGTAAATGAGCCTAGCAGCAGCATTCATGATGGACTGAAGACCATCATTTCCTAGAAAATCCTCCGTTTACTGTATTGTGATTGTTGTCAAAGCGGCAACAGCAGCTTAAAACCCCATGTACCCCATCTATTACTGGCACTGTCAAGGATCCACCTTTCAATGACATCACTCTTAGAAAGATAATGGGTAGTTGCGCACAACCTTCAGCAGTGATTACACAGCTATAGTGATATCAGTGGCCAGAAAGGCCCTCAGTTGGTGTATGGGGCCTGAGCAAGGATCACAGAGTAAAATGGAGTCAGTATGAGGGATGGGTGTATATGTTGTGTGTAGGTGTGCAGCTCTCAAAATGGAGGAGTGTGGCCCCCTGTAACAGACAAATAAGAACAAGGACAGATGCGCAGAACCTAGTACAACAATTGGTTAAATAATGTGGAATAGGGTAAGATAAAACAAAATGAAACAAAACAACAGACAAGATCCTCACATTGAGAGAGGTTTACAAGGCTGGATCTCTCAGGGCCATGTGCTTTCCAGGAGGACCTCACTTCCTGCTTGGGGATGAGATCACTTCCTGCTGCTGAAGACCCCATTACTTTGGATGGGGACGAATGATTGTGGCCAAGATTAAATCGCGCTCCCCGTGTTCTGACTGCCGACTGGCGTGATTATTTTCCTCTGATTGCGCCCATAGACATGAATAAAGATTTGCGATAGCGCGTGTAGGCGATCAAAAATCGTGGCTATTCACTCTCTATGGAGGCGATTTTTTTTATAATGATGTTGTTTTAAAAAAAAAAAATCACAGATGAAAATCGCCTGGTCAATCGCCTGAGTGGGGACATAGCCTAAGGGGTCCTTAACCTCCTTAGTGTTCATCACGAGCCCATCTCGTCCAGAGTTTGTGTGAAGAACAAACTCTGGATGAGCTGGGCTCCCATGAAAGCTGCATATCCCCGGAAAGCTACGGCGATGCTGCTTCCAGCCGCAGCATTTCCGGGGCTCTGCGTCACGGTGACGCGGAAGGGGCGAGGGTGAGCAGTGCCATAGACTCTCACTGCCAGTGTCATGAATGACACTGGCTGTATGGAGAGGGGAGGGAGGAAATGGCAGGCAGTGTACCTCGTACACTGCTGCCATTGCCTGTACCACACTGTTAAAAACGGTGCAGTACAGGCGGTGCGCTAGGGAGGTTAATATAGATTTGCTTCACTTGGCCATTATAAAATATCCTTTCCTTTAGACAATTTGGGGGGAGTGCTTGTACCTGTGTCAAGATGCCTCCATACCAAGCACATAAACTGATGAAACCAAGACTCCAAAGTCCTGTTCTCATATAAGCTCATTTGTTTTTATAAGCGAGTTGTTGAGTGTGGGGGAGTATGGAACTACCAGAAAAGTTGTTGAGCGGGGGTGCTACTGATTATGCACGATCATGGCGCCTGCAAATTCCCCCACCATGAGAAAATGAGAAATGTCAGCAAACGAAACATTATGGAGATGTATGCCCATGCTGCTCTGATTAGATTTCCTCGGAAATGAACCATGCATCGCCAACTGCCGTTCTTACATAGATTGGCCTTGCTGGATACCACGGGCTGGTGGAGCATGCAACATCCTCTGTCCCTCCACACTAGTTAATGCGGGCATCTATGTGAGAAACAGGGGAGTAGAATGTCCCGTCCTATTTCCCACCCCGCTTGTGTAAATGATGTGCGGGGTGGGAAGTTAGGTAGAAGAACTGCCCCATCCCTCCTAACTAGTGATGAGCAGCATAGGTAATATTCTTATTCACAAAATATCGCCTAATATTTGCCATAATTACCTTCAAAAGATTTTCACAATAAAAAATACTGTTATGCGCAAATTACTGATGTAATACACCCACTACAGTCCCACGTCTGTCTACACATGACTGTGCCCTTTGACCTGCAGCCACACACCACCAGCATCATCATCCTCCTCCTCTTTACTAAACAGTGGGGTCTGGCCATTACTATCTCCCCCTCCCCTGTGGGAAGGTAGCCATACATGTTGAGATTCTCCCTCAATAGATGAGGGACAGACTTGAGTGCGATGATGTCATCACACTGCAGCCGGCCCTTCTGAGGATCAGCGGGCACCCTTTGTGTGCAGGACATTACTTTGGATGTGGACGGCAGTAAGTAATTGGATCGGCCAGGAATTTACCAACATACGGGAGATTCCTGGTCGATCTTGCCAGGTGGGCGAACCCGATTTTCAGTCAAGCACCCGCCGGAAGATTGGCAGGAATGCGCATGGCACCGATCGGACGACAAATCAGATGGAATCTGCCCGTGTATGGCTACCTTAAGTCCTGCTCCATGCAGTTACCTGGACATTTCTGCTGCTAGATTGTCTTCTGCCACAGACTGGATCTTCAGACAGGCCCAGGTGGTCCAGGCCATGAACGCTGGGGTCTCCTATCCCACTTCCAAACCACCACCCCCCCACCGCTTCAGTAACACCCCTGCCTCTCCTTCCTCCTGTCCTTGCCAGGATACCACTTAGCAGCTGCTCTAAGCAAGAACCATCCCCTAGGACTCCTGACACAGTTAACCCCTTTGTGGCTGAGTTTGGATGGTGAGGTGTTTATTCACCCTATGCCTTGACAAAAAGCTGCTCTGAGATATTTTCCTACCCTTACAACTGCGCATGTGCAGATAGCCCTAGCTCCTGTGCATTTCTAAGTTAATCGGTGTCAAGGTTAGGAGTTGGGGGGGTTAAGGTTAGGGGGAGTGGTGCTTGACAGTAGGGGTGAGATTGGGGGGGTTAATTTTAAGGGTTTGGGGGGTTAAAATGAATCTAACCTCCCCAATCCCTAACCCTCAGGAACCCCTAACCTTGACACCCGAAATTCGTAAGGTTAACCCTGAGATGCCCAAAAAACTCGGGCAGAAAAGTATCCCAGAGCCATGTTCTATTAAGCAACCCCTTCCCTGGGTCCCTTTTATTTCGGATACACACCCTGGTGTAGCAATCACAGCGTTACCATCGCCGCACGTGTGACCTCTCCACGCATCCCTCCCATACACTGCTAGTGTCACAATGCTATGACGTCATTTAAAGGGCTTCGCTCGGTAAAGTAAGGTGCGGGTCCTGATGCTGCCCATCTGATGAATGAAAGCAGTGCGATGTCACTAACAGAGCACAGAGCTGACCCCGTGCCACGTACCAGCTCAGCACACCCGTGACTGATGGGCAGAGAGGGGAGGGCGTGGGCACCCAGCCTGCATGGCTATTCCTGGAAGCTGAAGCAATGCCCTGGAAGCAATCACCTCTCAGGATAGAGATTCATGAATAGCTGGTAAGTCCTGAAAACATGTCTAACCATAGCAGAAGGCTTTACTAATGTGGATGGGGCTGGGTGATGTGTGACCTGGGTAGATCCTTCTATCACTGTGACCTGGGTCATGGTGTCAGCACCCTGCTGACATACACTATGGTAAAGACACTGTAATAAACATTAGGACACAAACATTTTAGGACATGTATAGGTAGAATGAAGAGCAGTGATCACATATTAACCACTAGTTGTAGTTACTATGAGTAATCACAGTTTGCCTGTAACCAATATAGTTTGTATGCCTTATAGCAGTGACGGCGAGTGCCCAAACTGAAACCCCACTTATTTATCTGAAAGTGACAGCAAGGCAATTTAACCTGAACTACACATGCACAACTCATATACACACATGAAACATGTAAACACATACTCTACTTTCCTATAAGATAGAATACGAGAGGGTATGAGGCTCTGTGTGCAATCAGAAGAGAGGGAAAGAGAAGTGACAGCACTGAGCACCAATAGACAGCAGTTCTTTCCTCTGTGAGGGCTCTGTTTGCCACCACTGCCGTCTAAAATACCCTTCCAAACAGTGGGGACATTTTAGTGCAATTCCCTCCAGGTCATGGAACTAAGGGTTTGTTTCCTCTAAAATGATCCACTAGAGTGATCGTTCCTATTGAAACTCATTTGGCAATTTCCATTTAGCGATCAGGTGCAGACATGATTGAGGGGACGATTGTGAACGCTACCCTACCACTTTTTTAACCGCGCCCGATCATGTACCGTAGCGAAAAAACATTCATGGCTTGATTCATTGGCCGATCGCTCTAGTGTAAAAAAACAAGCCATTACTTCTAAACCAGGGTGGATAAAAATCGATGATTTTTTTAAAAAAATCTAAACATTTTTTTTTATTTAAATCAGATTTTTTTTATTTCAATTTAATTGAAAAGTGCTTTTTGAGGAAAATCTATTACCATCCCAAGGTTATTCCATCATGAAATAAAAATTAGTTTTAATTATGTAGAATAAGGCTGTTTATGTTTAATTGTTTTGGTAAATAAATTCCATGAACCCAGTAACAATGTCACGCTCTTCCAGAGGTTTTTGAAAGATTTTATAATCAATAAAACTACACTCTCTGATGTATAGTGGCCAACATCCCAAAACCAACAGACAGAAGTTGATAATGGCATAAACACATCACCCCAAATTTCCCCTGGAATAGATAAGGGCGAGGGGAAAGGCCACACAATATGTATAAGCAATACATGTATTATACACAGTGCAAAGAATGAAGTAATGACATCATATTAATCCAAAACAATGTGCGATGTTGCGGATGTACACATCTGTACACGTGCCTACACAATTAAATAGTCCAAATGGCACAAATTTCCGCCAATGCGCGTTTCGTTGAAGACGTCTTCAGGTGGTACCATATGCAATTTAATTGGCCAAATCTTAATAACACAATCAGCCAACACAAGGGGATCAGTCATATTGTATAACCAAATTGACATAAAAGTGGACAGAGACCCCAGGTCACTCACGTCCATAGATCCATATAGGTGGAATCCACTGCACTGACACCAGTGGGAAATGGAGAGACAGACTTTAACCACATAAATGCCGTGGTGATCTGCATACAACAAAATAGATTTTTAATACATTTACTTTGGTAAACATGATCCGTTGATGGTTTGGGTCGACGCAGATTACCAGTGGGGACGCCATCTTCAGAAATCGTGTCTTTTCCCCCTATATTGATCTATGAATGCGAGTGACCCCTAGGGGTCTGTGTACAGTTTTATGTCAATTTGGTTATTCAGTATGACTGATACCCTTGTGTCGACTGTTTGTGTTATGTAAGAACCCCCTGAAGAAGTCTTCAACGAAACGCTGGGGTGAAAGTTGGGGTGAAATTTGTGCCATTTGGACTATTTTAATTGTTTAAGCATGTGTACAGATGTGTACATCCGCAACATTGTGCATTGTTTTAAATGATATGATGGTCATTACTTTTGTACTGTGTATAATAAATTTATTGCTTTTGTGTCCCCTCAGCCATGTCTATTCAAGGGGAAATTTGGGTGATGTGCTTATGCCATCATCAACTTCTTATCACAGATGCTTGGTTTACTTTTGCAGTTTTCAAAACTAAGTACAACAGAAAAGTTGTCCAAATATGAATGATTAGCCTAAACTGGGGATAAAAAAAAACAAATATGAAAAGTTGTTATTCTAACAATCTTAATTTTCAAGTTATACCAGGAAGAATGATTGATTTAAATCAGTTTGATTTAAATCAAGCCTTACTGACTAGTGATTTAAATCAAATCCACACTGTTCTAAACTGATGTTGCTAATCTAGTTATCTCTGGAAACAAACATGGGAATATTCCGTGTATACAATAAATATTTTCCAATTGCTGCTGACATTCAAACACTGACTTTTCATAGATACAGTGTTTAGTCACTTGTTGCAAGTGTTATTAAATAGTTTTTCAGTTTACTGCCCAGACTCCGCTTTGTCGTTTGCCTACATTTAGCATAACCGGTAAAACAAGTTGTGGCTCACAATGCATTCTAGCGTGATGAATCAGAGCCGTGTAATCAAATGCGTGTAACGCTTATGGGTGCCAAGGCTGAGAATAAAATCTGGGACATAGCCAATGGTAATATAGATTATATAGATAGTGATAAGGGAGGCCAGATATTTGTATAAAGTATAAGGGAGAGTAGGGAAGAGATTATTTATGAATGGATCATCGCTGACCATGCATAGAAGTTAATGGGGCTTAAACCATTATAGTCTTGGTCTCTTTTGTCACAATATTTCTACTTTAATCCCTATTAGAGCAGAACACTCATAAATAGATAAATCTAAAGTAAATATGTCACCCAGGTTATATGCTTTTTTAGTTTATTCACAACCCTTTTATTAAAGATCAAATCAAAGTTTGCAAGTAAAAAATTGTCTGTTCTCCATTATACTGGGTGTACCCTAGTGGTCCCCAAACTTTCCCTGCAGCCCCCCCCCCCCATAATCGAGGCCCCCCTCCATATTTAAACTACACAGGTTCAGATTGAGGGCCATTTTGCAGTGTTGTGTACTATTACTAGTGTGAAGTGGCCTTAAAACTTAATTTTAAATACAACTCGTACAATTTTATTTGGTGTTCATACCAATCGTGCAGAGAGATGTATCATATATATACACACACTAGCCATACAAAAACATTTATCATTCACATCAAGATACACACACTACACTCATGCAGATACATTAATCATTTACATAGTGACAAACACAGACACACATTACATGCACTCTCTGTCTGCAGCTAGTTCTTCCATGGTTGGCCTTCTGTTGGTCCCTCCCTCGGCCCCCTAGCTGCGCCCCCCAGTTTGGGACCCACTGGTCTACAGGATGCTTTTTTCGCTGCATGGGAAACCCACAGACACTTTCTGCATTTCCCTAAGGCTAAGGTAGACGTTCCAGTCTATACAGTCCGTTATGACTTGTGACGCAGCAGATGGATCCGCACAGATGCATTCTGTGACATGAGCAAACACTTTTTTCGCATAGAAAGTATTGCCGACATGACGAATACCATGCCCTAAACTCTCAAAAACAGCACCCGCATAACAGGCATGTAGTTTGCCACAACCTACCTGCGGTTTCAGGGGCTGCACATTGTAGACATAGCCTACTACTTCCAAGAAGCTAGTGGGCATGGCATATTATTCCGTGTAGGCCACCAGATTTGCAATAGCTCAGGAGAGAGTGTGTACCACTGCTCTTTGCAGATCTTTTTAAAGTCAGTAAGGTTTGAGTCTGATGTTTTGAAACTCAGCCTTCAGCTCCTTCCACAGATTTGCTAAAGGATTAAGGTCTGAAAACTGGCTAGACTACTCTAGGGCCTTTATGAGCCACTCTTTTGTTGCCTTGTCTGTTGATTTAAGTTATTGTCATACTGGAATACTTAGGGGTGGGAATGAGATGCTCACCCAAGTCTTAACAGTAGATGGCTCCATCCAAAGTAAGTTCTATGTGGTGAAGGTGTCTTGTGCCCGTATCAGAAAAACAGCCCTTAAGCATAATGTGTCCACCTCCATGGTGGGGATGGTGTTTAGCAGCATTCCTCCTCCTCTCATCTGATCACAACCCTTTCATGCAGTACTCTTCTGGATCATTCAGATGTTCAATAGCAGAGTGCAGATGGGCCTTTACATGTGCTGTCGTAAGGAAGGGAGACCTTGTTGTTACCAATTGTTTTCTTGGTGACCAAGGTCATTGCCAGGTTCATCACATGTAGCTCTATGCTTCTTCCTCACCGTACTCAGGTTCATTTCTACTCCACAAGGTGATATCTTCCAAAGCAAGGACATTGACAGTAATTGTTTTCGTAAGGGTAGCTTTTCCAGTGGTTATGTTTTTATTGAGGTTGTTTTTGTTTTCGGGTTTTTATTTGCCACTTCTTATGTACTGCCGGTTGCTGATGGTTCTTCCATGAAAGTGCTCCTTCTCTTTGTGAATGAAAATTAATTTACAGCGAGTATAAAACCTGCTGATTGAAAAATTACTGTAGCCATCATCATTCCCTCTGTATGATTAGCAGGGAGGTGATTTAAGAGGCAGTAAATAGTTATAGTTATCATCCTGAATTTACAATCAGGCCATGTTGTATTAAAAATTAGAATGGCTACACAAAATGAAAAATCTGTGGCAGGTAACACATTCATATATATAATATTTTTTTTAAAAACATGTTCTAGGCCCTTTTTCATGAAATTTACTTGGTAATGACAATAAAAATGTCTTTACAGAGATGGACACCACTGAACACACTGTGCTATACCTATACATTCTGTTGACTACACCACCTCATTCTACACACTGTGCCATACATCACTTAGAGGTCATTGTAACAGATCGGTAGGTTTGTTATGCCACCACCTGGTCAGACTCTATATACTCACAAAAGACTATTTTGGCAATCCATTATCTACAGCGCATCTGGAAAGTATTCACAGCACGTCACATTTTCAACATTTTGTCAAGTTACAGCCTAGCTCCAAACTGGATTAAAAAACGAATTTTCTCAGAATTTTACACACAACCCCCCATAATAGTAAAAAGTTTACTTGAGTATTTAGCAAATGTATTAAAAAAAAGCACATGTACATAAATATTCACAGACTTTCCTGAATACTTTGTCGATGCCCCTTTGGCAGCAATTACAGCCTCAAGTTTTTTTGAATATGATGCCACAAGCTT
>CM070034.1:63371088-63381089 GCA_036250615.1 Ptychadena robeensis | reverse complement strand
CGGAGGTTCGCGTTCGCCGTTCGCGAACATCAAATTCCGGGTTCGCGCCATCACTACTATCTACAGTGCTCTGAAAACGTAGTAAGTACGATATTTGTATATCATTATGAAGTTATATAGATACTTGCAAAGAACATGAAAACATTCTATAAAAGTGTGATTTTCGGTGTTGACAGTAGAGATGGTGGAATTTTGTTTTAAAAAATTCTATGATTTCTAGTTAATTGCAAAGCCCCTGAACATGGTATCATCACCAAACTTGCTAGAGATGTAAAGAAGGGTTGGGGGTATACTACAAAAAAGAGTTTTTGCATATGTGAAGTTCAAAGTCAATAAAAATTTTTTACTTTTAACTTAATTTATGCAAGAACTACATAAGCTAGAGCGAAACCTTTTTTTCCATTTTCAGAGGCTTTGCAATCAGCTCACAAAGTCAGCTAGTCGAAACATTTGACCATCTCTAGTTGACAGCTCTTAAAAACCCAGAGATTACAAGATTACAGAGGCAGAGTATGAAGTAGATCCAAAACCCATCAAAATCATCCTTTTACTCCACAATATAGTGCTACTCACATTGCCAGTTACCAGTAGTCATCCAGTTCAACAACGGGGATACCTCCTTAGACATTTCATGTCATAACGACTTCTAGTTGCCAAATGTATTTATGTGTAAGATTTTATTGGACAAAGATGTCCTGCTTCTCTTGTTTTAGAGGCTGATTCAATATATGAATTTACATTAGTATATGAGATGAAAGATGATGAGATAAGAGGCCAAAAGCGGTTGTCATCCTTTAGTGGTAAAAAATGTAAGGTAAAATATACAGTATTTTCATTTTACACAATCAGTGGGTGGACAGTTAGGCCAGTAAGATTTACATTATCTGCATTTATAGACAGTTACTCTTTAATTGTGGATTACAAGTATTGTCATTGCAGTACCACAGTGAACCCCCTGTTCAGAGTCAGGAGGGTTGTTTTGCACTTTATTGTGAGTGAGGCTGTCTACTGCTAAAGCATTGTGGATTTATGTTATTTTCTTGATTAAACACAATCAAAATGTATTTGATGCTTGATGCAATAGTAGATCATGCTACAAATATGTGGATGTAACCGGTTATACTGATTATATGTTCAGGCTTGTCCCGTTGTCTAGTGTTTCTTTCTACTATATTTACTCATGTATTGACTGTATATTTATTAAAACTTTTAGTGGAGACTGTATTATCTGTTTGTCCTCTGATCCTCTGTATTTGGTCTGTTGAGTACCAGGATCGAAGGAGATGGAAGTCCAAAATTAAACAGCTAGTTGAGTACAATGTGTGTGTGTGTGTGTGTACAGCTTTTAAATAGAAATCTGGTTTTGGAAAAATGCATGCATTGGCCAACGCAAGATGAGCATGTCCAAAGAGTGAACATTATATCCATTGGTTCTGTGAACAAGAAAACACATGAAAGTGGATAGGTGTGAACCAGGACTTTGAGAACTATTTTCCCAGTGTTTGAGAGATCTTCTTTATGGCATCTATGGGACTTAAAGTCAAGGAAAACACTCCTACTGGGGCATAAGCAGTAGAAAAAAAATAACCCTTAAAGTTCAACATTATTCTTTATTTTCTAATCTGAAAAAGAGTTTGGGCTAGCCATACTTTTAACAATGTAAAAATCACCCAAATGTACTTTCAAGCACCTCCTCTAGATCGTGGCAAATCAGAACTACAGGCTACAATGTGGCAGTAGGATGTATGTTGTGAATGTCTACTGCCTGTGCCTAGTTCATATAGACAGTCAAAGTAGCAATCACTTTTTCAGCTGGAAAATTAAGTATGTAACTAATGAACAAACTTTTTTTCATACTTGCTAATATTAGAAGTTCTGCTAACTGCAGTTTAATATTAACAGAACAAAATTAATATAAGAAATAAAAATAATTGATATGAAAATGCACACACCACGTACCTTGAGGCAGATAGGAATTGTTCTTACCCAGGTATATCCTGCAGTCTTCTTTAGGTGAATCGAATGTATGATTTTTATCCATTTGACAATTAAAGAGTTTGTTTGCAGAGATGTGAATTATTAAAATCTCAGCTGCAGCATATAAGTCTGCTCACAAGCACAGCTAATTTCAGTATGACCTGTTGTCTTGCCAGCTGCATGCCACACTACAATACACACTGACTCTCTACGGATGTTGACTTTTACAATTCAGATTATTATATTTGCTTAAGCAGATTGAGCTTTTTGTGTTCATTAATAAAAAGAACATTTTCTGCTTTGCAGCATTATGCTATCTGGCTTGTTTTGCGCTCCAAGGTATGATGCATAATGTCAAAAGCCGATTTGTCTTATAGAATGAATTACATATCAAGCACCTAATAATATAACTTTATAGAGCTGAGCTTTATTTATGGTATCATGATTGGGCCCACACTATACCCAATTTACTTTGTGTATATTTTATTTATAACCTTTTCATCCTAGATGAGATTCATGCCGTTGTTTTGTCATTTACAATATCTGCTCTGTGTTGAAATATAATAGTAGTTTTATAGCACTCTATATCTCCCTGTAGACTCGTATTATTGTACAAATCAAGGTTAAGGTTAAAGCTGGATTGTTGAGATCGTTCCTTGTGAATAACATAATACGTTACTTTTTAGAGCTAAACTCCAGAGGAAAACTTCTGAACCCCGTTAACTTCTTGATTTGCTTAGGAGATGATGAATTAGGCTAGGGCTTCACTATATGTTAAAACCCTGCGGTGAACACAGCGATTTTAACGGAGTGCACAAGCCATCCATCCATTGCTTTGACAGATATGGTCCGAGCCTCCGTCACGTTGATGTCGAGGCAGCCCATCTGCGTCCACAGGAATGCCATGGAGGCTTGCACTGACATCAGCGGATGCCAGCACATAGTGTAGCCCTAGCCTTATGCAGTTGATGTCTCCAACCTCCCTCTTGTGCAGTACAGGACTCTTGTTCCTGCTTTGTATATGATGACATCAAAGAGCTGTGACCAGTCATTTTAAGTAGGAGATGGCCTCTGTGTAGTGTCCTGTGATGTAGGAATTAACAAGGTAACCAAAAAGAATGGCAGGCAGGCATGTTTACCATGCATTAAAAGTTAAAGCTAAAGAAGGTGCCTACTAGCGTTGTGTTTTTTTTTTTTTTTTATACGAGATTGTGTTGCTTTACTATAATCTTGTCTACATAATACCCTGTTTACCCTTGTCTGGAGGTGGCAGGCATTTTCTTTTAATGCAGATTTTTCTAAACAAAGTACAAAGCTTCAAGCATAAAATAAAAACTGCCACTACAGTTATATTATATGCTGAGCATTCGTTCTAGAATTAAGATTTTGTATTGTACCATCTGTGACACATGATGGGGGGGACTATGAATATTAGGTTAGTTAGTTCATTGTTGATTAGTTACTACAACATTATTGTTTTAGAATACTAGTATCCTATGTAACTTTGTGTCTTTGAGGCCCTGTTCACATCTATACATTTCGTAGTGCAGTGGTCGCGCATGTAAAGGAATTGAAAGTTGGGACACACTATATCTAATGGAGTAGCTTTCACCTGTACAGTGGTATGATTTAAAAAAAATAGGTCTATGAACAATTTTTATGTCAATGCTCTTACAGGTAACAAAGATGTCAATGGGGTTGCATAAAACCCTACGTAACCATACATTGTAGTGCATTACAGCATATGACAATTAGTACTCCATCAGCCAGCAGCATCTTCTCAGTCCTCTAACTGACTGGAATATATCAAATAAACAATTAATCAAACAATGCTTCAAAACACATGAAACCTCATAAACAATCCACACCAATGCCTGTAATGGCATTTACTATTTATACATATAATGTAACATATAATAGACAGATCATCTTGTGTAGCTTGGTACACAGCTCTGTGAATGTGGCTATTGACAACTTGTAATAAAAATGTGTAGTGCAACTATAAACAGAAATGTGACCTCAGAAGTCAAATAAGGTGACTGTCTTAACGTGATGTAACAATAAGCTTGTTATATCTAATTGTATTGCATGCCTTTTTTTAAGGTGTGTAGCTTGGAGTAATACCAGGCAAGAAGAACATTTCACCTACACAACTATGAAGGGAATATCAAATATAATTCTCACAAGAGCAGCAAGGTATCATACGACATCATGGATAGTCAGTGTTGAGGCTTCTGTTCCAGAATATGGACACTAGTGAAGTTATGCAAATCCTGACATTATTTACAGTAACAAGGCCATCCTTGTATGTTTGCATTGCAAAGTGTTTTCTAGTACTACTTTCTAAAAATATACAGACTGTGAAGAAAAAGATTTGTTACTCCTATTAGGAATTCAGATGTTTCCTTCAAACCCTTTTACCACAGGTTAAATACAGACTGTATGGCACCAGTGGTAAAGGGTTTGAAGCAGGTCGGATTTTATTTAAATTGAACTGATTTAAACATGATTTAAATCACTAGTCAGTGAGGCTTGATTTAAATCATAGTTTTCTACATAAAGACCAATTCTTGCTGGTATATTCCACTCCAAACAATCAGAAAATTTTTTTCTATTCTAATCACTGAAATTATTGAAACTTAATCCTGAAGAGGTTGATTCTGTGTTCATAAAAAGGATTAAGGTCTTTTTCTCAACTCTATTCTTGTTGTAACATTTTTGCTGTCATATTCAGTTTTGAGAACTGCAAAAGTAAACCCAGCATCTGTGATAATCTATTGTAGGCAGAGAAACTGCCCAATAATCTTCCAAAAAACTTTGGAAGAGAATGACATTGTGAATGGATTAATGGGATTTATATACCAATTTTTTTTTACATAAACAGCCTTATTCTACATAATTAAAAAACTAATATTTACTTCATGATGGAATAACCTTTGGATGGTAACATATTTTCCTCAAAAAGCATTTTATTTTAAAAAATCATTGATTTTTATCCACCCTGGTTTGAACACAGAAACAAAATGGAAGGCCATGTAAAGTCCAAGAGTGAGGTCACGGAGTGACTAAATGTTGCACATGCCTTGTTTGCTTAATGACTGCATAGTACCTAACTTCGGATGTTTGTTAACCACATAAGAAACAAGCATCAGTACTTGACTGGCATGCACAAAACCTTGGCCTCCACCCCATCAGGCTTTCTTCTCCAACATTAGTGCCTGATCTAACAGATGCTATAATTAAAGAATGGGCACAGACACATTAAAATCTTGTGGAAAGCAGGAGAGTAGAAACTGTTATGACTCCAAAGATGAGACCGACTCCATATTGATACTTGTGGATTCAGAAAGGGAAGTTTTAAATGTTCCTCTATATGCAATGGCCTGATATTCTACATAGTACTGAACTAGGACAATGTTTGATGTATGTGTGTACTGCAGATTATTGCGTGTAATTGAGCGATGCTTTTGTTACAGGTCAGTTACTCCGCCTAAAAGTCTTTAGAGATGATCATGGCTCTTGGATGACGATGTTCTTCAGCACAATACTTGTTCTCTTTATCTTCTCTCATATCTACAATCTTTTTCTTCTTATGGCTGGAAATATGAGGTAAGCTTGTAATACGGCCATTAATAAATGGCATTTTGTTTTTTTAAAGATTTGGTCAGATGTAAACAACATAAAGAAATGAAAAAAGCGGCACAATGTCACAGCATACATATTATAAGTTATACATATAAGTTATAGTGGGCATTACAAACTCATATGTCATGTTGTCATTGCATTTTAATATAACTGTTTTATAGGTACACCTTTTTATGACAAAAACTAAACATGTCATTCTGTATGTCTATAGGAGAAGCTTTATTTGCTTATGACCTAAATAAACATTGTTTTTCAATTTGTAGTACTACACAATAGTTCTTCACCTATGATTAAGGTCTATGTGCGTCATTTACTAAAGGAATAGAGACTGTTCGATTTGAATAGTAAATGTTTACTGTTAATCATAAATATTTGTGGCAACTGCATTTAGCCAATCATGTGTTCGAAAGAAAATCAGACCGTTTCTGTATTTTTCAATCATACATGAGTTGGTATGCAAAGTGAACACACAATTTATGATTATTAATATCACAGGGCCTAATATACTACTATAGCCAATGCACTACACCCTAGAGATGGTTGTGAAATTTCTACTTGTTTATTTGGAAGTCTATTGCAAGACCCCAGAACAAGGTATCATCAACAAAATAATTTTTCTAGCACATTTGGTTTAGGCATGAATTGAGTTAAGTCGACTTGATATTTGATATTTTATTTGTGCAAATATTACATGTGCTAGTAATTTATTTCTTAAAATGTTCCCACAACAGGTCTCTACAGCACATCTCCAGCAAATGGTGGTTCAGAGTCTCATGTTCAGCTAGTCAAAAAAAAATGTACAGGGTACTCTCCATGAAATTACCACCCTCCCCCACCTCTGTCCACGTCGCCGGCGTCATCAATGATGCCGGTGACATGGGTTGGGAGACCGACGTCCCTCCATTAACATGGAGGTCTATGGCCTTTACAGGGGTATATTGGGTTCTCCCTATTCCCGCTCCACTAGCATTTGGGACAAACCCATACAGTGGACAAACTGGGTTCATCTCAAACACTAGAGAGGTTAATAAGAGAGGTTAATGTATAATATAAATGCTTTCAGATTTACAGCAGGTCTTTCAGTTGCTAAATATCACACTTGACCTCACAACCTTAGAAGAAAATATAAGTAAAGCAGTTTCAGTAAAGATTTTATTTATTGTTTGTTGAACTGTAGAAAAGAAATTTATAGATGGCACATCGCATTCTCTCCTGACATTGAAGATTATAAAAAAGGTAGGCATACATGCTTTGATTCTCTCTCGATAGATGAGGGACAGACTGCAGTGTGATGACGTCATCATGCTGCAGCCGGCCCCCCAGAACATCGGCAGGCACCCTTTGTGTGCCGGACATTACTTTGGAAGGGGACTGCTGTTCCCATGCAAAGTAATAGGATCGGATAGGAATTTGCCAACATGACAGATCACTGTGTGATCTGACATGCGGCAGATTTCTGGTCAATCTCGCCAGGTGGGCACACCAGATTTTCACTGACGTCACTTCCGGTTTTCGGAGCTGATTTTTCACTAGCGACCAGGTAGAGACCGGGTATCTAGTGAACAGATTCTTCCTCTGGCTGGATCTTTCTGCGCTTGATCCGCAAGCAGAAGAATAACAAACTTTTTGCCACAGGCAAATTGGGCGAATCGAACACCCGTACTGTTCGCCGGGAGAAGAAAAGCGAACATGTGATGTTCCCGACTTGCGGACAGTTTGGCCATCACTATGTATGGCTAGCCTAATTAAGGAAGTCAATTAAGTCACTAGTTAAGTAAACCTTTAACGGGCCTAAACACTTCTGAAAATCTTGCAATGCATTCTTTTCCATATATAAAAGGCTGATCATTATATCTGTTTAGGACAAACTTCTACAATGAGAGCATTTTTTTTCAATAATATCAAGGTTGCCCTATGCTTTTCTCCAAGTTTTACATTTTGGCCCAGTCTGTGTTTGAGTTTGACACCCCTGCACTAAAGAATGTTTCAGTTTTTGTTCAGTTGCTCAGTTGCTCAGTTGAGTACTGTACGGCTTATGGACTGCAATCACTAGATGGCGGCATACTACCATCTGACTGATCATGTATAACCTTCACATTTCTTTGGCAACAATATAATTTGATTCATAATGTAAATAACATATTATTACTGGTTTTCTGCCAGAGCGCAGATCAGTAAATCATTTATGTAAAAGCACATCTACATTATAAATGTGAAATGAGTTTGATATACTGCCTTTCTCTTAAATAAAAGGACATTGCATACCAAAGATTCTGAAGTCGTATAAATGAAAAAGACTTAATTTCCTGTAAAACTTGAATGCAAGGTCTCTCAAGCTGCAGATTCTGTGGTCATATAGATAAAGACTTTTATGCAATGTATGTAAAACTTTGATATTATTATACCAGTGACCATGCACATTTTTTTATTGGTCTGTACAAGATTGTTTAAATCTACCAACTACTGTGTAGTGAAGGTTCCTACATGATTGAATAGTAATTTGATGTTTCAGAAAGGCCCATACATTACATAGTTTTTGGTAAAATTTTACATGTTCTTCTAATCACATTGGAGGGGCCGGAAACAGGATTCCACTACCAAAAGTAGTGACTTGGACAGTTCTAACCTTGCTAATTCTTAGATCTTCCAAATAAAAGTCAACCTGCTTGGCGATAACCCATAACTGATAAATACTGTTATTTCATCCTTGGGCAGCTTTCCCTATCTGCAGATAGCTTGATAAGTGTCAGTTCTGGTATTTGGAAGGCAAAAGCGCCAAGTGCCAGTTCCGTGTTCCAAATACCGAAAGTGACAGTCAGACAGAAAGTTTAACCTCCCTAGCGCTATGTGGTTTTCGCGCCATTTTTCATGGCACGAAAGCCCGTTTCCTGGGCAATTGTGGTGGAGTACACTGTACTCTTCTGTGACTGCCAGCTTTCCTCCCAGCTCACTACACACCACCGGTGTCAAGTAGATAGAGGGAAAGCATCGCCCCCTCCATTATCATGAAGGTCTATGGCGCCCTACCCCGCCCCCGGGCCGGAAAAGCTCTGTGAGCCTGCAGCTATGCAGAAATGCTGCAGGCTTACGGAGAGCTAGCCCAGGATCCCAGGACGGGCGCAGTTTGATCCAAGATCAAACTGCGCCCCTACTTGCTTTGGGCGTAACGCCCAGGTGGTTAATGTCCCCTCCCTACTATTTGCTAGCTGCCTCCCACACATGATCTGCACAAGTGTGATGGGAACTTAGGAGGGAGAGTAACGATTTGGTCAGGAAAAACACATTAAAAACGTGCCTTTCCCAGCCAAAACGCGAGGGTTGACAGGTATGACCTAGCAATTGTGGTTGTATTCCACTAAAATTGGTGGTTTCTAAAAACAAAAAAAAACTTGACACATCCAGGCAACTTGCTCTGTATAAAAAATGCAATACATCTTATAAAAACATTGTTCCAATTTATATGCATGTGGAAACCATGCACTCCCTGCAGTACAGATATTGTATCACAGCAGTTGTTAAAGTTTATTTAAACCCAAGAACACAAATGTTAACATCAGTCCAGGAATAATTCCAAATTCCCCTTTAATTCGCATGATAGAGGCTAAGGTTTTCTATTTATTTTTCATAACATTCTTGATAATGTCTAAAGATGGATGTTAAGTTATTTCTAGGCGCTGTCTTCTGGCTGTAGCAAGCAGGTGATTGGCAAGATTTCTCTGCTGTTTAGCAGTCAGGACTCTAATCGGCAATCTCCGAAGGAAAGATTAGTTTTAGCCCAGAGCAATCTTTGAAACAATTGAGACAGAAGATCTGCCAGGAATTTATGCTGGGAAAACCTTTTTAAATCCCATAGGGTTCTATGCACTGAATACTGTGCACAAATACATAAAGCTGAGGTCAATGTAAGCAATGTGGTCCACCAAGAGCAGAATTAATTAGTAAAAGAACAAAGATATGACTGTTATGTTGCAACTATTTAATTTGCCATTAAACATGTTGTAAAGAAGAGGGTAGAAGGTAGAAAGGTAGAAAACTGCAAGTGATGAGGCTTTTAAACATATCTTGAAAGTGTTTAAGACATTGCATATAAAAGAATCGATTGAGGCAGGCTCAAATGGCATTTACAATTTCAGAATAGTGACCAGCGATTAATTTTTTTTACAATTTACGTAACACATAATGAGTGGGGACCGTCAGATGAGCTGTGAAGAGCAACGTGATGACATCATCACGCTCCTCTCCATCGCTCATGATATCATCGGGCACCCTTTGTGTGCCAGCCGTTAGTTTGCACAGGGACGCCTTTCCTCATTCAAACTAATGGAATCGGCCAGAGATTTACGAACATGTCCATTCTCTGGCTGTCCATGTGGGCAACC
>CM070034.1:63343798-63359062 GCA_036250615.1 Ptychadena robeensis | reverse complement strand
GGCACTTCTAGTGCCATTAATGAAAACATAGATTCCTGGTGGTAGGTCCGCTTTAACAAAGTATATTTTGGTTTGAGTGAAGGCTGTTGACCACTACCTGTGTGTTGGCAACTGGTGCAAAGTACACACCATATGTGTTATCGGTAAAGTTTTGGTAATGTTTCCAATACAAATGTGCATTGTAAACACGACCGCTAGTGTACCTCAAATGGGAGTAACAGTACCTTATACCATATAGCAATTCAGTGTGTGTAAGAGCCCTAAAGCCTCGGGTAATAACCCTAAACTCGGTTGGAAAAAAGGAAAAACCGAATATGCATGAAAAAAGCTTTCTTTGTATCTGTATTTTGCTGATTTGGAAACCTCTAGCCACAAAAATGCATGAATGTCAGGACAACACTAGATGGCATTATAAAGAAGCATTACTTTAAACAAGCGAACAGAGAATACAGAATATATCACAGCTGCATTTGTTACTTTGGAGATTTGGCTCATTCTCTCATAACTGCCGTTGCTGGTTTTTTTAGAAGGTGACCAATGATTAAACATGTTTGTTATTATTTTCAGCTAGAAGCTTTTCCTCTGAATGTTTCAAATCTCAAATATGCTAGGTTACAGCATTAAAAAACAATACATTCTCACCCAGCAGGTTCCTATATCTGTAAAATCTGCTAATGCTGCATTATGTTTTTTCAGAATGTTTATAACCAAGCAGCGTATCCATCTCTGTGGCTAGTGATGGCCGAACATGGATCTTATTTCTTCTAGCAGGCAAGAAGTAACTTACTATTCTTCCAGCGGCAGGATCAGGAGCAGTAAGATCCCACTGGAGGAAGAATATTTTCACTAGAGGCACTTCTTCTAGCCAGCAAGCAGTACAGGTGTTCGACCTGCCCCATTCACTGGCGAGAAGGAGCTTACTTTTCTTCCACCGGCAGGATCAGGAGCAGTGAGATCATGCCAGAGGAAGAATCATTTTAATAGAGACCAGGTAGAGAACCCGGTCTTCTAGTGAAAGATTGGCTCCGGAAAACGGAAGTAACGTCAGTGACATCATAAATTGCAATCGGAATTAGGAACTATGCGCTCCAGGTTCTCTTGATTCAAATTTTCCACAAACAGGCGAGAATATACTGTATATATATTTTTTTAGAAGTCCGATCCGACAAAATTCGAGCATCACCTTTTGTCAAACCTACCAGTATAGTAAGATGTCATTATAGACCCTTTGGATCAGTCCAATATTTTATTTTGATAACACTCACTGATGTAAATGCAAATCAAATATAACCATTTATGAAAATAATTCATATACAGATATTTTTTGCTTTGTTTTAGATAGAGTGAGAAAGGATTAAAACTCAATATCTTTCTACAGACTCATCAGAATAACGGAAGATGCCAGATCCAAAAGCCAGATTGCATGGCTTTTGTTCTGAACGTTTGTCAGGGAATTCCTCATCATACTGCACATGGATTCACTCCTATATAGAGATGCACTCATGGCGGCTTCTTTGACTCAAAAGGATAACTTGTATCAAATACCATATTTTTCGCACCATATCGCCTTATAGAGTGTCTGTAAAATCCTGAACTCCATGTGAGCAATAGCACAGCATCCTGGGAAGCTGGGATTTGTTCCACTCCCTCAAGCCAAGTTAAAAGGCTAGTGCCGGGAGACAAGTCTTAGTTCTAGGAGAGTGTTCAGGGTAAGCAGAGACTCTTTAACACTAACGGTACCCATTGTCTGAACGCAATTACCAAATCATGGATAGTCACATTTTACAATCTGGCACTAACAACTTACCCATGAGCAGCTATTTACATATGGGAGGAGAGATCAGTCTGTGCCACATTACGTTTTTACTAAAATACTGAATGAAAATGGAAGTAAACACAATTCATGTTATTTAAATAGCCACAACTTACTCGGCTATTACACGACTATATACATATAGGAGGAGTCTCTGGCATATTTATTTCCTGCAGTAGAAATTTGATATATGCATACTTTGAGTGGCTCATTCTGTTCTCCTCTCATATGTAAATAGCCTTGTTATATATGATTGAGTTGAAGCTATTTTGAGCATTAGCATGATGTACCGTGTCAGACTGTAAATGGGCCTGTACATGTGCTGTCTTAAGCAGGAGAGACCTTGATGGTGCTGTGAGATTTTTTCTTCAGTGTAGTTACCAATTGCTTTCTTTGTGACTATGGTCCCTACTGCACTGAGGCATGAAGACACTTCCCATTCCCGGTTGCTCAGCTGATCGGCGAGCACCCTTTTTGTGCCGGACATAGTTGGATGGAAACGGCCTGGGAATTTACTGACATGTTGGATCACTGCACGATCCGACATGTGGGAGGATCCTGGTTGATCTGTCCAGATGTGCCCACCCGATTTGCGACTGAGCAGGCGACCGATCCGCCGAGAAATTAGGGGTGTGGAAATCACCCCATGTATGGCTACCTTTAGCATTAATTCTGCTTTTTCCAAGTCCTGCATAGTAAGGCAGTGATAATGTTAATAGAGCACAAAAACAATCAAAAGTATTAAAAAGTTCTTCCAGTACCTTGAACTTGTGCAAAAAAACTATTTGTGCTAGAGACATACTTTTGTTGTAGTATACCCCCAACTCTTCTCTACATCTCCAGAAAGTTTGATGATGAAACCATGTTCAGGGGCTTTGCAATTAAGAAATTCGACCATCTCTAGTCACCACAATGAATCTTTTCATTGTGTGCATCACTTTCCATTCATGTGTTCAATTTACCTTGAAGATTAACACAATATTTACCCAGAAATCGCACATTATTTTTCCAACTAAATCCAATTAGAAGAATGTGGAAATTTGGGATGAGCATTATGCCAGTCTTGTATGAAATCATCCATAAACAGACCCCTTTACTGTCCTTTTCAGATTTAGCTCTTTCACCCCCTAAAGGATGGTGGAAGTTAATGTGTTGTAGAGCCCAATATTATAACATATTCCTATGCTGCTGAAATCCTAATGCATGTTGTATAGCTCAATTAAGGTATTATATGAACATGAATTGTGTGTTACCATGTTACCAAGAAAAAAAGCTAATTACAGCTACAAAGAGAGATCACAAGGAGGTCTCCACACATTCATTAAAACAGAAAACCTAAATAATACCAACTTTTGCTTATTTAATTACGGTTTCTGTATAAACATTTAAAAAGTGAATACAATTTTTGGATTCGTCAGCAATAGTGGTAATTTGGTAGTCTTCCGCATGAGTTATTTTATCTTCCATATATCTTGTCTATAAATCACTGGCTCTTTATCCAGTTATTTAATTAGAAATGTGTATTAGATGCATCACTCATTAATCTCGCCCAATTTGTTCGCTGCCTTCTGTTGTTGGTGATTGTTCTGCTCTGTTGGGATCTGTCCCATGCTGAGTACTGCAGCTGCATCATATCTGAAGTTCTTTCCATGCCTGAATATTAGGAACAAAGTAACAACACAAAGAACAAAGATGCTTCTTCGGTTTTGGACCAGTGTCAATGTTATTTTAGATTCCTACAAGTAACAATTCTTTATTGGCAAAGTCAATCGTTGTTTGCTACCTTTTCTATTGGCAGTTGTTGTTTACATTGGTAGATGTCTTTTAAATTACCTATAAAATAATAATAATAGTACATTGGGATAATCTTAGGCAAGGCTATATTCCATAGTGCCTATACAGATGATTTGTGAAAATTTGAATATCGTCCAAAAGTTCCTGCTTTTCACAAATTCAACATGCAAAGCGACATATTTCAAGCATTTATTTGTTATAATTCTGATGATTATGGCAAGTAAAAAAAAAAAAGTCCGGGAACAAATACTTTTTTTACTCCATTGCAATGAACATTGCAATTGCACAGAGTTCACAAGTGTTATTATATATTTAGTCTATATCTCGCAGCTACATTAAACCACCCATAACAATCGCAGACCAGGTCATTTCTTTGTAAGAGGGCAAATGTGCAAAATCAGCAGAGGATCAAATACTTCTTTCCCTCGCTATACTTTTTACATACCTTGTTTCTCCGAAAAAAAGGCATCCTTCGAAAATAAGGCACCCCTAAAGATACAATACTGTAACTCTGGACAGGGGGGGATCAGCGGGGGCAATCAAAACGACACAGGAGGATCTGAAGGGGTTACTACAATGGTAATCCCCCCCTGAGTCTCCTGTGCCATTTTGATTCCCGCCTCTGATCCCCTCTGTGTCATTTTAAGTGATTCCCCCCCCCCACCCTGATACCCCAGTGCCGTATTCTTTTTCATTGAAAAAAGGGCATCCCCCGAAAATAAGACGTAGGGCATCTTTGGGAGCACATGTTTTGAAAAACACAAACACATCTTATAAAATACATTACACTGCCATATTTCTTACAAAATGATAACCGTGGATTCAAAACTTTAGATACCTGTGTACATACTGCAAGCCTCTTTTGTCACTTTTATATACGAATTATATACAATTGGTAATTTATGTAGATCATGTAGACTATAGATTGCTATGGCTTTACCAGCTTCGTGCTCACTAACTATATAAAAAAAGTATTTCTGTAAATTGGTGACATTTCCTTTGTTTACAATAAAAACTTAAATCAGGACATCAGCACAATAATAATCTGTACTGAATTACAGTAAATTTAAACAACTTGCCATGTTGGTCTCTGAACACATTTGTCATCACTGGTGAGCACGGCAGAAAGGAATATTTGAAATTGCTGTTTATGTTGCTGTGACATTGATAGATTTGGGTCACTTCCAAGCCATATTTATATCAGGCAGATAACAGCAATTTTCCCTTCAGTAGCACTGTACCGGCAAAGCTAAGGTTTAATTGAGATACATGTCTGTTTATTTTGTGGCAATAATCAATAGGAAGTGGTATATAGGAACACTGTCATTTATAGCTGCTGCCTAGTAAGAAATGTTTTAAGAAAAGCAGTAAAGTTCATAGTGAATACTGTAACAGTTACACTAATTAAGTTCACCCAATTCCCCAATTTGTTTCAGGCTTTGTTTATGGCTTAAGGTGCCCATAGATGTTGAATAGGTAGGTGCCCCTACCTATTCAAAGGAAAGAACGTTTGGGAACCACTGTTCTAAACCATCAAGTCTACCTGTGTTCAATGGCAGAGGACCCTATACTACATAGTTGTTTGATTGAAAGGTGTATGGCCAGTTTAAGAGATATAAACAGAAAAATTTTAGCAACATCCCTCTGGTGTGCACACAGACTACAATATATAGTCTTCGCATATTAATTAATTACAAAGGGGACTACATTATCTAAAAACCACGACCACTCCGTTGGGAAGGTAAGTGTTGTCTTAAGCTTGCCATGGAAGGGTCGACTTTTGCATGATTGTATTTACAAATGTAATTCTGATCGTATTTATGATCATAATTATGATTGGATTAATGATCGTAATTACGTTCCTAAGTACAATTTGTAATTACGTTTGTAAGTACAATCCTAATTTCCATCATTAATACGATCATAAACAAATCGATTGCGCAAAATTTACCTAGATGTCCGATCAATTTTGTTTTTGTTTGTGCGTTTGACCAAAAGAGATCAAAATCAATTAACTTAAAAACAAACCATATAAACATACACAGACATTCAACTTGATGTTTGAAATTCAGTTGTACAAGGAAAGGAAAATATACAAAACCTGTGGAGCATTCTCCACAATCTTGAGGAAAATTTAAAAAATTCGAAGCAGTTGAGAGATGCATACTATACCAGAGGAAAATTGTCAGACACCACCCCCATCGCAGAAAGAATAAACAATGTTTCTAGTATAAAAGGAGTCTCTCCATGAGGTTAGTCGACCTTCAATAGGCCAAGGGTGTTACTTAAATATTTAATAAGGAACCACGTGGAATGTCTGAATTGTAGAATTGTAACAAATTGGTTCTGATTTCAGAGGGAGAAAAGGCATGTGTAAGGTACAGCCAGGTCATAAATATTGGGACATCAACACAATTTTAAAATGTTTGGCTATATACACCACCGCAATGGATTTGGAATGAAACAAACACAATGCTTTAACTGCAGCTATAATTTTAAGGTATTTACATCCAAATCAGGTGAACGGTGTAGGAATCACAACAGTTTGCATATGTGCCTCCCACTTGTTAAGGGAGCAAAAGTAATGGGTGATTGGCTTATCGGCTGTTCCATGGCCATGTGTGTGATATTCCCTCATTATCCCAATTACATTGTGCAGATAAAAGGTCCAGAGTTCATGGTGTGCTATGAAGTGTGCTATTCACATTTGGAATCTGTTGCTGTCAACTCTCAAGATGAGATCCATAGTGAAGCAAGCCATCATTAGGCTTAACAAACCTATCAGAGAGAGAGAGCAAAGACATTAGGTGTGGCTAAAACAACTTAAAAAGAAACTGCACCGGTGAGCTCAGCAACACTGAAAGACCCAGAACACTACGGAAAACAACTGTGGTGGATGACCAAAGAATTCTTTCCCTGGTAAAGAAAACACATTTCACAACAGTTTGCCAGATCAAGAACACTCTCCAGGAGGTAGGTGTATGTCTGTCAAAGTCAACAATCAAGAGAATACTTCACCATAGTAAATACAGAGGGTTCACCACAAGATGGAAACCATTGGTGTGCCTCAAAAACAGGAAGGCCAGATAAGAGTTTGCCAAACAACATCTTCGCAGTTCTAGAACAACATCCTATGGACAGATGAGACCAAGACCAACTTGAGTGATGGAAAGAGAAGAATATACAGAAGGAAAGGAACTGCTCATGATCCTGAGCATATCACCTCATCATGAAAGCATGGTGGTGGTAGTGTCATGGCGTGGGCATGTATGGCTGCCAATGGAACTGGTTCTCTTGTATTTATTGATGATGTGACTGCTGACAAAGCAGCAGGATGAATTCTTGGCAATATTATTTGCTCATATTCAGCCAAATGCCTCAAAATTCATTGGACGGCGCTTCCCTGTGCAGATGGACAATGACCCAAAGCATAAGCAACCAAAGAGTTGAATCCTATTGCGCATTCATTTTACTTGAAGACAAAACTGAAGGGAAAATCCTCCAAGAACAAGCAAGAACTGAACTCTGTTGCAGTAAAGGCAAAGCATAACTAGGGATGAAACCCAGCGTCTGGTGATTTCTATGCGCTCCAGACTTCAGGCTGTAATTGACTGCAAAGGATTTACAACCAAGTATTAAAGAGGGAAAGTTTGATTTATGATCATTATTCTGTCCCATTACTTTTGCTCCCCTAACAAGTGGGAGGCACATATACAACTGTTGTAATTCCTACACCATTCACCTGATTTGGATGTAAATACCCTCAAATTTAAGCTGACAGTCTGCAGTTAAAGCACATTGTGCTTGTTTCTTTCCAAATCCAAAGGTGGTGTATAGAGCCAAAAATGTTAGAATTGTGTCGTCCCAATATATTTATGGACCTGACTGTATATTCACCACCTTTTAAAAAAAAAATTGTAACCACTATCCCCCAAACAGTCTGCCACAAACCTTTCTGTGAGGTAAATATCATGTAGGGAAGTTTGGAGCATGATTACAGGGAGTGCAAGCTGATTAGGCAATGGGTATTTTGACCACATCATCCCCTTAAATGCACTGTTGTCTTACTCCAAGCTTGATAGGCTCGAAGGCCTACTACCATTAAGCTATAGGGTGAGGTTCATCTCTTGTCATGAGAAGGGGTGTGGTCTAATACATCACACCCTATATTAGGTGTGCATAATTATTGGCCACTTCCGTTCCTTGGCAAACATGGGTCAAAAGAAGGACTTACAGCTTAGGAAGTTAAAAATAGTGATATCTAGGCAGAGGGAAGCAGCACTCTTAAAATTGCAAAGCTTCTGAGCGTGGATCATCGACAATCCAGCGTTTCATTTCATTCAAATAGTCAACCGGGTCGTCAAGAAGCGTGTTGAACACAAAGTCGCAAAATAACTGCCTGAACTAAGAAAAGTCAAGCGGCAGCTGCCAAAGACCACTTGCCACCAGTTTGGCCATATTCCTACTGCACCTCACTGGAGTGCCCAAAAGCACAAGGTGCTCAATCCTCAGAGGCATATCATGGTGAACCAACACATGCCAAGTACGAAAGGTGTAAAGATGCACCACAACCCCACAAGCTGAAACGTCAAGACTGTGGCCCCCTCCCCAGAAAACCTCAGACTGATGTTTCTAAGGTTTTATGGACTGATGAAATGAGAGTGAGTCTTGAAATGGGCCACGATGGTGTCGGGCACGTGCGATTGTGTAAAGGCAGAGACTCCATCCGACACAGACGCCAGCAATGTGGAGGTGGAGTACTGTGTTTGGGCTGGTACAGCAAGAGGAGCTTGTGGGGCCTTTTCGGGTTGAGGATGAGTCAAGCTCAACTCCCAGTCCTACTGCCCGTTTCTGGAAGACACTCTTCTTCAAGCAGTGGTACAGGAGAAGTCTGCACCTTCAGAAAAACAATGATTTCATGCAGGAACAATCTCCATCACACGCGTCCGATCATTACTCCTACAGCGTGGCTGGGCAGAAGGGTATAAAGAAGAAACCTAATGACATGGGCTCCTTTGTTTCACCGGTCTGACCCCATTGATAACCTGTGGGTCCATCATCAAATGGTTGTGATTTACAGGAGGAAAACAGTACACTCTCTGACAGTTGGCTGGGAGGTTTTGTTGCTGCTGCATGCAATGTTGATGGTGAACAATCTACACACTTACAGATCATGGATGCAGCTTCTTGTGAAGTGTCTTCCTTTCTTTGCAAAAAAAGGGGGCTTATATTGGTCACTGATTTTGTTTTTGTGTTTTGTTTTTGAATGTCAGAAATGTATATTTTTTTTTGTGAATGTTGAGATGTTTATATTGGGTTCACTGGTAAAATAACAATTGAAATGGGTATAAATTTGTTTTTTTTTAAGTTGCCTAATAATAATCACAAGTAAAGTCACCTTCCCACACCGATATCCCCTAAATAGCTCAAACTAAAAAAACTACTTCCAAATATTCAGTTTTGACATTAACCTCCCCCTGGCGGTTCACTGAGGTGCAGATTTCCTGTACCAAAATGATCTCAGTGTTTGCCTTTCCGCCATCCATCGGCGCACGCCGTAGGACGCCGTGATGGGGGCGGAAGCTCTTGTGTGCCTGCAGCTTTGTAGAAGATGCTGCAGGCACACAGAGAGCCACAGCGGTTGCGCCTGATCTTCCTGCACGGGCGCAGTTTGATTCCGATCAGACTGCTCCATTACTTTGCTCGGGCGTAACGCTAGTAGGTTAAACCAGCCTAGACGCTATGCGGCGGGCGTTTATTAACAAATCGGCCGCGCATGATGACATCATCATGCCATGGTCAATCGTTCGAAATACCCATTTACATTGACACCAATACGTTGGATGGGGACCCTTGTCCCCATTCAAAGTACTGGGCGATCGACCAGAGAAAAACGTTTGTCTGCTGGCTGATCAATTTTTTGTGCTAGTACGAACGGTTGCTCCAGGTGGGCACGTTATTTTGCGATTGATCACCAAGCGATTCACCTCCCGAATGCGCATGGTGTAATCAGTCGCAAAATTGGCCAGAGATGGACGCGCTATTGCGGTCTTAGAGGTACAGAAAAAAAAGTTTTTTTTTTTGGAACATTTTCTTTTTTTTTTTTTTTTTTAGAAGTTCTACACTTTTTTCTTTTATTTTGATTTGGATTGGATACAACATTTATAAAACAGTTACCAATCCAATCTAAATGAAAAAACAAATGTGAAAAAAAAAATCAAAGACAAAAAAAACATTCTGTTACCTTTAAATCTCCGGGCCGGATGACGTCAATCGGCACAGGAGCACAGATCACGGAATAAGACCGAAGACCTCGGCTATTTCCGATCTGCTCCGTTGCAAGAGCAAGAGCAGATTCTGCTAGCAGAATTGCTCATGCGCGAGCGTTTCTGCTTAGCGATATCCCACTTTTTGAACTGATTAGAGAAATTCTTTCTCTAATCCAGTTCAAAAGTAAAAAAAAAAGAATTTAAAAAAGAAAAAACACATTTTTTTTTCTCTAGCCGGTCCCGCCTCCGTGACTGTCACACGTACTGACCGGACCCGGAGAAGCCGCCGACGGCTGCTGAAGGATGGCATGGGGCGAGCGGTGAGCTCCCACGATTTGCCCGACCATGTTCGGGCGTATCGATTATTGCAGTTGCCTGTCCGAACTGGGTTCGGGCATATCGCTGGGAGGTTAATGAGTTCTTTTGGGTTCATTGGAACATGGTGTTTTTTCAATATAAAAGTATTCCTCAAAAATACGGCACTTGCCTACTTTCTCCTGCCACTCCCTGAGAGTAGGATGGGGTGCAAGCCAAGTCTCCAGAGTACATCTGAGGGGCGCACTTAGTCAATTTTCAAGATGTTTACCATTTAAATATGTGCATGTTCAATTGATATGTATTTAGAATATATATAAATAATATCTGCTTGGAAAAGAAGCGAAAGTACCAGGACCTGACAAATTATTAAAACTTCTGCATTAAAAAAATAATAGCAGTGGGGCATAGTTTAATTGATTTAATGAACGAAGACAATCTGTTAATTTTCATCGTTTCAAACATGAGTCACATTTTGTATTTTTCTGTTGTTAATTTATTTGGATTAAGCAGAGTGTCCATCATTAGTTGGTTACAGATTTATTTGGGATAGGCTATATAACTTTCATATGGTTAATCTTCATTCTGAGTTGGGAAATAGGCTAATATAATTTTAATTCTATCCATGCTTGATAGCACTGTTGATTGATTTCTCTTGTTTTTTGAGCCCACCCTAATAGATATAGGGGGAGGGCGACTCGGGGGACGTAGTTTATGGTCTATCTACGGCTGGACACATGTCACATATTATTATGACTTAAAAGGGCCAGATCTGTGTAACCCATAAATCGCCCAATGTTCCACCACTTCACATAAGGGAAGAATTTGTGGAATGGGAGTGATTTGGGAGGGAGATGTGCTGCTTACTCCACCTCACTATACCCACCCCTGACCCCAACCACTTCTTTGTGCTCAATGGATGGTCCTTGGATGAGTGAGGTGGGGTGGTTTAGAGAGACTAGTGTAGAGAAGGAGGTCCGAAGTGGATAGCTAGTTCTATCGCACATTTAAGAATGGCTGGCTTTTATTGTAACATGCATTAACATGCCCCTTGGCCATTTGGCAGCGGGACCCTTTGAGGGAACCACGTATGACTATTCGCAGACATACAACCGAAGATGGTTAAAGAGATCAAGTCGACACTAGCTTTTATTTGGGGGCTTAAATTGGATTTCCCCAATTCCACACATAACTAGACTTGTTTGAAAGGCACAGCTCTGAAATGGTTTAGGGCAGGTCTCCACATGAGAAATAGTTCAAACCACGGCCATTCACTCTCTATTGGGTGCGATTAGCCTGTTGGGGTAAGATGTCCCTGTCTCAACCACTCTTGCCTTCCAGGTGCATGCTTGCTATTCGCACAGACAGCAGGAGATGGCTGATGGGAATCGTGGCACTTCATCCAGTTAGACATATCGCTAAAGCTAGATGTAAAGGAACTGTGTCCCTCTGCGACCCTCCTAAAATATATAAGGAACACTTTATTACACTGGTGTTCTTGCATAATGCCCTATGTTAGTGTTAGAGATGGTCACATCCCCCCCCCCCCCCTTTAGCTGACCTACTGACTATGGTCAGTGTAACTTAATACAACTGTGTAACACATGACTTGTAGGAGCTTTGTTTCTGCCCATTAGGGTTTGGGCCACACTGAAGGTTTTACATTTTGACCGTGTAACATATGTCTTCACAGAGAAGATTGTCTCAAGAATATTATTGATAAATGTTTGCCAAACTAAGCTGATTAGCTTTGACATTAATAAACCTGTATAATGCCGGACGTATAAAGACGACTTTTCAGTGAACTCTAAATCCTCCCCAAAGTCGGCGAGTCGTCTTATACGCCGGGTGCTTGCATGCTGGGGGGTGCGGGACCATCTCTGGAAGCCGTTACTGTCTTGTACGATTCCGTGCTGCCTGAATTCTGCCACGCTGACTAATGATACATTTTCACTAGCAGAGCAGAGGGACAAACAGGGCAGTGTTGGCCATAGCGCCATTATCGCTATGCACTGATTACGGAGACACACGAGGCTGTAAAGCTGTTTTAACCTTTTTACATTCATTCCGCAGTAAACACCACACACATTTTGTCGTATACATGATCCGAAAGCTGTCAGGACTGTCAGGTCATTCTCACCCTCTACTAACCTTATACCAAAACATCTATAGCGACACACACAGAGGGTCACTCCTCGTATACGGGGCTCCCAACAAGGGTGGTACAACCCACCACACATCTGTATTTTTACACCATTCAAAGTTGTGGGGGGTTCGTCTTATACGTCGCGCTACTAGTTTAACTCTTCTTATCGCCGGCATAATACTTATATTATACCAATTATAAACCCTGCTCCTCCGCTTAGCAGAATGCAATTATTTACTAGCTCACATCATGTGTTTATTTAAATTTGGAAGGACTTTTCCTCAGGTATCTGTTATAAATTGTTTATATTCATGCTGCACTGCTAATTACCTTACTAAAGTCAATTGGTTTGCATAACCATAATTAGACAGGACAAATCACGCCTACATTGCTAAACACTTGCTTGTTATTTTATAAATCCCGCGCTTTATTAAGTATGTATGATCTCTAATCTCCTCATGTTTTCCTGAGAACCAAGAAATGATATGTAATATTTCCTAATTACACCTCTGAAACATATGTTGAATGTGTGTTTCCAAGACATCTGCACTTAACATTCCTGCATATTTTTTAAGCAATTGTCGAGAATATAGGCTATAAGGATTATACAAGCATTTTCTCTTTTATAATACGTTTTGCAATCTACATGACTTTTGCAACTGCCTGAAATCATGCGCACTAATAAAATATGTATATTAAATACATTGGATACTTCTTGCAGCTTGAATCAATGTGAACATCTGCAAGTACATCTAACAATACCAGCTCAAGACTTCTATAATTCTTTATATCCATCCCTCATTCTATGCTTCATGCCGCAAACTTTTAGCCCTGCTAATCTCTTTATAGGGTTTCCCATAACTCCTGGTTATTGTTTATCCTTTCATATCCCATGACACATCTGACTACCAATCGGATGAGTCCCTGGGGTCCTTAAATTTCTTACACAATCCCCATGCTCTCTTGAATGGTAAAGCCCAACCTTCCTACCAGCAGCACCTATGATGCTACCATCGCTGTGCATCTCAGACTTTTAGAAACCTGCACTCCACTAAAGACTCGTTTTTATTTTGTAATCTAAAAATGTTTTTTGTCGACATTTCCTTTGTTTTTTTGAACTTCTTTTAGGCGGCCATAGTTGTCCCGATCTATTGCCGACTCTAGCAGACACTTCACAACGTGGTGACCCCTCCGAGTTAACAGCTTAGCCTTGCAGCACAGTCGGGCCGAAAAGAAGCCACATGACGGATCGTTGTGCGATCCACCTGCCGCTTTTTGTTCTTACAACCAAAGGTGGGCTTCCCACATAGTGCGGCGGCCGACCAAACTTTATGTCTCGGCGGGAGCGAGCATGCTGGTTTGGGCCGGGCTGCATCTATGGCCGGGGAATCGATATCTTCAAATGAAATGTCTCTTCAAATCATTACTTAACATTTTTACCTCCAGGAGGTTCAAGGTCATCCTACGCTTTTTCTCTTTCTGTCCTTGCCTTTGTCTATCTTGCCTTGAATTTCGACTGCTTGCCCAACTGTTTAAAGGCCCCCCCATCACCTTACAAATCTTCCATACCATTTCTGTACAATCAAATGTGTTCTACCAAATCTGTAATATGAGAACCTTTCTAATCCTTCAATCATCACTATGTCACTCTATCAGGTGAGGCACTATACTACACGTTGTTGTTAGATCTAATAAAATTGCATGGAATCGATCTTAAGGGGTATGGGGGCCATCCTTGTAGGGTCCCCAAATCGACCTTTAGAGTCCTTTAGATCTCCTTTTGTTTTTACAAAACCATGTACTGGGTGGGTTAGAGGACTTTCTAAACCATTCAGTCTACCTGTGTTCAAACCACAGAGCAAAACCCCTATACACATCATGTTTCTTGCTTGAGTAGACTGTCTAAAGGGATATCTCCGAGAGATCTAAAGTGACTTTTTAGCCCCCATGCACACCGTTAAGCCCACTCCATACAATTGTTATTTACGATCTACCAACAACTATGGTAGTGACCGACCCTGGGGTCTTAATTTCTCCTGATAGAATACTAGTAAATTGGAAGGTTTAGAAAGGTCCTCATATTACGGGTTTTTGGTAGAATAAAAGTTCATTGTACGGAAATTGCTAGGGTAGAGTGTAGGTGTATGGGGCCATAAGGTCTAAATCCAATTGATATATTCATGCCAACTTTACTTCATTCTGTTACTTCCTTTTATTAAAATAACGCTCTGTGCTTATACTCTTGCTTTACTACCCATAATACTAATTGTTTTTATTTGATGATCACTCCTATTACACAAAAAACCATTTTTTGGCTCGATTTCCATCACTTTTGGTCCATCAATATGGTAAATAGAATTGATTTCCTAACGATTTGACTTAAACCAATGGTTTTTCCTCTTCCTTCCTACTTGGATTCTGTTACTGCACACCACAATTCTGTTGTTTCTCCAGTACTTGGTGTTCCATGTGCAGAAATCTGAATGATTATCCCCACATATGCCTCTTTGTTTCTGTTCTGTTCCGTACAAGCATATATTTTTCCATATATAACTATTTACCTTTAGTTTTCCACTTCTTTGGAACAGTCTTTACAATGGCATTTTCAAATTATTTATATAACTTTTTTTTAATGTCTGTGTATATGTCGGCACTATTTGATGATGAAATAACAAAATAATGCTTGGAACACAACCCTATCCTACAAAATGACATACTTTGCTCTTAAACTTACAAAATCAATTCGTAAAACAGGAACTAGTACATAGCCCTTGTTGGTGCAACCTAGTGACCGGTGTCTTATGAATTAAACCCCTTTGCAAAACCTACACTATCCCTCCTCTAGCCAGTTGTGTAATCCTTATGCTTCTTTTGCTGTAGCACGCTACGTTTTTACTCAAACAGGGTGCTTCCCCTGAGGATTGGAG
>CM070034.1:63301142-63327372 GCA_036250615.1 Ptychadena robeensis | reverse complement strand
AGAGGGGGTAGTCTTATACGGCGAGTATATAACAAACTCTATATTTTTACTGGAAAAGTCGTCTTATACGCCGGCATATACGGTAATATGTTGGCGCAAATAACTACTACAGTTAATTAGAGATGGTTGAATTTATTTGGAAAAATTCAACTAGTTCAACCTTGTGAGTGGGCATGACCCTGAGCATGATTTAATCACCAGACTGGAGCTGTAAAATAGGGTTGAGGGAATACTACAACAAATAAAGTATGCTCTAACACAAATAGGTTTTGCATAAATTTAAGTTCAAAATCAAGTTTAAATTCCTCAAGTCAAAAATGTAACTTCTAACTTAATATATGCAAAAACGACATGTGTTAGGGCAAAAAAAATTTTTTTCAAATGTTCCCAGAACCCTTCACTACATTTCCAGCAATTTTGGTGATAATAGCAAGTTCAGGAACTTTGCAATCAACTCAAAGTCAGCTAGTTGAAAATATTTGACCATCTCTACCAACTACATTGCTGGCTTACATTAAGCTCTGATATTTTATATAGTACTGCCCATTGGATATAATGATCATATTGCATAGTTTATATTCCCCCATATTGGTGTCAAATTTTATTTATCTGTACTGAGCATGGGGATGTAACACAATTTTTGGAAGTGCCATTATGTATGTATGCATTTATTTATTTATTGGTTGGCGTTTTTAAAAATGTTTTATGAGACTTGGGAGAAGTTCCTCTTTAACTGTTTAGCTATGTATTTGTACAGGTGACAGATATGATGCTTCAACACAGCCAATACCCTGACTGGGGTAAATCTGCACGAGCTTTCTGGAGAAGGGGAAACACCCGGATCATTTTGTTCTGGTAAGCTGTTTTCATGATCATGAATGAAGAACATTCTACTGGTACTGAGAAGCTGCTACATTCACCAGACTGGCAAGTGAGCCATTCACTGAGGGTTTAGGAACATTATGGCAACATTCTGGTACAGATGGGTGGGATAATTAACTAGTGTCTAGACACAGAACAGATTAGTGTTTCAATGTTCATGTATTTCTATGCAACTGATAGACCATTCATTCCAAACGAGCTATTTAGAACTACTGCTAATGATGCCCCAGATGCTAGATTGGTCTTTATATTGTTCAGTTTCTAATTGCTGAAGGAAATGCAAGGTGAGTCATGCAAAATAAAATAGCTTGAGTCATTCAGATTGTTTTGACCTTATCTACGCTTATTACCATAAGGAGTGAGAGTCATTGAGATGTTTACAACAAATGCTACCCTAATCAAAATTTGGATTATCTGAATTTTGGCGAGAACTTGACCTTGAATTTCAGTTTTGTATCCAGAACCCTTCCCTGCAGTCTCAAAACTGCAGTAATGGTGGTAACAATGGAAAAGGTTGTCCTGAAGTTGACATATATGGATTTATGGACACAGAAAACTATTTAGTGTGACCATATTCTAGAGTCCTAAAAACCTTTATACAACAGAAGCCAGAGCATGAAATGCATGACCAACACTTTCAGCTAATAAAACTTATAATTTTTTTACCAATCTAACATGACTGCAAAAGCAGAAAGTTAAGGCATAAATTCATCTTATACTGCTCCTGCTACTTGTTCAACAAACATTCATATTGGCAGAGAGGAGAAGGAGGAGAAATTCAAAAGCCATTTTCTTTCTATACTAACGTATCATTTCACATTAGGTGTTTGAGTTTCATTAGCATAATTTACTGTGGAGGAATGGTGCACATCAAGCAGCCTGCAGTTGTAAGATAGGACATTTATGTGGGCCATTTGTAACAAAAGCATATGATTTATCTGAACTTTCATCAAAATTCTAACCACTGCTATACAATAGATATGATGACTTTTAGAAAGAAAAACTCCAGGTACAAATTTAAACAGTAAAAAAATACATATTTAGGAATTGTTTACATGTAAAATTTTTTTTTTTTTGTGTATACTGATTAGGTGACCTCATTTTCTTTACTATAAGTCCATATCTTAACCAAACTGAGTTTTCTTCTTCATAAATGTCCTTAGAGGTTTAAATAAAAAAAATGAACAATTGTGTCTTAAATAATCACTACTTGCACTACCCAACATATACCCATACCCTTTGAAGATTTAACAGTAGTGATGACCAAACATCAGCCATGTCCATTCTCGAACAGGCGGATCGGACTTTTAGAAAAGTCCAACATCCGCCTGTTCATCTGGTAATTCAAATTCCCCACCTGTTCGCAAAGAATTTGAATGGGAAAAACCGGAAGTGACGTCACTTCTTTTATCTGGACCACACAGTTCCTCATTCCGAGGACAGTTTGGCCATCACTATTGTGGCACCATAGCAAACACTTTTGCTGATCTCTTTCATCAAGATCTGAGACTCTCCCACTAATGGCAAAAGATCCTATGAACAAGAGGACCTTGAACATGTCTTGCCTGGAGGTATCTAGAAATGGTTAGTATAAAATAACTACGACTGGGCCTTAGGGTGACAAGGGGGTTCTTTAGGGTTCTAAGGTGAGCCAAAGTTTGGGCTTCATATAGATCAACCTTAGTTCTAAATACCATGAGTATCTTTTCTGAATCTTTGTAAAACATATTTTGGATATGTACTGTTGATCAGCTTTAACAGTGTTTAACATCAAATTCTCTAATATACAGAATACCATAAGAATACACATTTCTAAATCTACATTTAAGTATGAAAATATGGAAAAGGAAGTATTTAAACATGTACACAACACAGTGAATTGGTGAACAGACCTTACAAACCATATAGTGTCAAGTTCAAGTGCATTAAATACAACCGACACTATGCAGTCTAAAATTGGCATGTATCAAGAAGCATTATGGGAGATGCCTAACAATAGCTCATTAGAACCTTAGTAATCAGCAGCAATGACTCCAGAATGCTCAGCAGGTGAATATAATAGAGGAAATACAGTCAGGGGGTATTTTTGTGTTTACATAGGATGAGAGATGCCTGATACACACTTGATGCAGCACCTGCAGATAACATTTTCCCACTGCCTTCACAGGAGAGCGGATGCTTTTATTCCACAGTAAAGGATCGTTAGTTTTTAGCAATAACTCTAGCAAACAGTATCAATTCAATCCATTAAAATCCCCTTCAGGGTACAACATCCGTGTATCTGAAAACATATTTCTGTATTTAGCTAGTGTAAACCTATTTATTGTCGTGCTCTTTCATCATATACAGCTCTGGTTATATACCCTTTTATATCAATAATAAAAAAGCTTTTCCCATACAACCATTTCTCCACATTTCCATTCAGTTTAACTGTATTTAAAATATATATTTTAGATTGTGGACATTTGTTTTGTTTATTCTATTAATGCTGAACTGGTTTTTTTTTTCTTGGACAGTGTAATTACTATAAACAGAGTACTTTGTGCGAAACTTATTTCAACTCTTTGTAATCTATTTGTCTGACTATATGTCTCTAAGTCAATAATGCATGTGGCCCTAAATATTCTATATTCAAAAGTTTTATCTTGTCTCATTTGAAGGCTAAATTCCAGGTTAAACATAGAACATAAAAAAATATAATTTTTCACTCGTGGGCCACATTGGCTTCAAAAATTTGAAAAAGGGGCCGGACCAAGAGCTTGTAATGGCCTACCTGTCATAGATGTGCCAATTCCGGCATCACTTGTGCTGGTGGCAATTTGTATGTAATTGGTGAAAATGTGACAGGGACGTTATCTTTTTAAATTTCCTGAACTTAAAGAAAATGCCTGTTTTCACCATGAGGATGGGCCCACAGGGTCATAATCATGCCAAGGCAACGTTAGGCATTATGTGCACTCTTTGCAGGGAACAAGCAGAGGGAAGCATCTTTTCAACAAGGTGACAAAGGGCTGGAAAAGAAAGCCAACGGGTTTGATCTGGCCCCAGGACTTTAAGGCTTCCATACACGGTTCGATGCCTGTGAGATAGATGAGCCCTCAAGCTCGATTTGGAAGGAGCTTGAGGCATATCACTGCTGTGTCATCCAGCTCAGCTGATGCTTTGCATGGGGACCCACAATAGACATCGACCGTAATTTATGGTCATGTCCGAAAGCCCTGTCTTTGAGCAGCATTGATCCCGCTCGAAGACAGGGATGGCCGCATCAGATATGCACCAGATAGATGGCCGTGAGCACTCACAGCACTGGAAGTGGCCATCAATCTAGTGCATATATATGCATGTATGGGCACCTTAAGTTTGCGCACTCCTGAGCTAACCCCACAAAACAAGGATTAAATAGATTTTTTTGCCATTTTGGTAATCAAAACAGCATTTTACAAAGCCCTCGCCTAATTTTCTGCGGCTTCCAGATACTTTCCCATCTTATGATCTGGGCTGCAGTCATGGGCACTGATGCCAGCTCTTACAATTCAGGGGCAGTAGCTCAGCATTTTAAATGAGGACACCAAGGACTTGTCTATAGCTTGAAGCAAAGCATCAACAAGGAGGGAGGTAAGTAACATACAATGGTGTTGACTTACTAAAGGAGTTAGCCTGTTCCCCTAGCAAAGTCACTTAACACTCTGCAGAGGGTGACAAAGATAGCTGAGTGTCGTGAAAGAATATGCTGGAACATGGTTGGATACTGACTCACCAAAGTGAGTGAACATCCTCAACTCCTTTTAGTATTTCAGTCCCATAGAGTTTACTGAACTAGTCTTCAAATTCCATCATACTGCATGTTTTCTGTTTTCAGACATGTAGTTGATCAACACTAGTAAGCCATTAATTACTCAATTTATGATAAAAGGCCAAACATTCACTCAGATTTGGTAAACACTACCCTTGAAGGTGATTGAGTGTTATCCCCAACTTTATGGAAAGTTTTTTTTCTTGCTCCTTTCATTTATTTATTTATTTTGTTAATTTTCATTGTTTTCCTTTCTATAGATCAACAGTTTTGCATAGTCAATATCTTTAGTGAATATTCTCAATAGGCTCCAAGGACATGGTCCCCCATAACATCCTTTGTGTGAGTGTCCATGACCACAACACATATAAAAAATAAATAACCTGACTTGCTGTATGTATACAAGGCGTGTATTTTGCAGCCTTGGGATTGTGGATGTGTTTCTTCTATTTATAGCGATAAAGGTACATGAAGCTGTTGCTAGGCTACCCAATGCATATAGCAAATGTCTTCCGCAGTCTTCCTTTCCTCTTTACTGGATCATGGAGGGCGGCTGCCAATAAATTGAATAAATTGAGTTGTAATAAAGTTAAGTAATTCTTAGAAATGTCATGGTACTAGCATTAACCTTTCACAGCCCACATTTGTGTATTCTCTTATATTTTACCTATTTATTTATTTAGTAGAAGTGTGTAACCAATGAAACTGTATGAAGTAGCAAATATGAATACCTACTGAAGCAAGGGGATTATTTTTCCCTAAGAGCATTAATCCACTCGATTAAATGGCAAGCACACCATTATGTGTGTGGTGTCCAAGTTAGTTTGGACTTACTTAAATAAAGTTGATTTTATTCTTCTCTTGCGTGTGGGATATATCCTATGTGCTGAGTAGAAGAGGTGAAAACATACCTTTTGATCCCTGACACTATGGTGGCAGCAACAGGAAAACTGTTAAATGTAGTGGTAAGTGTGACATTATCGCATTATGTCAACTGCCAAAAATTTTTTACTTTGCCCACAAAATCTTTTTTTATATAACTGAAGCCACTCATGTTTAGATGTGCTGCCGGCAGATCGACCACGCATGAATAGGCCAGGCACCCTTTGTGTTCCCCATCCAAAGCAATGAAAGCTAGCTAAGAATGGCTGAGATCGATTTTGTGGCCAATTTCTGTCCGAATGAAAACTTTAAGCTTTTGATTTGCACCTGATTTCGCTGCAGATTGACCGCCATGCGAGCATGCGTGGCGGTCGATCAGACAAAAAAACTAGTGGAAATCTAAGTGTGTATGGGGGGATTTACAAATACATTAAATAGAATTGCACCTAGTAGCAAGCCTTGTTTATAATATAATTTTTTATCACATATGTTCCCTCTTTGAAAGTATATATGAAATTGCTTATGAATCGTATGTTCCCTTTGTACCATGCATGTGAAGCTTTATGTTACTTATTTATATTTATATAACCCTGTTGCTTACAGAGATCAGTAGCCCAAGATTAAATTTGCACAAATGAATGATAGAGATTGTCAAATTTATTTAAAAATTTTGACTAGCTGACTCTGTTAATTGCAAATCTACTGAACATGATATCATCTGGAGATGTAGAAATGTGTTGTGGTAGCGCTATAGGTATGAAAGTATTGCTCTAGCACAGTGATCTTTAACCTTTTTAAATCGTAGTGGCGTCACAAATTGTCACTTCCTGTATTGGAAATGCCAATGTGAAGTGTCACTTCTGCTTTCCAAATACCGGAAGTGACACTTATCGCTGTCACGGTCAGCAGGAACAGGTAAATGTAATCTTATTACCCCACACCACTTGTGGAAATATTGTGCAGGTGAGAACTTTGGAAAGAGAGTAATGCCCCATCCCTCCTAAATTAGAAGGAAGGGGCATTACTCTCCCTCTTAACTTCCTGCCCTGCATGTGGGCATCAGCTCTGTTGCTTTTAGTGAACATGTTGACCCCTGTGAAATGGTCCTTTGACCTCCGAGGGGGTCCCGGCCCACAGATTAAGAAACGCTGATCTAGCACATGTAGTTCAAAGTCAAGTTGACATTTTTTGAATTGCAATTTCAACCTAACTTCAACCTAATGCAATTTTAAATGTTACTACAACCCTTCCCTACATCTCCAATAATGTTGGTGATGATATCATGTTCAGGGGCTTATTTTCTGGTGATGATACCATGCTCAATATCATAGATTTACCATATTTTTCGAACCATAAGAAGCATTTTTTTGCCCCCAAAGTTGGGGGCAAAAAGTGTCTGTGTCTTATGGTCCGAATGCGCGACTCCGCGGGTGGTCACATCTTGGCTTCCCACCAGCTCTCCCTGCACGGAGATTAGCCGGGGAGCTGGAGGAGCTGTCAGATGTGAGAGGCCGGCTGGTGTCCGGCTCTCCCATCTAAACTGTGTAATTGCCTATGCCAGCAGAGCTCAGAGCCCTCCTGCCATAGGCAATTAAGAGAGAGATATAAATGTGCTGGCATCTATACTGCAATCACTCTGCAGCTCCCACAGACATAGTAACAGCAATATCAGCAGAGGAGAGCAGAGACTGAGAGCAGACACCCTGAAGCTGTCTGCCCCTCTCCTTCTCCCGATCAGTGTGAAAAATGACGTTGTGCTTAGAGTGTACTACTGCTAGTGTAACCTACTGGCTGAATTGAATATTGAATTCATTGCATTAACCTAATTGATGTGAAAACCTATTAAATCTTTTTTTTCTGGTTTTCCTGCCCTAAAAACTGGGTGCGTCTTATGGTCCGATGTGTCTTATAGTCCAAAAAATATGTTTTTTTGAAAGCTGGAAACTAAAAAGTGAACATGTCAGTATTGGGTCACTTATAAAAACAAAAACATTCTAAAAAAAGGTCTGTTCTGCAAATACTCACATATACCCTTTTTCCCCACAGAGTAAGAAATTATTTCCTATGTACAACACTGAGAAATATCTTAGGAAGAGTCATATTTCATGAACCCCAGCTGGTGTTTAGAACCTTCAAATAACTAGTTAGCAACATGTTTTAAGTGCTTGCTTACAATAAAATATTTTTCTTCTTTTTGTATTCCTTTATCATTACCAATTACTGAGATCTTATCGAGTCGTACTGAAGTATTTTTATGACTCATTTTGAATATTGAAGATCTCTTGTATAAAGCCATTACACTTTTCAAAACTAAATCAAAATGCAGTTAGTAATGGAGACCATAGGTCAGGGAACCATCGAGAATTAAATTATAGTTTATTGTATCTTGAGAACGCAGCAAGAGCCCTGTGAGAGGCAAGCGAAAATTAAAAAGTACAGAATGTTTCCAGTGTTTGAACTGACATGTGACATTGTCTCAGTTTGTTTATATAAACTATCATCTTTAAACTGTCACTTTGATGTGAAGATTATACAAATTATCATATAAATAGGATGAGGGCAGTAAACATTACATTTGAATGTATCGTTATTTAGGCAAATCTAAAAGAAAATTTATATTTAAGCAGTATGGATTAAAGGAGCTAAAACAATTGATCGCCACTATATATAATTAGACCCAATAATAGTTACTTTAGGTAAAGCCTTGCTGTATCTTATTGAATAGACAAAAAAATAAATTAAATAGTCCAACCACTGTGCTAAAAATATCTAGTATTAATATCCAGTAATGTACCGTATTTTTCTGTCTATAAGACGCACCCAGTTTTCAGAGCAGGAAAACCAGAAAAAAATATTTGAAGTGTTTAGATCAATTGGGGAAAAAAATTCCTGCAGTACCGAATTTCAGCCACAACAGAACTGGGCACATTGTATCTTCCTCACACACAGGGAAGAGGAGGGGGACATGGGGTCATGTCTCCTCTCTAGGTTGTGTGGAAACTGCACGATGAGTGCTGCTCACACACAGGCAGTAGTAAATGGAAGCTGCCAGCTGACATCTTTCATCTATATCTCTCTGCTGTATTGCTTATATCAGCAGGGCTCTGCTGATATAAGCAATAGAGTACATATAAAAGATCTGGCTGTGGGCAGATCTCTCATCTGACAGCTCCTCCACCTCCCCGGCTAATCTTCATGCTGGAAGAGCTGGCAGGGAGCCAAGGCCAAGGTGGCCTTGCATTCAGACCATAAGGGGGTGGAAATATGTGTCTTATAGTCTGAAACATACAGTATTTTTTTTAACTTTAATGTACATTTATCAATCAAATCAATTTAAACTCCTAGGTGAAACCAGAAAAGGTTACTAATAGTAAAACATCATGGATAATGAGTGCTATGTCAGTGGGTAGCTAAAAAACTACTTAGTAAGAAAACATACCATACCATAAACATACATTAAAGGACAGAGTTGGGTTGCACAGCAGGCAATATACTAAGGATTCTTGTTAACCTGTGATATTTAAATTTGAATTATTAGGAAGAGGTGCCAAAAACAGGTATTAATGGGTGTTATGTATATTGTAAAACAAAATAACTTAAAGTGAGACTAAGCCACCAATATAACATTTTTTTTGGTTCCATTCTGTGCATATAGGGTCTTGAAGTCTCCTCTGTGTATTGAATTTTGATGTTTTATTGCTGGTCCTTGTAAACAATTTTCCGGTGTGTGACCATTCCTTAGTAAGCACTGAGCAACTGATTCTATGGCATCGAGCAATATTTTATTTTTCCCAGTAGACCTCTGTAGATACTTGAAAGACCTGTACAAGCTTAAAATAAACATTTTCTGACGGCAATACAGAGATTGCCTTTTGCTGACTCCTCCCTCCAATGCAAGATGCCTTATTGTAATGCTGAGCATTTTGCTTTAAAACCTTGGGTTACTAATCTGTTACATATATACAGATAAGGACATGTTCTCAGATTTAACTCATAAAGTATTTTGATTGGTGAAGCTCAACACAAACTCCTTTCAATCTCTCTGTACAATTTCATTTTCATCTTCCAATAACTCCAATATGTAGGCAAGAGCCTCCTGAACTCAATACAAATTTACTGAATATTTTAGAAAGGTCCCGAATACTTCATAGTTTTGGTAAAACCAAAGTAAATTGTACATTTAGATTGGAAGGTGTAGGATAACCATAGAAAATCTTCCCGAAGGAATTCAGCATAAGCAACCCACCAGCAAGGTAAATTTTTTATAAATATTCACAAAGTACATACTCTGGTTACAAAAACACTTAAAGTAGGTGGTGGTCTGAATAGAAATTATAGCAGAGTTTGTTTTTCTAAATTAAGTGTTGGTTTATTGTCTGTGGAGGCCCCAGTTAATGGACATTGATATGTCTTGACTTGAGAGCTACCTAAACTTACCCTATAACTCGTAAAAGTTTTCAGGATGTGTAGACATCCTTAAGTTCTGAGACAACTGGTGTGCCTCAATCTTGGATATTATGTAAGCAGCCCAACAAATATAGGTTTTCTCAAATAACCCACAATAGTAACACTTGGCATGCCTTTGGGTGAAGAAGCTGGGCCAGCACAGAGTCATTAGATATTCATAGAAGAGGAGAATTCTATAACATGGAAGGAGAGGACTGTGGTAGAGAGTGGTATAGGTCACACTACTCCTATACAGATGAGCATCTATTGCTATTACCACTATATGACTTTTTTATGAAGGCAAACCAGTCAGTTATAAGTCAAATTAACAAAAACTTTGTGGTAACTTGAAATGTTGAAATATCAGCAAAGTGGTAATTGTCTGCTGTTTGGATAAAACCAATGAATAAATGTTTCCACTTCACTTCAAATAAAAATTGTTTATTTAAAATTTTTTTAGGTGCAACCTTATGTAGGAAAAGATGTGGCCTTCAAACTAACACCTGGCTGCTGTCCTGATACAAAAAAAATTCTGTTATACTGTATTTTTCGGACTGTAAGATGCACTGGACCATAAGGCGCAGAGCAGGAAAAATAAAAAAGGGAAATGTTCTAATCAGTTGTAAAAAAAATTCCTGCAGTACCCAATTTCAGCCACAAAAGTTTTGTCGCTAGAGAGCACACTTTAGGCAGAAGGGGAGGGGCTGAGCAGGGGATTCTGCACTGTTCTTCTTCCTTCTTCTGCCAGCGTGTGAGCATGCATGATGATCGCAGTTACAGGCAGACATATGGCCATGTCTCTCTGATGTACTGCTTCTATCAGCAGCGCTCTACTGCTAGAAGCAGTACAGTACAGATGAGGGATGCATCGATCATCTGACAGCTCCGGAGAGCTGATGGGAAGCCAAGGTGTGGGGGTCGCGCATTCAGACCATAAGATGCGGGCACTATTTCCCCCCTGATTTTGGGGGTCTTATGGTCTTGACAAATACGGTAAGTCTTTGTATGTATGTAAGTTGCCCTGTATGGTTCTATATTTGATTAAATGCACATTCTTGGAATGTATATTTGCAATCTTACTGACGTCTTAATTATAATAAATCATTCTTAATTTTGTACCACTGCCTTATAAGTCCCCTTTCTGCTAATGGGAGGATTTCTTTAAAACATTTTTGTTTTCCGAATTTTTATATTTGAATTGGGATGTTGGCAGATTTATATACTTATACTGTGGATCATTACTCTTTATTATTCTTAATTTTCTATCACTTCATCCTGAATTCACTGTGACTCATTAATAAAGCATAAGTATACACCGTACATCTGGAAAGTGTACAGTCGTATTCCAAAAAGGATTCAATTTATTTTTCCCTCTGAATTCTACACACAACTCCCCATAATGACAATATGAAGAAAGTTTACTTGAGTTTTGGCAAATTTATAAAAAATAAAAAAGAAAGCACATGTACATAAGTATTTACGGTTCATCTTTCAAAAGGACAGTTACCCTAAAAACACAGCCAAGATATCAAAGAAGTTGCTTCAGGACAACTCTGTGAATGTCCTTGTGTGGACCAGCCAGAGCCCTGACTTGAATCCCATTTAACATCTCTAGAGAGATCTTAATATGTCTGTGCACTAACACTTTCCATCCAACCTGATGGAGCTTGAGAGGTGCTACAAAGAGTAAGGGAAGAGATGGTCAAATTTTTTAAAAAAAAAAATTCGACCATTTCAACTATTTCAACTTAATTGCAAAGCCCCTGAACATGGTATCAACACCAAACTTGCTAGAAATGTACAGAAGGGTTGGGGGTACACTCCACAAATAGTTTTTGCACAAATTAAGTTCAAAGTCAAGTCAAAATTTCAAAAATCACAATTTCGACTTTTTTTTAAACTAAATGTATGCAAAACCTACATGTGCTAGAGCAAAACTTTTTTTTTTTTCTTCAAACGTTCCCACAACTCTTCTCTACATCTACAGCAATTTTGGTGATTATACCATGTTCAGGGGCTGTGCAATCAGCTCACAAATGTAGTAAGTCAAAAAATTTGACCATCTCTAGTGAGGAAGAAGAGACGCTGAAGTGTGCTCTCTAGTGACACAATTTTAGTGGTTGAAAAGGGGTACTGCATGATATTTTTTCACATTCATTTAAACAAATGAAATATTTTTTTCTCATTTCCTGCTCTAAAAACTGGGTGTGTCTTATGCTCAGATGCGTCTTATAGTCCGAAAAATATGGTAATTAAAAACAGTTTCACATGGATGGGCCAAAAAAATTGCAGGTACATGCCGGATTAATGCTATAAGCTCTACAACTTTTTTGTATAGGTGTTTTGGGGGTATAGTAGGTTTATAGGACCCTAGAAATTCCCCTGATCAGGATCCATTCAGAGCAGCAATATTAAAAGATGTTAACATCCTTTTTTAATGGAAATTTGTAGGCATTTTAAAGCAATTTTCAGCATTGTGCATTCATGAGCATGTTCTCACTGGAGAGTAATGTGTTTTAGAGCATTTGAAATACTTTAATCGTAGCATTTGTCATGTTGACTTAACACACCATGCAGTAGATTCAAGCAAAGCACTAGATTTTTAACAATCCTGATTGAAAATAAATACAACTGTTCAATAATGTGCCAGAGATTCAAAAGGCTTGGAAAATCTAGTATTTTGAATGGAGTCCTAATTTTTATATCTTACTAGTCGACCACTGTTCCATTCCATCCATCTCTTTGATTAGTTGTATGAAATCTGCTCAGCAGTTACCTCCATGTCTTTGATATTAAACAAGGGCCTTCTATGCAGGCAAAATCGCATGGCGCTACACAAAAAGGCAGGTATGCAGCCTGGTTTTATCTGTAACCCATTGATCACATTTATATCCTCTATTTAAACACTTTATTCCATTTATTTTCCATCTCTCTCACCACCGCTGTAACATTACAGAATTGGCTCTGTCTTGTGTAATAAAGCACCGACCCGATGTCTGTATGTTTCAGCTGCCCAAGGGGAATCCTTTATCCTAAAGAAAATGTGAAATGTGTTTTATGTGTTTGATGTGTTATTGAATTATATACCACTATTAGGATATAAGTCTGTGTTTCTAAAAAGTTTCCATCTCCTCCCCCTCATAGTTCTGACTTATAAAGCACATCTCTTTTCTCCTTGATTGTGATGAGAAACAGGAGCCTTTTCATCTCAGCAGGACCTCATTTGGAAATGTACCAGCAATGAGAGAAATTACTGCACAAAGAAACACGGGTTTTCTATTTTTTAGACAAAAACGTGTTTGAATGTCATGCTGTCCTGTGGTGTTTATTCTTGTCGGACTCTGTTAGCTTTCCATCTACATTAGGCATTTTCTCACCTTCCATGGTGGTATGTACTATATCTACTGAGCACTAATTTAAAGACTTACAGTCATATTATCAAAAACTTAAAGGGAAAAGAATAGTGCATTTTTGGGGAGCTGTTTTATTGGGTAGATTTGAAGACTTTTTGCCTAAAGCTCTACACAGACTTTAGACTTGGCCATTCCAAGAACTAGAGAATGCAAGCAGCATACAAACAGCACTTGTAGAGGAAGGACAAGTTAGTGGCACTCTGCTGCACCCTCCCTGTAGGAGAAAGTGGACACTGAGCAGGGTTGTCCTTCAACAATTTATCATTCCATATTGCTGAACGACAGCTGTACCGACACTAGATATTTTATCAACCTTCACTATACAGCTTAACGCGCATGTAAACCCACCAGATAAACATTTGTCCTTACAGGTAAGGATTTTTTGTGTTTCTCCCATCGCTTTTGTGTTTCTCCCATCGCTCCTCCTCTCTGTGGAGCCTGCTCGGCACTGCCAAGGAGATAACGGAGTGTCAGATGGGACATTTTTAAACCACAGCTCCTCACTTCTATTTATCTTTCTATTGCTTTCACTTTATGTCCATTCTATCTGCCAGCCCCCAGTGGCCATACACGCTACTGCAGTAAGGAGGGCATACATGGCTCGATATTCGAGCCGTTCGAGTAAGCTTCAGCTGAGCCCGATATTGAAGGAGCTGGAGGCGCATCACTGCTGCATCATCCAGCTCAGCCAATGCCCATCCAAAGCAATGGACATCGACCAAGATTTACGCTCATGTCTGATGACCTTGTTTTACCCGTGTATGCCTTCTTTAAGCGGGATCAATCTAGCTCGATGGAAGTCATACAGTCCGGTAGATTGCTTAATAGCTAAAAGCACAATGGAGCCCTGTGAGCGCGCACCCATGGAAGACTAGAAGCTACACGGAAATTAAAATGCTGACCCAGACTACAGCAGGATAGGTAAGTATAGGTAAGGTTTTTAAACCATTGGGACAGTTAAGAGGTAAGTAAAAATGTCATTACATTTTGGGGGTTTTTTGGGTTGGGTTGAGGCGCACTTTAACAGCTAATGTAATTAGAAAGGAAAACATTGTTTTCAGTAAGTTATTCCTTGTATACATTCTAGATATTTTTTGTGCTAGACAATTATTTCTCATCTCGTTTTTATAAAAATAATATGTCTTCTTTGGTTGTTTAGTGATTGATAGTGGTCTATTGTAGTCCTGCCTGCAGGGTGACTCTTGCTTGGCCTCTTCCCTTCCCATAGAACTAAACAAGCTGCTCTGAAACCAGTCAAGCAGCTTATTAAAACAACACTCATTTAAAATTGTTACCTGAAACGGTCACTAATAATACTTTTGGGCAATAATCACTGTTTTAGCGAACTCCAGGACTTGTTTTATGAGAAATTTAGTTCATGGGGAATGTTGTGTAACCCTGACTGCAAGTGATTGGTAAAATATTGTTTCTTTCTTATTCATAAATATTAGAAGCTGAATTTAGGAACAAAAAGCTTTTTATACATAAAAAAATATATTAATATAGTTTATATTCTAAATATTAATTTAGTTTATACATCACATTGATATCCTTACATACATTTAAAGTAAAATGAAAAGCTATTGATTCCATGTTAAACGTTGTAACGATTATATTTTTAAAAGTAAAACACTGGAACTGATCCAGTACAACTGGGTATCTTTCTTATAGGTGTATTAGTAGTAAACCACTAGAAAAAGAATAGGCTTCTTGGAGGTGCCCAAATGGTGATAAAAAACAAAAGTCCTTTATTTGCCAAAAAGAGGTATTTTCTAAATACCACCTTTTATATCCTCTCTAACTATATCACCTCATACTGCTCCTCACTGGTCTTTGTGTCTAACCCAATATATATTTTTCCTTTTCCCCCTCTTTTCCCTTCCCCATTGCTTGTTGGGTTCTACACACACTTTTTGGGGCAAACTCTCTCATTGAGATAAAAAAAAACAATCTAGCCAATCATCCATCAACTGGGTATCTTTTGGTGGAGATACACCAATGTAAGAGCACAGCTTGACTTCAGCTTACACTTTTCCAGTTTTGATCCAATATATCACTAGGTCCCCCACTTCTTTGTCTGCTGAGCTTTAACCATGGACTACATATACACTGAAATGGATGGGTATTGGGAAGAGTTATGAAAATGTGATTTAGTGAGCAACAACTTCCTTCACAAGAACGACAATTAAAGGTTGCAATACCGATCGGTTTCTGTATGGAGTATTTATTTACTTATGTTTCACTAAGAGTATCCGCACCCTAACAATTACACATTATAGAGAAAAGTGAGTCCCTGCTAAGTCAACACCACCTATGAAGGTAATGCGGCCTAATAGGGAAAAACTGGTGGGTACCCTCAACCCAAAGGGTGCTATGGATCTCTAGAAATTTAACCTGTATCTTAGCCAATCAAAGGAGTGTACATAATATTAATAAAATATCATAATTTTTATTTATACATGATTTAAAAGATATATGTGTTTTTTGGACATAAAGACATATACATTGTAGACATGATTATACAAAACAATTTCATAACAAATATTTTAAGAACATGATCTGATGTACAATGTACATGTTCCTAAAATATTTGTTATGAAATTGTTTTGTATAATCATGTCTACAATGTATATGTCTTTATGTCCAAAAAACACATACGGTATATCTTTTAAATCATGTATAAATAAAAATTATGATATTTTATTAATATTATGTACACTCCTTTGATTGGCTAAGATACAGGTTAAATTTCTAGAGATCCATAGCACCCTTTGGGTTGAGGGTACCCACCAGTTTTTCCCTATTAGGCCGCATTACCTTCATAGGTGGTGTTGACTTAGCAGGGACTCACTTTTCTCTATAATTCCTTCACAAGAAACAGGTCCTTTGTACAGTGTAAAAACTTAAAATAACTTTTGGAGCAGTAGTTGCTGCCAAATTTAACAATAGCCACGCTGTAGCTGTGGGTTGGTACTAGCATTGACACAAGGTACACAGGTTTGCATAGGAAATCTGTATACCATTCACTTTAGCCACGTTCTTGCGTTTCTGGTAACGTGCAATGCAATGCGTTTTTTCAGGCACCAGGTAAACGTCTCCCATACACTTCCACTGGAGACACAAGCTCATTGCACTGAAATAGATACGGTTAGTGGCCATAGTAAGGTCATTGCTGGCCCTAAATTCGCACTGCATCTACATCGGTTGTGATCACACCAAAGGAGCCCAAGTCTACTCCATTCCAATATATTTGTCAGAATTTGAGCCATTTTTCTCCTCTATAAATGTAAATAATCGGAAGGCATAGAAAGTAGTATCCCAATTATAGTAAGAAAGTATTGTGCCCACACTTAAAGCAAGTACAGTTAGTAGTATGATGTGTGTAAATGTTCCAAAAATGGAAAAGGCCCTTGCAATGTATTATTTAATTCAATTAATAATTTGTGTCCATCTAATTATATGGGCATAACACATTGTGTAAATATATAACAGGTTTAAAGCCTTATAGTGGGAAATGTGTCTATTAAATATTTAACATTTAAAAAGGAGTCTTCTCCATTTTATGATCTTTGATAAGGTGACACAATTTCCTCTGTTGCTTATAAATATAGAGCCTGATCAGCCTGACACTGTCGATACCTCACTATATAATCTTGAAAGTGTACTGTTGCCTTTCACAGAGTGAGCAAGAGACTTCTACAAGAGCTGACAGATAAAGGTTACCCAAGTCATTTGTGCAAAGTGCATGTTTGAAAGCATGTTATTTCATGTGGGGCCCTGTAAAAAAGAATTGAGTAACCAAGCCCCAATGAATTGTGTTCAGGCAAGTTTAGCTACCATCCAGGTCCCATCACTTCTAATAAGGTCATAGCAACATGAAACATATTAAGGCCCATGGGAAAGGAAGAGCAGTAAAAGCTTGTCATTCATCTCTTAGTGTTTTTGCTTTCTTTTGAAGAAGCCTGACCCAGTATGTCATCCCCTTATAATTTTATATTGTTGCCAACTGTAAGACTGCTCTAGACTAGGGAGACGATTAGTGTTCGATCAGTTGGTCAAGGATCAAAGCAGCCCTAATGTGCCACATTCTCAAATTGTCTGTTGAGAGTTTTTTCTTTCTACTGTAGGGGGATTTAAAACACTATTTAACCCTTGAAAATGAACATTACATTAAGGAGTTATGATGACTTGTACATGTGTGTCAAGGTAGAGAGCTCCTTCCAGTTGGACATTAGGGTGGCATTTATTAATGTCTTTCCCAAGATGCGCAATGTTATTTTAGGCAGAATGGGTGAAGGTGGCAAAAAGGAAGGATGATTCACAAGCTATCTTGTCATTCAGCACTTGGCCAATCCTAGTCTTGCCCACACCTTTCTAAGTTGCCTTTTTGCTACACTGTAGCCTGCAGAGTCCTAGAGGGGGGAGACACTAATGAAGGACATTTCGGATGTCAGGAATTTGTTTTTATTTAACTTTACATTACTCTCATCCCCAAACCTTTTAATTTGACCAAATACTGGTCTCATCACATCACATCCATATTTTTCTTACACACCATAAGTGATGCACAAAATTCAAAATTGCCATTCAAACTCCATGCAGCCTGAAGCGGAGCCAAGGAATCTGTGCACCTGCTTTGCTTGATCGGCTCACTCTGCATTGAGTTTTCATACTAATGTCAAAGTTTGTAAATTGCATTCATTAATTATATCTAACATTTCCAAAACAAGGGAATAGCCACAAGGAATATTTAAGAGGATGAAGAGAAAATAAACACTAGAACAAGGATGTTTAATAAAAAAAATAATAAAAAAGTGAGCATTTTAAAGTATGTGGCATAATTTGAGAACATTTCTAGTATAAATGGTTTAAGCCCTGTTCACACCTATCAGTTTTAATGTGCGTTGGACAATGTAGGTTTATACATGTTAGGCAAGAAAACCATATCCATTGGACTAGATTACATAAAAATAAATGTTGATGCTTGTAGAACAGTTAGGTGTAAATGGGGCCTCACTGGTTTTAGCACTGCAAGTTGAATGACCTTGTCTTCAAGATTTTAGAATTTAATTGTTGTGCTTGAAAGCTCACTAAAACCTTTTTTCTCATCCTTTTGGGAAAATGAAAACAGATTTTTTTTCAGCCTCAAAGAAACCAACTAATAAGTGGAAACATATCTAATAAGTATGTGCTGTGAACTTGAAATGCCTGGATGTGAAAGCTTGGTGTCTTGGTTAATTGATACAGTACACTGCCTTTCCTCCTATTTGATGTTCCAGACACACAAAGTGCAGTGTTTTCTCGGCTCTCAGTAGCGCTGAATGACAGTTGCTATTTATATTTATCCTCAGAGAGGCACTGAAAACAGTAAATCAGTAGATAAAATCAGTAGATAGCCTGACTACAAGATTCTTTCAAGATGTGGAGAATATTTTACTTTTCTCACAATAACCTGAAAGTCATTTCACAGTATGAATATAATACATAAATTTGCAAAATCTCTTTTTTTTTTTTTTACTGTAATAACTCAATTGAGAAAAGAGAGAATTAGCTTTAATATCTAGACTTTAAACAGTATGAAAGAAAATGTGTGTTTTTGTAGCATTTTCTTTATATGACATCAATGATTGAATCATAACTTATTTATAATGTGTTTTTTTAAAGTTGGGTCAGTCAGAAAAGTTGGTGCCTCATATATGAGGTCTCGATATAGAAAATGCCAGCCCCAAACCCTCATTAGACTGGTATTAGAAGTTAAAAATGTCATATTCTGCCTTTCCAGGCTGTTGTGAGCAAAACGGAACGGAGGTTTCCAGTGATGGAATACAGGGTATTGTCTTTATTTGTAAAGTTGTTTTGAATCCAAATGCAAAAGTGTGGTTTGTGTTTCTCTAACAGGAAACCAGCCTAAGCAGAAGAAAAGTCAATCCCAAGAAGGGTTTGGTGTTGCTTCTATGGTTATAGGTCCGCTGTATAACAGGGTTGATCTATAGCAGTATCAGTATATATGTTGGCTTTATGATACAGTATGTATCTGGTCAAGGCACCCATGTTATAGTTTTTGAGGTTAGGGAAATTGATTCCTCCATTGCCTGCTGGTTGTTGAAGAATACATACACTGAACCAAGCTCTCCCCCTGCTCAGATTAATTCCCCAAATGATTTATTCTTTAGGTGATGCTTTCATGAGGATAATGGAAAGGGAGTGAAACAGTTTGAGGAAAATATAAATTTTAGTTGGGCTAATCTTGCCCAGAAGGTTTAACATAAAGTGCCACCAATAAGAGAAAAGGCCTTTGACATTTTAAATAGGCGAAATCTCTTCAGCCTATAGAGTTTTTGTGGAATATTGGTAATCAATACTCAAGATATGGAATCTTATCCTTGACCATATAAATTTATAGGTAGCACCCCAATTTGGCATCATGAATCTAGTAAGATAAAGTTATCTAGATCTTTCTTAATTAATTGTATAACGTGAGACCTTAAGGTGTCCATCCACGGCTCGATTTTAATAGATCTGAGCACAATTGAGCAACATGCGTGTTTACCATGCTCGATTGTGCTCTATAAACAAATCGAGCCTTGGATGCTTTTTTTCAATCCCGCTTAAAGACATGTCTGTCGAGTAGGTAACAGACATGTCTGTAAATCCTGCTTAAAAGTAATTCCTTTAGATAGGGATGATGGTCCCCACTCTAGGATTGACGGTTAATTGGGCACCTAAAGTGGTGCTCCTTGATTCCCGTCCAATCGGGTCATCTGTCAAGTGCCAGCCAGGATAAGGACCTTTACTGTAATCTTTTATAAGTAATAAAGAAGTGAGGTTTTATGTTTGTTTATATGGAGGAAAATAACAATCTTATATACAGTTTTATTGGCGTAATTTTTATCAGATCATTCAAAAGAATCAATATTTACTCAAATGGTTTTTAAGCCTAAACCTATAGACAATGGTTCTTTACCAGAGTTCAATAGAACCACAGGGCATCTCCAAATGCTTGGGATCCCTAACCTGTGAAATGTGGAGTCAACCTGGTTCTGTTTAGTGTACGAACCAATTTCTATTTTGAATGATTCATTGTGGCACCTAGTGTTGTCAATGACTAATCTACCTTCATTATAGATACAAGTTTGAATGAATATTCACAATATTAGGCATACGTATGATTCATTCACAGTGAAATCTGTACTTACAAACTGGGCACAAATAAACAGCAGAAGAATCAAGACACAGGCATACAGAGAATTAGGCAGCAATTACATGGGCTGACAGCAGCACCCACCTGCCTCTGTGGTTCGGAGCACTCCCCCATTTAATAAATTTCCAAGTGTCTTGGGGACGCCTTTTGAGGGAACCCACTCAATTGATACTCTTTCTCTCTTCGGCCTATACACCGAAGTAAGATATTGGGTATTTCTACAAATGGTTTCTATATATTTGGGATGAGGAGCCACAAAATTCCCTGCATCTGGAGAATATATAAATTTTATAGAGTTAAATAGGAGATACACCTACCAGGTTTATAGGCAAAACCATAGACTCTTGACGCCTTTTGTCTTCTCAGCTGCAGTGTTTTCAGATACCATGTGAATGGCCCCTAAGGGTACAGCTGCAAATAAGAACTGATAGCTGAAACAAGGGACAGTAAGGATGTCATTTTCACCCTCCGAAAGACCCCCTACATTTAATAATTTCTTAATGGATTCATGTGTTTAATTTTTTATATACTGTATACCAGTAGTACGTAACTTTAAGGTAGCCATACACAGGTTGATTTCACACTCGATTCCTGGCCGATCGATCACCAGGCCCGTGCATGCCGATTGATCAGCGAGGAATCGAGTGCAGCCCACCATGACCGATCGACCTCGACCGATCGATATGGCCCCCAAATCGGATTGGCCAGGGAACCAACCTGTCGGTGTTTTCTGGTCGATCGGGCACACATCGAGGGACGTTGGTGGAGGCCCACGGATTGATCATCAGGATCATTTCCAATCGACTGACATTTGTGAATCGATCGACTGGTAACAGAATTATCCAGGAATCGGTGTCTTAATGTGGTAGGCACAGACTTGTATGGCCGATCAATCGACGCCTGTTACTTCACCGGAGTCGATCGGATCGTCGATCGATCGCTCAGGAATCGACACGTGTATGGCTAGCTTTACTCTAACTGCTGCCATAATCTTATTCCTGACAATACATTAACCCCTCCAGCGGCATAGTTAGTTATTTTATTTGCTGTGAAACACAATTATTACAATGCCAAGATCTTACTGCCCGAAAAAAATTACTTTTCAAGAAAACTAATGGATTAAGTATGCTCCTGGTACACTGGCCCAGAACAGATTAAGAGTGCCAGTTGAGATTAGTCCTTAAGCAACCTGTTCTATTAAACTTTTATGATTTGCTAAATGTGCTTTAATGCAACAGCTTAACAATAAATGTCTTTATAAATCTCCCTGCAATTAGTTTGAATTCAAAATGCTTTCCTGCCTAAAATACATGCATTGTAATCTCCTGAAACTCTTTATGCTGTTTGCCATAGATATGTAAAAATATTTGGAAGTAGTGGCTTAAAGCTGATTAGTTTAATTGAAGTGAACTTGTGTTTGAAACAGATAACATTTTCATTCACGCACCGAGTGATGAAACAAGGATAAACCAAAGAACACGTATTCTTCTTTGTTATTGTATTCACACAGATGGGTCACATTTTGAATAGCACCTGTTAGACTAATATGTACTGCATTTCTTTGAATATTCCTTCCTATCTGATTTTTCTTCCTGAATAAATAATGTCTTGTTAATCCTTCTGAAACCTCTTTTGTGCAAAATATTCTTCTTGAACTAACCTAAACTCATTTTCTGTACTCTGGAAGGGGAGAAGAAGGCTCCCGCGTTTTTAGCCTAGAGCCGTGGGCGGCTGTTCGTGCAGTGCTAGCCGCCAATGTGGGAACAAGCCCTAGAAGTCTTACTCCAGCCTAACTAGATGAAGATGGGATGCTGTTAATAACTTTAACATGAACTTTGTCACCTAGATCTGAGTTTTAATTTGTTTGACACTTTTCTAAAGGCCCCCATACACGGGTCAGTTTCCCACCGGATTCCGGCCCGATCGATTCCGGGCGCGTGCACGCCAAACGATCGTGCCAGAATCGCGTGCAGCCCACCTTGTCCGATTGATCAGGGGCCCAGAATCCGATCGTACAGAGAACCAACATGTTGGTTCCATCAGATGTATTCAGGCCCAATCGGTGGTGGTTGGACATCAGATGGTCAGCACGTTGGTGGTGGACATCAGATGGATCACCAGCAGATCTGCACAGAGGAGTGTGATCGATCGGACACGGAATCGTGCCGTAATCCGTGGGACAAGGTGGTATGCAGCGATGGATACTCTTAATTGGCCGATCGATCACACCTGCGGTTCCCGGCGGAATCGATCGGGGGAGTGATCAATTGGCCATGGAATCCTACACGTGTATGGCTAGCTTAAAAGTCATTTAAAATACACCAAAAGAAAAAATGTTAAGGCGTTCGGAAATCATTGAGCCCTATTAAGGCATTTTTTAACGCAGTTTGCAGGCATTTGCAGGTGTTTTTGAGGCCTTTTTGTTTTTTAAAATGCAAATTTGCAACGTTAAAATGTTCTGCTCTTCAACATCTGTGTAGTTGTAAAATCCACCATTATAATCCATCAACTTCCAATGCTGGTTCTTGTTGTCCCACGGGAGGGTCATCCAACCATCAATATCCCTTGTCCCTGCAAATCTGCCGACTACTGAGAGCAGCGAGCAGGATCTTGCATATGCCTGTCGGGTTTCGTGGTATGTACGCATGTGCTTGGTCCATTGTTTGTGAACAGATTGAGTCATTGGTGTTTTATCAATAATACAAAGATCATTCTGTTTACCAAAACTGGACTTCACACATGTGCAGTAACCGAGGAACCTCTCATTTATTAGTAGTCGGCAGATCTGTGAGAGATGCAGGATTTTACTGGTGGAAACGGACCCCATCCAATATGTTTGGGAGACCTCTATACTAATTTCATAGGGTGAGTGGTGTGGATCTAGGGTCCCCTTGTTAAAATAAAATATGCCTTTTAAGAACAGAACTCTGGAAGTAACCACACAAAAATATTTCACACAGTTCCGTTTTAAATTGACTGAATTTAATTCAGCATTTGTTATTGTTAAGGTCATATTGAATTTAAGATGTACAGTAAATGCTATTTTTCAGGTTAAATATTACCAGCTCAAATGATAGTAGATGACTGTTTAGTTGATGTATGTCTTAAGCAGAAACGTAAAGGTTGACACGTCCTCTGGAAAATAATAGTAATGAATGACAAGGTTTTCCTCATTGTCAGTCACATGGCCTACCAATGTAATGTGTATTCTTAAAAGTTCATATCTCCCAAGCAGGAACATGTTTCACTGTAGAACTGCACAGCATTGTAATAGAATGTTGGCATAATAGTCACCTTGACCTTAAAGTTGTAGCAGAACTATTCAGATCTGCAGCTGTCTTTCTAAACTAACTGTAATGGAAATGGTCAGGTTTTTGGTAGGCTTTGACAAGATTTTTTAAAGGTTCATGTAAAAAATAGAAATTAACTGTGTACACCTGAAAGATAAAGGTACCATGTGCAATTAAAAAGTTAATTGAAAAAATTATCTTTAAATAGTCAGAGAACCAAATCAGCAGATTTTTTTGCAATCAGTACACTTATTGTCTCCTGTCTACTGTACAATGTCTCTAAACGCAGATTCACAGATCTGGTGTATTGTAACACAGCAAGGAAAATTATTTCTATTTGAGCACCAGTTAAAGATGTCACCATAGAGCCCACTTATATTTTTTCTATACAATACTGTTTTTTGTGTCATCAATAATATCCTTGTTATCTGTTACCATGGCATATTTGTGAAGCTGATTAATGGTGCCAAGTGTGTAGGCTGGCCTCTCTACTGTAAAGAAACATCTATTTTTAAATATGTGGCAAGAAACTCTGTAGGGTGCACTTTCCAATATTCACATTATCCTCTAATATCAATGTAGCATCTTCACTTACAATTTAAACTAGTTCATATGGCACTTAATGTAAAAAGAAAATGCAGTAAATACTTCAGTACAATTAGAGATGAAAATAACTATATCTTTGGCAGAGCATCCTCTCCCTGTGTAGGCTTCATTGGTAATTCTGTATGAAAGGCTTGGCTCTTTTCTAGGAATAAAAAAGTCTGAGGGCTCTTTCATACTTGCCTTATATATGTTGCAGAATGTCAGTGCAAGGTACACAGGAAAAACCTGTGGTAACTTTCACAATGACCCTGTGTTTCAGTGTTTAGGAAAAGGCAAGTGCAGTTGCGGATAATGCAAATGCCGACATTGACAGTAAAACGCATTTGCCACGCAGCTGGTGTGAAAGGACCCTGACTCTTGTCTATACCATTTTCACCCATTAGGTAATGTACACAGATATAAGTAGCTCTACTACTATTACTCCTCGTCCCACTGCTTATTTGTGTGAAGTTCATACAATACACCTACCTCCCTGCACTCTATTATAGCATCCAAGGGCGAAACTCTATTTTGTAATAAAGTACAGGGTGGTCTCATGTGTACCATTAAATTATATTTGGAACTATTTTAAGATTCAGAAAGTTTGTATAGCAAAACAGAAATCAAATAATATTGAATACATGTGTATATAGCTGGCCTTCGATTACATGTACGGGTCATTGATTGATTATAGGTTGAACATATTTCTCTGACTTATCTTTTTTTATTGGACAATTGAGGCTGATTGTTGACATCCAAACAGAGTGTTGATCTAACCAGGCCATACAGACTAAAGAGTGCTACAGATCAAAACTAAATCTGCAGAGTGGTGCAGAGTTTACCTGTATGGAGTAAGAGGAATGTTGTGACTTTTCTGTGGGGCAACTATACCAGCCACTTGTACCTTGTGTTCATAATTTTTTTTACAAAATGGGGGTTCTCTTAGTCATGGGCCACCTACAGACCAAAATAATTTACCAATCCGGGCATTCAGACAGAAGGGTGTGGGGAGGGTACATGTAGGTGTTTCTGCAGTACCCCAGAGGTTGCTTCCATAACTGATCTGACTGATGTAATTCTATAAATGATAACACATTGTTACAAGAAAAAAAAAAGAGTATGAAAGTGTCTTCAATTTCTGTAAGAGTTCTCTAAATGGAAATGAGAATTAGACAAGATACAATAATTCTGTTTCTAGTGGTAGTGTAGTGGTAGTTATTTGGGTTTTTTTCTTCCTTAGCAGATTTGATAGGTATATTGGCTAGGTTAGTGCATGGGGTCACTAACTTCATGTCTATTTGTTCCTTCTATTCTGAGCAAATTCTAACCTGCAAATTCTAACCTAACCTGCAATTCTGCCCTTTCTGTCTATTTCTGACCTGTGCCTTACTGCTTACAACATTTCTGCTCTTTTCAATTACAAGCTGGATTTAAAAAACCCAATTGCATGACTTTAATTAGAATTGTGCATGCAAAGCAATGTCAACTATTATAGTGATCACAAGTTATAGTTTGCACATAATTTTTTATACATTATTTCAAACCATTCATGCACAATATACCATAAGCATTTCAAATTAGCTATGCCATGTCTCTACCACTACACTGTACTCTGAAGTCATAAGTAAGACTACAGTGAATAATGTGCCATTTTAATCAGTAAAGTACTTTGGTGACATTTAAAGAAGGTCAAGAGCACTTTCAAAGCCCTTAAGGTTTTCTGAGATTGCTGTGCTTG
>CM070034.1:63268380-63292505 GCA_036250615.1 Ptychadena robeensis | reverse complement strand
TTGGCAGCCTGATGCTGATAGTGCAAAGTGACCTACAATGTGGTAGGTCCGCTTTAATAGAACTCCCACTTCTCTGATGTGCTACAAATCATTCACAGCCATGTCAAGGACACCCTTTTGCTTTAGGGTGACTCCATTGCCATTCTTACACCATCCTTCGAGAAAAGAAGAATCTATCTCTTCATCAATCCTGGATGTCTTCCTTTCCAAACAAAATTATTACAGTCTTCCCCACCAAGTCTTCTCTATATCAAACCCTTCATTGTCTGCATAGCAGAAAAGACAACAGGGCCTCACATTGTTTTAAGCACCGGGATATGTTGCACCTGTGGAGACAGGCACGTGATGGCCCATAGGAAACAAGGGCACATGTCTGCACTGTGCCAAAATCCCCACTCACACTAGCTCTAAAAATGTGCTCAAACCTCAACTTCAATCTTGCACAGATGCACAGTCTCCTTTCCATAAATTACTAAAGCCCCCCATACACCTTTAAATCACTCCATACAATTTCCTTTAGATCTACCATTCTAGTGTTGGGCCCTCCCTGATAGAAAACATAGTGATTGGAAGGTTAAAAGACTCCTTATATTACATGGTTTTGGTAGAAGAAAAGTTGATACAGAGATTGTATAGTAAGGGCATGTCTCTACTTAGACGATCACCTGTGATTCTAATCGGGAAATGCTTGATCGCTAGTGACTTTTCTTGCTAGCAATTGCATGTGATTTGGGCATGTTTTTGGAAGCACTTTTCTGGAGGCGATTGGGGCAGACAGGATCGCGCCCGATCATCCCTGATCCTTTCCATAGAGAATAAATAGAGGTGCGTTTAAAAATCGCATTGCAATACAGTGAGACGTGATTTTAAAGCACGCATATTCAAGTCTATGGGCACGACAGACCTCAACTGCTAGTGGTCAGTGATTGAAAGCGTGGTAAGTTGCGTTTAAGATTGTGGCCATTCACAGCCGATTGCGGATGTGGAGGTGACGCCATTCAAATGAATGGGTGCGATTGACCGCGATCACCATGCTGTGATTAAAATCACGTGTGACTGCAGACAATTATGCATAAACACCTTTTTTTTTTAAATAGATCATGTGAGCTTCATTCTCCCTTTTTAATGTACTGATATCTGCCTGGCATTTGTTCTAACCCCTGAAAAAAAAATCACTGACAACGTCCTATTATATTACTTGTCCTGTCCTTGATTACTGGAAATGTGGCCCCAATGCTTGGCAGTGAGTCCTAGCACTAAACCATGTGCATTGTTCACAATTAAGGTTCATTTAAGGTGCATGGAGGTGCTAGACAGGGTTAATTCTTGCACTGCTTGTTCTTTATTATAGCTATAGAACATGTTTCCATTTCTGTCAGACGAAACACCAATGTTTAGGGACTTGACCAAGTAAATTACCACTATAAATTGTACATTCATTCTGATGACAGTCATGGGCTTCAATGGCAATTAATTCTAAGCCCTGAATTTAAATACACTAGCCCCCCCTCCTGACTTCCTACATGTACTAGTGTGAACATGTCCTTAATTTATATTCAGCAATTTAGCCTTTAATATGACCCTTCTTCCCTAAGGTATTATTTTTGCCCCCTTTCCCTCAAACTGTCCCATCATATACAAAGGAACCCTTCAGAAAATGATACTTGATTCTATATGAAAAATGTAAACCTATACAGACTTTTTTCTAAACTAGTAATAGTGGATTATGTTCCGTAAGCCTATGGAATATATTGCAAATGGTGTGTCTCTCTGAGAATGGCTGCATAGCATTGCTAAGGGCAGTCTTCCTGATTGTCACAGCTATGCAATGATGTCATGCAGAGTGTCAACATTACCGTCTCCCATATTGTCAGCGTAGAACTGGAACCTTAGCTTAAAGTGGACCTTTATGGTAGACTTAAAGTTGTTAATGGTCACTGGGTTTCAACAAATGCTGCAGATTGTAAACTTAAATTTGCAAGTTACATCAGCTTGTTTAGTATTATAAAACAATCTACTGATTGGGTTGGCATCTGATTAAACATTAGAGATAAATAACTGTGCAGCTTTACTTTAGAGCTCAGCATAAACATAGATTTCACACCTTTAATAATGAACTGAAGATCGCTTCGCCTGTGGAAAATCAGTGGAAGTTTGCAAAGCTGAGAAAAGTATAGACTTGTCTTTATAAAGGGTTTTAATAGAAAGAAAAGGTACAGGAGAAAAGAAGATTTTTTTCACATCTCATATTTTAAGTTGGCTTCTAGAAGAGTGAGTAGCAATGATTTGTTTCTTAAAATTCTGATGTTTAATTAATATTTATATTATGATTAGATTTATCTTGTCCTAATGCATGCAAGTAACCTTTACATGAATTCTTCTTTGAGAATAGAAACTCAGGCAATATAATATGTCTTTCTGTTTACGGCATAAGTAGATTTAAGGAATGAGGAGTAGAGAGACTGTCAAAAGAAATGCATCCATTTAGAACATTCAGGTTGTTGAGATATGTTGCTGAATTAAAGATAAAATCTCTGTTTTGTGGAAAGATGTACCTGTATAATTAGAGCACAGTATTTCCCTTGTGGTTTTACAACACTAAAATGCTTTTAAGATGAAGCTCCTGTTCTGAAATGAGCAAATTAATCCTCCTAAGTTTGAGTTTCAACCTAAAACAATCTTATTTGTAGTTAGCAGAAATCCACACCTAAAACTTGATCTACATGCAGCCATGCATTTCCATATTTGCTTGTGGTAATCCCAGATACATTTGAAGCCCTCCATGATTCTTTTGTTCTTTGGAGGGGTGTTAGGTACCAGGTTGGTTTTTATTTTTTTTATCAACATATGGTATAGTGAGGAATATGTATTTATTGGCTGTATCAACTACTGGGTAGGAAAAAAATCGATGGCTTCATATAAGACATATTAGAGCAGAACACATTGGTAGGATTTACTTTCTTGTAACTGGTCAAAATTAGTGATGAGCGACATAGGCAACATTCGTATTCGCGGCATGTCGCGAAATTTATGGAAAACATTCGGAAAATATTCGCATTCGGCAATATTCAGGGTTTTTTTTATTGCAAATATCGGCAGTTTTTATTGCGAATTTCGCGCGCGCAATATATGTTTAACATGGCACGAATTTTTATGTGAATTTTTAAAGTGACGATTTTCGCAATATTCGCATCACCCCAATATTCATTTAAAAAAACTGTTGATGGTGTTGCTAAGCTCTTGTTGCAGCCTTCCCATTCGTCCACTTGCATTGAGAGGCATGTGTAATGGATAAAAAATACCGAATATCCGGAATTGCGAATATTCGGCAATATATTCACCATCTTCGCGAATTTCCGAATTGCCGATATTCGCGATTAATATTCGGAATCCGAATATTCGCGATCATCACTAGTCAAAATTACATTGTTTTTCAAATGTTTGGATTGTTGAGATAAAAAGGAAACACAACGGTTTAGACCAAGGATGGGTTCTTAAATTTGACAGAGGGGGACAGACCAAGGACCTGTATTGGCCGCACTGTCTAGGTGTCCTAATTCCTCGTGTCATTTGCATCATTGATGATGTGTGGTGGGGAAATTGTGATGCTTTTTTAATCTTAATCTTCCGATTAAAAAAAAATATCCATACTGCCAAGGAGGGGAAAAAAAGATATTAAAAAATAAACAAACGTTCCTGCCATATTTCAGTAAAAATGCGTAGACCTTAGTGACCAGACACTCTGGCTCCCAGAGTGGCCGTACGGACTCAAGTGGAAGTGACACAGACAGATTAAAAGGCCAAACGGGCCGGATCTGGCCCCTGGGTCGTAGTTTGCCCATGTCTGGTTTAGACAGTACCAACTCTATACTTCACTGAATTTGTATTACAAATTAATAAAAAAGCTTTAGCCACAAAATGTGTGTCTGTTTTGTTAATATAGTCTCTTTGTCTAGGAAATGGTGTTCTATGTTTTACTTTGTTTAGATGCCACATTAAGCAAGTCAATTTACAAGTACTCCATTTTCTGGTTTACCAGCTTGCCTAGCTAAATATCAATCCTTACAATATAGAGATGTCAATGTACGTTCAATAGGTGGGCAATACACACTTGTGCAGATACAATCATCAGATTGTAATTATTTTCCCAAATGCTGATTTGCATGGTATCAACTGACTGAACTTCTCATGCTGTCCGAAACAAAAGACAACAATCAAATGACTATGATAGCCAAGGTATTTGAGAATGTGTGTATCTAGGTTCAAAAAGTATGTAATCAACTAATGCTGGCCATACACTCTGAGATTAAAATTACGATCCATTAAAACCGACCAATGAAAGCATTTTATCAGCTTGAAATCCGCACATGTCCACATGGTACAACCGATAAAATACAATCGTAATTGCCATTTTTTTACGGTCGTAATTTATTGGACATGTTGAAAAATTTTAATTGGTCTGGGAACATCGGGAAACTTCATACTGTTTTCATAGTGTTTACCGACCAATTACTGCCGAGGCTTCCCTTTTAAAAAAAAATACATCACAATGGCCGATATAAATGGCGATTAATTTCGATGACATCCTCGTAAAAAAAAAAAAAATTACGATCCTAAATTGGATTTTCAATGTGGTAGCTTTTTTGCCGAATATTACGATCCAAACCGATACCGCTGTCGGCATACATTGGTCTGTTTTAATGGATCGTAATTTTAATCTCTTAGTGTGTGGCCAGCTTAAGTTTAATGATGATTTTTTTAACATCTGTAACTATTGTTTTAGGACTGGGAATTCCCACACTTTATGGGAGATGTTGATGTCAATCTTCCTGGTTTATCGACATCGCACATGCAGTTCAAACTACCACAATTCCAAAGGATTTTTAAAGAAGAATATCACATACATATAACAGGTACATATAAATGTTTTATTCATATATAGCAAAAAAAATAACATTGTAATAATATGCAATAGGAGTATAGTTTTCTGTATGTTAATCATGTCTTGGTAATTACATTTTTACAAAAAGATGATGGATAACAGAAATCTGGAAATACTAGTTATCATGCAAATCTTATCCAGGAGCAAAAGGTAGTGGATTCGAAACTTGCAACTGCATTTATTACTTGTTGGCCCTGATTGGTGGTTTAGAATAAAAGGTTATAACCAAATGTATACTGATGTATAAATATATATATATATATATATATATATATATATATATATATATATATATATATATATATATATATATATATATATATATATATATATGCATTATTTTTACAAAGCTCATATGCATACTAACAACTTGGAGGCACTTTGTGTCTGGGTGGCTGCAGTTAAATGTATACAATTTATGTTACTTGGATAACTGCAGGGAAATATGAATAAATATGAAAGGTTGCAGTTACGGGAGTGAAATTTGGAATGTAAATTACTAATCCGAAAAAAGATTGGACTTCTGAGGGTGTTGGAGATCTGGTAGATGAAAGTCAAAGTAGGCATATGTAAGTGTAAAATCTGACAAAAAAAAAAGCACTGTGTGGAAGCTCGAATAGGACTATGAAGGGATGACAATTTAACTTCCGGCAGTTTCAGGGGATAGTTACTAAGCCAGAAAATGTCAGGGTTGTACTACTGAGGTATAAGATCTAGGGGTTCAAACAGTGGTGAACTGTGAGAGTTACATTTGAGCCAAAGCCAGCTGGTGACCTATGGATGGAGACAGCTAATCTGAGTCTCAATCAGGAACAGGAAGGTCCATCTGCAGCAGAATCTACTATGCAGGAGTCTGAAGCAGAGGACAGTGAGGGAGACAGTGAGGAAGATCACCCTACATATGGAGTGAATACCAAACACCATTTCCTGGTACTCATCTGAGGAGCTCACTAAAAAAGTTATGTGCACCCTTGTCTATAATCACATTTATTGTTGGCTGATTGATTAAAGCATACAAAAGAGTGTCTCAGGCCCTGTTCAGACCCATTTATTTTTAATGCACACTGGGGAACACATGTTAATGCATGTTTAATAAGCATACATTATTATTAATAGGCCTGTTTACATTGCAATGCCTGTGAACACATCAAGGCATAGGTGAGAACCCAGCATTTATCATATTGGGTAGGAAGGGCATTAACTAAAGGAAACCATTATTTATTCATAAATATTATTAATGTAAGTCTGAGTTGGACCTAGTTCCCAAGAATAAAAATTGCTGCAGGGATTCATTATAGACCTGCAATAGATATGTTAGAAATTGTGTCCCTGTCTGCTGACACAATAAATGAATCACTCAACAACTGTCTACATTTCTGCTGGGCACTTGCCAATACCCTAAACAATTTTGCCAAATTTTTTTTCTGTTAGTCATAAATGAGAATCATTACTTATTTTTTTTAAATGTTCGTAACTCAATTAACAAGCCCTAATTATAAAGGAAATCATTTTATTGTATAATATATTTAGGTTTTCAAATTCACCGCCATGTTATTTCAATTGTTTGCAGGTAAATGGTTCAACTATGGGATTATCTTTCTTGTGCTAATCCTTGATCTCAACATGTGGAAGAACCAAATATTTTACAAGCCATCACCATATGGCCAGTATATAGGCCCAGGTCAAAAGATCTATACAGTTGAAGATACTGAAAGTTTACAATATCTTAACCAGACAATGCTATCTTGGGAATGGAGATCAAACAACACAGACCCTTATACAAACAGAAGCTATGTTGAAGGAGACATGTTCCTTCATAGTAGGTTTATAGGAGCAAGTCTTGATGTGAAATGCTTGGCATTTATTCCGAGTCTTTTGGCCTTTGTGTTGTTTGGATTCTTTATTTCATTCTTCGGGCGCTTTCATAAAAGTGAACAAGGCATGGAAAACAAAGATAAATCATACAAACGCATCAACAGGAAGTCGCCTTCTGAACACAGCAAGGAAATGGGAATGACCATAGAAAATTTACAAGCTGTTGTAGAGGAACCCCTTTGTCTACATGACCCTACGCTTGTTGATGGAAGGACAAATAAAAATGAAATGCTGTGCCAACCAACTTCTATGGCAGAGTCAGATAACTCTTCATTGTCTCGATCTGAGCCAGTGGCGGACATTGTGCCCTATGATGATGCTATTAGTTAACATGTATTGTATTAATATGGATTTTATACCTCCTATGCTCATGTAAATAATTTTAACTGGTGCTCCAAAATGTGCAATCTACACATTGTATTTTGCTATGTGCCTATACTTAACATTAACATTCCTTAGAATGTAGTTGCACACCTGATAGTTACAAGAAGTGTTGAATTTTGAGGTGGTTTAAAAATTATGTGCAACATTATTCATGCTTTAAAACAAAGAGGCAGCACACAAAGCTTATACCAGTCTCCATTATTTACTGTAGTTTAATTTATTATTATTTATTGTTTATGTGGTCTGTGTAGCAAAGTTAACACCAAAAAGAGATCATTTATGACCCCCCATGCTTCTCTATACTTAATCATTTTCAGTAGTATCATTATATTGAATGTATGATAATATAGAGCAGTGAAGATTTTCTTTTGATATAATCATGTGAAAAATAATAGTATATAGAATAAAATTAAATTGTGGTGCAAAAAGCATATTAGCAGCCTGCTCAGATATTAACATGTCTACCAAGACATAGTAATATGAACCTCTAAGCCAGTGGTGGTGAACCTATGGCACACGTACCAGAGGTGGTCCTCTTGGCCCTCTCTGTGGGCACTTGAGCTGTCATTCAGCACAGAGGCAGATAAGGGGTAGAGGAGAGAACTGCAGAACTCAGAACTGTGTATTGGCTTCCTGTGCTGTCCATTCTTTTCTCCCTCTTATAAATGCGAACAGCCTTCCATAGACTGACGATTCCTTTGTCGGAGGGCAATCATAAAAAAATAGCAGGGGATCAAATACTTACAGTTACAAGAAAAAGTGTGTGAACCCTTTGGGATTACATGGAGTTTTGCATGAATTGGTCATAAAATGTGCTCTGATCTTCATCTAAGTCACACCAATAGAAACACAGTCTGCTTAAAATAATACTACACAAACATTATATGTTTTTGTGTTTTTATTGAACATAACATGTAAACATTCACATTGCAGGGTGGAGGAAGTGAGAAATTTCGGACCATTTCTCTTCACAAAACTGTTTCATTATAGCAATATTATTGGGATGTCTGGTGTGAATCGCTTTCTTAAGGTCATGCCACAATGGTTTGAAGTCAGGACCCTGACTGGGCCATTCCAGAAGGCGTATTGTCCTGTTGCATCACCCATCCTCTGTGAAGATTCAGTTTGCGGATAGATGGCAAAATGTCTTCATAAACTCTTGAATTATTTTTTTTTTACAACAATCCGTCAAGGCCCTGAGGCAGCAAAGCAGCCCAAAACCATGATGCTCCCTCCCTCCCTCCATGTTTTACAGTGGTGATGAGGTTTTGAGTTTGGTGTGCTGTGCCATTTTTTTCTCCACACGTAGTGTTGTGTGTTTTTTTCCCAAACAAATCGATTTTGGTTTCATCTATCCACAGAATATTTTGCCAGTAGTGCTGTGGAACATCCAGGTGCTCTTTTGCAAACTTCAAACGTGCTGCATTATTTTTTTGGGGACAGCAATGGCTTCCTCCGTGGTGTCCTCCCATGTACTCCATTCTTGTTTAATGTTTTCCTTATTGTAGATGTGTCAACAAAAATGTTAGCATGTGCCAGAGATTTCTGTAAAGCAGGGAACACAGGGATCAATATTGGAGCTGTTCAAGGTTCCCTGCAGCAGCGTGATGACATCATCACGCTGCTGCAGGGAACCTCGAACAGCTCCAATATCGATCTTCCCGATATCGGAGGAGCTGGAGACACGGTCCTACGGTCTCCATGCAAAGCAATGGACATCGGCCGTGGTTTACATGTCTGATTTTACAGGATGACCATGACCTCTTTACAGGATGACTATGCCTAGGGAGAGTAGCAACAGTACTAAATTTCTCCATTTGTAGACAGTCTTACCGTGGACACAAGAACATCATGGATTTTGGAGATACTTTTGTAACCCTTTCAGCTTTATGCAAGTCAACAATTCTTGATGGTAGGTCTTCTTAGAGCTCTTTTCTGTGAGGCATGGTTCACATCAGACACTGCTTCTTGAAACCAGTAAACCCAAAACTGGTGTATGTTTTAAAGGGCAGGACAGCTTTCAGCAACACATTCAATAGCATCACACTGATTGGACTCGAGGTTGGTTCACTCCTGGCTCCAATTAGCTCTTGGAGAAGTGATTAGACTAGGGGGCTCACATACCATTTTCCACCCTGCACTGTGAATGTTTACATGTTATGTTAAAAAAACATGAAAACATATGTTTGTGTAGTATAATTTTAAGCAAACTGTTTTTCTATGGGTGTGACTTGATGAAGATCAGAGCACATTTTATGAGCAATTCATGCAAAACTCCACTTAAAGCGGTTTTAAACACAAAAAAAACACATACATTATATAGACGCAATACTCACCTGTCAGCAGTTCAGATGCTAGAAAACGGCTACACAAAAAACCAAACTTGCCTTACTCACCTTTATTTCTGATGCCAGCATCTTCGATCCTGGAGAAGTAAAGCTACTTCCGCCATTACTGCCCCCCTCCTCCCCCTCCACTTCACCTCCCCTCCTACAGAGCCTTCTCTTTCGGAGATTGGGGGAGGGGGGGGGGGACACTCTCATCACTGGTAATCACCCAAGTCTCATTAGACTTCCTACAGCCAGCTTCAAGAGGAGTACGCTCAGAGAAAGTGCCCCTACTGCTGTCGGAATAAGTTTGTTTTTTAATTTTCAATTTCTGGGAGGGGCTTAAAGCATAAGGCTACAATAATCACAAATGTGCATATCACACATTTGCCACAGTACTTTTTCCTTTATAGGGAGCTGTATGTACCATGGCACAAACATGTCTAACAGACACCTCAGCACAAAAGAACATCTTGAATCACTGAAACATCACTGTATAATATGCTTTTTTGCACACACAATATAGGCAGAATGCAGGGGGTCATCATATGCAAGTAGTTAAAAACATAATATGCAAGTCGTTTTTTTAATGTAAAGTTTAGGGGTCAGTAGTGTGTAACAAAAAGTGTGAGGGTTAGTAATATGAAACACAATGGGCATAGGTCAGTGTCACTAACATAATAAGTAAGAAGTTATTAGTATAGAACTTAGAAGTCAGTAGGACATAACAAAATGTGCAGGGGCTAGTAATATGTAACACAATATGCATATGTTAGTGTCAGTAACATACTATGTAAGAAGTTCTCAAAACAGAGCCCAGGGGTCAATACTATGTAATAAAACGTGTAAGGTCAGTAGTCCCCATCATATACGAGTAGCATTTAGACATCAAGGGTCCGCAGCATTTAATACAATGAAAGAGTCAATAAATTAATATCTATGACATTATTAACATAGTGCCTAGGTAGTGCGTAATAAAAAGTGCAGAGGTTAGTAGATTGTAACAAGAGTCAGTAATTGATGCAAGGGTCAGTAGACAGTTACCTATGATATAATACCTTATTATTATAGAGCTCAGAAATCAGCAGTATGTAATAAAAAAATGCAGAGGACAGTAGTATGTCATACGAAGTGCAGAGGTCAATAGTATGTAATAAAAATTGCAGTAGTTAGTAGAATGTAACACCTGATGCAAGGTTCAATAAATGATAACCTAATATGTAAGACCTTCTTATTATAGAGCCAAGAGATTAGCAGTATGTAGGGGTAGGTAGTATATAACACAACTTGAAAAAGTCAGTAGTCACTAATATAGTATAAGTCAGCAATATGTAACACAATGTGCAAGTGTTGGTTGTGTACTTCACAGAGCGCAGAGATCAGTAGTGTAATATGGACAGATCTAGATCACTATGCAGGAGTTCAGGTTAACTAAAACTCATCATCTCCCCCCCCCCCCCCCCTCAGCACAAATACTAACCTCACAATCACATAAAGCACAATTGTTCCCATCCCTTCCTATAATTCACTTACCAAGTCTAGCATAATGAAGGAATATAACGGAGGCTTTGTGTGTGTGTATATGTGTATATATATCTCTCGCATATGCAATAAATTGTACTTTTATGTCCCACAACATACATACACTGCTCCCTATAAACACTTACTGTACCTATAATTCATCCTCCTCACTGTCCTCTTTTAGGTGAGCTTGACACCTTGCTGAGCACTTATGGGGTAAGTGGTGGTGCCATTCATCCCCTATTGAAATTAATGGAGGGAGAATTAGGTGACCATGCACTGTAGAGCATTTTTATTTTCAGAACTGAAGGACACACACCTCCAATGCAACACATTACTTCTGAAATGCTGTTCACTTACAATATATAATAAGGTACGATCCACTTTAGCCAGCGATCAAATTCTAACAAGAGCCCTTAGTGTTTAGAAAACTCCAGTTTTCGGTCTGTGGGTGCTGCTGTCAAATAATATCTGTACATATATAAAAAAATTTAGGACAGGGGTACAGTAAGAAAAAATAATGGCCCAGTATTCCCATAAGAAAATCTTCCATCCACCTTATCCTGCGCAGTATTATTAACTGACCCTTACACTGTAAATGTATGTACACATGCAACACACAGTAGTGCACTTCTGAACATTAATAGATTTGTGCCTTGATTGTAAAATATTTTTTTTTGTAAGCAACACTGAGATATTTGTTTTGTTCTGAATTTGTTTGTAAAATGTTTTTACGTTGTATGTTTTATATTTTTCATCATTAATCTAGTATGTTGGCCTAGTTTCTCAAAATGTGGATTAAAGTTTTATCATAAAGTCATAAAGGATTATTGATAGAAAGTATAAGATGAATACTGACTATTGTAGCTGACTAAAGAGAATGAAATAAACACAATTTATTGCATGGGCTTTATACTCGAGTATATATGATTACTTGGAAAGCTTGAGGATGGCTTAGAACCTCTGTAAGGCTTAAAGACTATGTTCCCACATAGGCGATTAACCTCCCTAGCGGTTGTGACGAGCCCAGCTCGTCCAGAGTTTGTGTGAAGAACAAACTCTGGATGAGCTGGGCTCCCGTGCATGCCGCATATCCCTGGAAAGCTGGATTCTCTTACCAGCTGCAGCATTTCCGGGGTTGCGCGGCGTCACCGATCGCGGTGACGCGGAAGGGGGCGGGGGGTGGGCGGTGTCACAGCCCTCCATTAACTCCGGCTTTCCAGCCAACACAGCTGACATCATTAATGATGCCGGCTGTGTGGAGAGAGGCGGGGGGAGATTGCAGGCAGTGTACTGTGTTAAAAACAGCACGGTATGGGCAGTGCGCTAGGGAGGTTAATCACCTCACGCTTGTGATTTTAGTCGCAGGCGTGCGATCACACGCGATTGCTCACTCAATCAGACGCGATTTTCATCCACCCCATTTTTTTTTACATTAGCCTCCATTATAAAAAAAAATCACGTCCATAGAGAATGATAAGACACATGCAATAAAGAATCACGTCCTTGTCTATGTTTCTTTAATGGATCAGAAAAAAACAAAAACGGCCGCCCATGATCATGGCCATCAGTTGAGTGGGGACAAGCCCATTCAACTGAATGGATGCGATCAATGCCGATTTCCACACTTGATCAAAATTGCGAGCGCAAGGCAATTAATCGCCTATGTGGGAACATAGCCTTAGTGCCATTTGGAAAAGATACTTGTAGTCGGAGTGGTCACTGCATCAAAAAAAGAAACTGACTAAAGCTTGGCATAGACGTTTTCCCGTTGACTGACTAGACCGACTAGTGCAGAGAATCGGCCGGGCACCCTTTGTGTGCTGGCCATTACTTCGGATGGGGAATCCCGTCCCCATCCAAACTAATGGGATTGGTCGGGAATTTACCGGCATGTTGGATCACCATGCGATCTGACATGCGTAGGATTCCTGGTGAATTTGACCAGGTGGGTGCATCTGATTTTCAACCAACCTTCGTTTGCTTGGCGGGAATGCGCACGACGGCCAATCCGCTAAAGAATCGGGCAGGAATCTATGCCCAGCTTAACTTGGACCGATATAGCAATAAGAAGAAAAAAAAATTCATAGTGTGTGGTAATATTTTACCTTTGTTTGCCAATTGTTATTCAGGAAATGAGGGTAAATTGTTCCAAGAGAGATAAAGACAGCAATAAAACCCCAGAGATCCAATAACTTCTCTATCCATAACTAAAAATAAATAGATTTTTACTGTAACTAAGGTATGAATCACATTTTCATAACAAACAGTAATAGACTCTATTAAACATATGAAGAGTTACGCTTAGGCTGTAAATGTATGTATACACTTATTGTAGTCAGTAGTAAACTTCCTGTTATATGTTGCCTTGTGTTGTGAGCCCAGTTTTCTTTGTTCTGTTCACCAACTTGCCAGACCACTTCTACCTGCATTTATGCAAAAATATTTCATAAAATAAATAAACAAACAACTATACGATTGTGATTTTACTTTTTTTTCTGCAAATCTGCATGTCTTCATTGGTTGGGAAATAATGAGCCAGGCTACACATTAAATTGTATGTTTTTTTAAAACCGTTCAGAACAAGGACACAAGGCGCACAACCTAGTTCAACAAAGTTGTAAAAAATGGTAAAGGAAATGATAACTTTTAATAAAAAACGGAAACCCTCACACCGTGGACTGAGTATGAGGGTTGCTAATTTAGATGGGAGCCACTAGAGAGAATATAACATGTGTGATGCTATGCATATAAAATGTAGAATAATGCTCATACATTAATGGAAGAACAAAGCAGTCTTAAGGCCCCCATACACCTTACAATCTTACCATACAATTTTTATACAATCAACTTTTGTTCTACCAAAACCATGTAATATGAGGACCTTTCTAATCCTTCCAATATCTATGTATTCTATCAGGGAGGCCACTTTACAACACAGTTGTTGGTAGATCTAATGGAAATTGTATGGATCGATCTAAAGGTGTATTGGGGGCTTTTGTAAGTAGAAGTGATCTCTTAAGTTAGCTATACACTTATCAATTCTGCGGTCGATTCCAGAAAGATCAATCGGCGCACGTTTGATTTATCGAATGATTGGGGAACCATTGTTTGGTGTGGTGACGCAACTGTGTTACGATCGATCGTTCAATATATGGATACGAAGATTACATCAATTGCTAGTTATGGGTGCTGTAGGGACAGCAGCAGGGAGATCTAGTCACACTCAGTTTACAGTAGAATCAATGGGACCTGTTTTAGATGTTTTTATTATTGAAAATAAAAATATTTTTACTATAGAAACAACATAATTACATAAAATTTACAAAATGGGCCTAATCCCACTTGCAAAACTAAACAGCAATATTTCAGTCAAAATGTAGAGACCTTGGTGCCAAGACGCTCTGGCTCCTCTTTGTTCCTTCACATCATGTGCAAAGATAATGCCTAGAGGTGCCCTGGTGTCACCATTTGGGATCGCCTACAGTGTCATTACATAATCACACTGCTGTATCATCCACATGGTGATATTTGGGGGACTCTAGGAATTATGTGGCCCGCGTGCTGTAGTTTGATATGACTGACCTAAATGGTCAAGGGGTTAACCTTCTAACATCGTGGCCCAAAACATAAGTCCAGATGAGAGGCACCTTGAACCAAAATGGCTGAAATGGTATACTTCAAGATTACAATACAAAACATAAGTTCAAGCTATTTCTGAAATACCTTAAGAAAAAAACAAGGTTAGCTTGAATACATGGAGTGGCGAACACTGTCTCCAGATTTAAACCCTATTAGGGCTTGTTATCAGGGCGGTCATTCGCGGTATGCGGTTTAAAACGCGCTAGAGTGGCATTCAAAAATGTCCCCGAATCCGCAGCCGACCACACCCATCCACGCGCATCCACATTAGTGGAAAGGCCATTTGCATTTTTAATGTGAGTGGTTGGCCGCAGAAGCGGTTAAAACCACATCCATCCGCACCCGACTGCTCTAGTGGAAACAAGCCCTTAAGCTGGTTTGGGATAAACCTGACAAAAGAATGTAAACAATTACACACATTTTTGTATGAAACAGATTTAGGATGAGCTTTCAGAATATATCCATTAAAGAAACAACGTTACCAGTGTATTGATCTGTTATATCTACAAGTGTGGTTACTTTGATGAAACAAAAAGTTTACTTTCTTGGTTTAAACATGGATTCCAAATTTCTACACAAAATCCAGATACACACAATGATGGCATAAAATGGCTGAACAAAACATTTCCACTACATTTATGCATATTTATACAGTCCCTCAGGAGCCATAATAAGGAACAATATATGAATGTTCGGGGGAAGGCAAAACTGCAACTATTATGTTACATTGCTTTATGATCTATTTATGGAGCACAATGTTCTGAATAAACTGCAGGTGTTAGGCTGCGTTGACAGCGCTAATTATGTAAAACCTGACATTTTAGAACATAAAAAAACAATGTATAATTAAGCAGCGGAATCTACTTCATATAAATTTAAATTCAGTATATTCCATATTAGATGCATATGCCATGACATGTTTAGAAAGCCAAATAGAAAAAAACTGTTTAGTAGATAAGTATCAGTATGCACATGTGCTTGATGTCTCCTTATACATTTTGCTAGAACTTCTACCCTTTGCACAACACATAAACCTTATTCACTGAACAGGAATAAGGAAATGCCACAGTTGTCTGCAGTAAATACTAAATGATGTCTTTACCGTGTTGGATGGCTCACAGGGCCCTAAGAATGAAGATTGATGACATAATATATGTGCCTTGAAGTTGAACTCCAGCCTCATGTTTCTTTTTTCTCCAACTCTGTCATTACTTTCAGTGCACATTGTGAGCCTTTGTCTAAATTAAAAACTACAGTAGGTCAGACAGAACCTTCTTAAATTCCTGATTGGAGGACATTCAGCATCATCTACCCTTTACCTTTGCAGTCTTAAACAAGACATACACAGTTTGGTTTTTCCATTTAATTGACTTAAAAAACATAATCCTCTGATAGGATTTCTAGGTACAATGCATCCAGAAAGTATTTACAACGCATCACTTTTTACACATTTTGTTACGTTACAGCCTTATTCCAAAATGGATTAAATATTTTTGTTTTCTCAGATTTTTACACACATCACATTATAATGACAACCTCAAAAAAATTACCTGAGATTTTGGTTAATTTTTAAACATTTTTAAAGCATATGTACAGAATTGAGCTCAGATGCGTCCTGTTTGCCTTAATCATCATTGAGATGTTTCTGTGGCTTAATTGGAGTCCACCTTTGGTAAATACCATTGATTAGACTTGGAAAGGCACTTACCTATCTATACAGGGTCCCACAGTTGACAGTCCATGTCAGAGCCCAAACCAAGCATGAAGTCAAAGGAATTATCTATAGACTTCTAAAACAGAATAATCTAAGGGCACAACTCTGGGGAAGGTTAAAGAAAAATGTATGCTGCTTAGATGGTCCCATTGAGCACAGTGGCTTCCATCAGCTGGACGGCCATCTAAACTGAGCGATCAGGAGAAAAGGGTACTAGTAAGGGACATGACCAAGAACCCAATAGTCAATCTATCAGAGCTGTAGAGGACCTCTGTGTAGAGTGGAGAACTGTCCAATAGGACAACCATCTCTGTAGCAATCCACCAATCTGGCCTGTATGGTACAATGGCCAGATGGAAGCCACTCCTTAGTAAATGGCACACTGCAGCCCATCTTGACTTTGCCAAAAGGCACATGAAGGACTCTCAGACCATGAGAAACATAATTCTCTGGTCTAATGAGAGAAAGATTGAACACTTTTGTGTGAAGGCTACCAGGCCAATACCATCCCCATCCATAATGGAAAGATGACTGCAGCAACGTACAGAGACATTCTGGATGAAACCCTACTTCAGAGCGTTCTTGAACTCAAGCTGGGGGGGGGGGGGGGGTTCATCTTTTAGCCGGATAACTACCCTTAGCACACAGCTGTGGCAGTGGCCACATCTAACCTGATGGTGCTTGAGAGGTGCTGCAAAGAGGAATAGGCCAAGAATAGGTGTGCCAAGCTTGTGGCATCATATTCAAAAAGACTTGAGGCTGTAAATGCTGCCAAAGATGCATCAATCTGTGGTACATGTAATTTCTCAGTTTTTGTATTTTTAATAAATTTGCCCAAACCTAAAAAAAAACTTTGTAAAATGCACATTGTCATTGTGGGGGTGTTGTGTGTAGAATTGTGAAGAAAAAAACATGAATTGAATCCATTTTGGAAAAGGACTGTAACAAAATGTGGAAAATACTTTCCGGATGCAGTGTATTTGGATGGATTTATTTCTAATGGTACTATGGAGCATGCACACAAGAAAAGGATTAGATGAGTGTTGGTAATAACAAATAACAAATTTTAAACAATCAACTTAATCGTATTTAAAGTCATTTAATGGAAAAAGCCACTTAATGGAAAAACCATGCCCACCTTTACGTTTCTTGGCCTCCTATCATTTTTTAGATTTCAGTTGCTTTAATCAATGAAGCTCCAGATTAAATACAGGCAATACAACCGCTCTGTGTGTTCTTGAAGTTATGTACAGCATCTTAACAGACAAATACACAGACCTAATATTACCAACATTAAATGTAAAATAAAGTTAGGCAATTTATATACCGTATTTTTCGGACTATAAGACACACCAGACCATAAGACGCACCCAGTTTTTAGAGCCAGAAAAATAAAAAAAAAAAGATTTAATAAGATTTCACATCAAGTGGGTTAATACAATGAATGCAATATTTTATTCAGCCAGTAGATGTCACTAGCAGCAGTACACTCTCAGCACAACGTCATTCTCCGCACTGATCGGAGGGAGGGGGGACGGGCTGCAGAGTCTCTCCTCTCCGACTGGCTGTTCCTGTATGGGTGGGAGCTGCAGGGTGATTGCAGTTTACACGGAGAGAGAGAGGGATAGATGGTCGTTCATCTATGCCTCTCTTCATTGCTTATGCTTAGGCAATTATACAGTACAGATGGGAGAGCCGGACACCGACTGGCACCTCTCAACTGACAGCTCCCTGGCTAATCTCCATGCCGGGAGAGCTGACGGGAAGCCAAGGCGCATTCGGACCATAAGACGCAGGCACTTTTAAACTCCCAATTCTGGGGTTGCAAAAGTGCGTCTTATGGGCTGAAAAATACGGTAACTATTATTTTATTTAATCATTTTATTAGCATGCTGATGAAGGGTGGATTGAATATAATAATAGGCAAAATATGGGCAATGATAGTAAAACTATGGGCATTTAAAAAAACTTTACATATATTCTCCAATCTGTTTTACTACCAATACAATCATGTTTGTTTTTCATTGTATCTCTTGAACCTGTCTTGTATTTCTTGATGATCCATCTAGTCAGTTATGTTTTCTTAGCTTTCCTATCTGAACAATAATATCTAGGTTTAGACAATCTATTTGCCGTAACACTTACAAGATTATAACAAATAGCTTCCTATTCATCTATTTATTTCAAACCTACATTTACACTACTATTTCCACAGGTTGACAATGCTGCTGTCGTAAGGTGTCTACATTTTTTTATAGATACAATGGAATTAGTGTAGCTAACCAAAGTCATGACAACATACCAAGGACTGGTAATCTACAATAAATATGTTCTTGGGTGACCAAAATCTGATATATTGTACTAAACCACATAAGGTGACTACATCCATTTTTCATTTACCTTTGCTCTTCTGCAAGTAACACACAACATAACTGCATGACCTTATATGGCCTTTTTCTTTTTTAAGAGAAAAGGGTTAATTGTTGATTCAGTACTTATTCCTAAACCTTTAACATCCGTTTAAATATTTAGATCCAAATGTATTCAGCTACACAGTGCCTGTTCCTTGCATTGTCATTATAAATTATTTGAAAGGAATATTTTTCTGTAATATATATGATATTACCAGAACAGCCACAGAAAATGAATATTTCAATAAAAGAACATTTCATGCGCAAGCATAAATTATACAAGCACAAAACTGCAAATCATATTAAGATATATTTCTAGTGCGGTATGAAATATAATTGCAGTAATCTGATCCTGAAGATGAATTTAAAAGTCTCTGTAGGGATGTCTGGGAAGTCGTGGTTAATTGTCAATTGAGAATCTCCATTTTCTATTTACTAATCTCTAATTTAGTGTAGGTGAGGTTATCAGTTAACTTTTAAGTCACCAACTTAAACAACTGCATATAAAAAGAAGAAAAAGCCGCTGAAAAATATTCTTGCCGTATTTTACCTTTTCATTAATAATTTTATATGCAAGGAAATTGTGCTTCTGCAGGAAAAGTAAATTGCTTGTTTTTGTTGTGTATGCAAATGTTTGTGTATAGGTCCTCTCTATCCTTTAAGCCATGCAAATTAAAATAAAAAAAATCAAAGGTTCGAAACCTTATGCCTAATTTAAACATATTTCTAGAAAAGACATAGAGAAATAGAATTATTTAAATGCATACTTGGAAAATTTTCCAATATCCTTTTCATACCAACTATTTTTTGACTTTCAGCAGGGTCCTCAATTTACTAGTTTACAGTGAACACATAGGATGCTTAAAGGATTTAAGATTTGGCACTCATGCCCTGTTTCCCTGAAATAAAAGCCATCACATGATTTTTCATGATTTAGGAGGATGAGGGAAATATAAGCCCTACTCCAAAACCGGTGACGCCGATGGGGGCGGAAAGGCTCTGTGTGCCTGCAGCTTTGTAGAAATGCTGCAGGCACACAGAGAGCCAGCGGTTCACGATCACGATCAGACTGCGCCAGTACTTGCTCCAGGTGGGCGTGTTCATTTTGCGATTGATCACCAAGCGATAACCCCGAATGTGCATGGTGATCATTCGCAAAATCGGCCACAGAATAAAGCGCTTTAGAGGTACAGAAAAAAAAAATAATTTTGGGGAAAAAACATTTTTTTTTTAAAGAAGTTTACACTTGTTTTCTTTTCTTTTGATTTGGATTGGATAAAACATTTATAAAACATTTATCCAATCCAATCAAAATAAAAACAAATGAAATAAAAACAAATGAATTTTCTGTACCTTTAGAGCCGATCACGAGAGCCGATCACGGAGATAGCCGGAGACCTCGGCTATTTCCGGATGGGCTCGTGTGCAGCCGAAGATGATCCCACTGGCAGGAACGCTCAGCGCGAGCGTTTCTGCTAGCGGGATCCACTTTGAGCTGGATTATAGAAAGACATTTCTATAATCCAGCTCAAAAGTAAAAAAAAAAGATTTAAAAAAAGACCGGGGACCGGGTCCCGCCTCCGTGACGTCACATGTCACTCCGGGACCCGGAAGAAGCCGGCGATGGACGGGGAAGATGGCGGCGGCGGAGCAGGTGAGCTCCCACGATGTGCCCGAACCCAGTTCGGGCGTATCGATAGTTGCAGTGTGCCTTTGCCCGAACTGGGTTCGGGCATATCGCTAGGGAGGTTAAAAAAGGCCAGTATAAATAGTTTCCAGGTAGCTATACTGGTAAAAAAAGTAAAAATCAAATGGTGATATAATACAGCAAGACAGATAGACCCTTCACTGAGGAAAATAGACACCCCTAAAAGAAGTCCATCAGTCCTCATACATTACTATGTATGTACTGTTTACATTTTTTGTATCTCTTTTGGCACCCAATTCTGTAAAAGAAATGGGACCACCAAGGAGGTTAATGGTAATGAGAGGCCCTGTTTCAATGCTGCCCGGACATCAATCCAGCAATCTCTGCTGCACTCTTCACCTATGCACAAGTCTCCGCTCAGCTTCAGAAGGCCAGTTGCACCATCCCAGCAATCGGTTGCCTCCAGGTCTTATGTACACAAAGTAGGCCCTCTAGGGACAGGCGTTGGCCAAGGACCAGGAGCCCACAAACAAGGCTGGATGGTTGCAAACATTAACCACCGCAGCATTGGAACAGTATCATGTATGATGAGACAGGAACATAGTCAGGTCCAAAGCATTGCTCAGAATACAAACAAGGAATCTAGAAGGGGTAGAGAGAAGAGTGGTCAAGTCCAAGCAGGGTCTAGAGCCCAAACAAGGTAAAGATGAAGGGGTTCAGGCAGAAATCAAGTGAAAGCAGAGTTCAGGGCTGGTGTCAAACAGAGAATGTTTAGGAACAGCACACAAGTCAGATATCTACATACATAGACTTTAGATCTCTCTGTCAGATATCCTTTAGATCTATGTAGTGCCGGGTCCTCTGCGACAGGTAAAAACAGGTAGACTTGATGGTTTAGAAAGTCCCTCATATTTCATCACAAAGGGAGATCCAAAGGAAATCTGACAGAGAAATCTAAAGGTGTATGGCCAGCTTAAGGCTTAGGCTCCACTATTGTGGACAGAAAAACACATAAAAGCATTTGTTTTCTGTCCGGATCAGCCGGTTTGCCCAATTTTTTTTAGTCCATTTTCACAACCATAAGTATCAATACGCGATTACCGCTAGGGCAGCCATGCATCATTCAGGCCAATATAGTGCAATATAGTGCAAATGTTACAGATTATCTAATGGGTATAGTGTACCACCTGTGAATGCACTCTAGATCTCCCTATGCCTGCAGGAGGTGAACATAAAATCCCGGCATGGATTAAAATTCAGAAGCTGCGGTGACGACAATGGAATTAAATAATTAAATGTGTGTGTGCCTGCAACCCCAAACCACACCGGCTTCCCATGGCTCTTAGGCCGGGTCTACACTACGTTTTTTGGTGCCATTGTGCCTATTGCCCCCTGTATTCCCCTATAGGTAATGACGTTCCAGTCTAACTAATGCGCCATGAGCATGTTTGGGGACCATGTGGTATACGGGGCGGAATCACAAGGTGTGTTGTGGATTTATATATCACGTTCATTGGTAAACAATGGGCGCGGTGTGTGAAGTGTGAATGTGGGCGGGCAGCCGCCATGGACAAGCCACCACGAATTGTCCATAATGCACTTGCGGTTTCTGTGCCTGCCTAGTGTAGATCCAGCCAACAGTTATTTATTTTTGTTAGGCATTAGGACCGGATCATTTTTTTTCAGGTAATGATAGTGTAGAGTATGACTAGTAGCTGGGAAGCTAATCAGATTGTGTTTAGATGTGTGTGTTTATCATGGGTGTTATTTTATGTTGACTGTAGGAATTGAGGCAATAAAAAAGGAAATGTACCATGACATAAGACTCATCTAATTTCTTGTAGACAGCAGGGTAATGGGTTCACTGCAGCATCCAGATAATCGAATATTTATTTTTTTATTTTTGTGGTTAGTAATATCAATTTGTTTATCTTGATAACATATTTATGCTTGATGTTGTTTAGATGTGCTTACTATTGTCTTTTTACAAAACATCAGTCTTCTTTATTGCAGTGTCTGTATATGTTTTTGGATTGCCTTATCTCATTTAAAAAAAAAAAACTGTAAAATCTATGCTTATTATGGGATTTTGTGTATATACATTTTCCTACAGCTAATTACTGTTCTCATGAATTCTGTTTTATTACCTAATTTAGTGGTTACATAAAAGAACCACAACAACTACAAAGATGAGCTACAAAAAGAAGATTGTGTTTCAGGTGTGAGAAGTACTGGGACATATTTACAATATTTGCATAATGTAATAGTTTTAGAACAGTTATTACTTTAGAATTTGTATTGTTTAAGAGAAAATCCAGTAGTGTACCTTGTATAATGTTCACAACTTCATATAGTATAGTATACAGTGCTGTGTACTTATATGTATGTATTATTATTATATTATTATTATAGTTATATAATATTATATCATTTATAGTGCCAGCAGCTTACACAACCCTTAAAGGTTGAAAATCAAATCACTGACATATTTGGGGGGAAAATTAAGGGCCTAGAGCAGTGACGGCGAACCTATTGCACAGATGGCACATCGACCTGGTAGCCAATATAGAGGCTGATAGAGGAAAGAACTACAGCCCATTGGCACTCAATGCTGTCAGTTTTCTTCCCCTCTCTTCCGATTGCACACAGTACCCCATACCCTCTACTAGCACTGCCAGTCAATCAGAAGCCTGTGCAGGGACAAACAGTAAGCCATGAAAAAGGTGCATGTGTGTGTATGTAATGTGTAAAGCCTCCCATACATGTATAGATTGTGACCAAATGATCGATTGTGCGTGATGGCATCATCCCAATCGACCCTTTGTGTGCTGTCGGGTCGGCAAACCGGTCAGACGGCATGTAGTGAAGCTGGCTGTGCTGTGTGTCAGCACAAAGGGAGAGAAGCACCTCCCCCTTCCCCCCTCACAGGGAGAGAAGCAGGAGGCAGCCCGATCAATCTATCATAGTGATTAATAGAGTATAATTATCTTAATAAATACATAACCTTCATTTCCAATCAATGAATCATTGAATGATAACAGTGATCAATAACTCACTCAAATATAAAGAAGGAAGAGATTGATGGCTACAACAAATAATTCACCTCTCCAGAAAATGCAAGCAAGATCATTTTAAATTTGGGTAGTACTTAACTAGAGAATATTTAGATAGATCGACACATGATGTGTATAGAAAAAAGTATAAGATTCACACTGTGTGTAAAAAAAAAAAAAATCTGATTTACATGAGGTTTGTAAGATCTGCCTGTTTTAGCTAACCAAATACGTGCGGTACGTGCACTACTTGCATTAAGACTGCCATACATGCATAGATCCGCTAGCAATTTTGCAGCTGATCGATGGCTGTGCGCTGTAATCGATCAGCCGCAAAATCACTTGGGGATCGATTACAGCGCATGCCCATCGATCCGTTCTATGGGCGATCGGGATTTTGGGCCACATGGGATGGACATGTCACTTTTTCTCTGCCCAACACAAAGGGTGCGCTCTGATTCTCTGAACAACCAGCCACAGCCTGATGACATCATTGTGCTACAATCAGCCATTCGAGGATCGCAGGGATCGCTGGTTGTATGGCTATCTTTATGATGATCCTTCTGCAGGCTCAAAGATTCCTTCTGGCCTGAGCCGGGGGGGGGGGG
>CM070034.1:63251903-63268353 GCA_036250615.1 Ptychadena robeensis | reverse complement strand
TGCCCGTATGGTGGCTTTCGTGCCACAAAAAAAGTCGTCAAAAGCCTGTAATGCCAGGGAGGTTACATTTATTAAAGCAAAGTTTGATGCCAAAAAAAAAAGTGAACAGCACTGCAGATATATATTGTGCACAAAGACTTTCTTCATCTAAGTGATGTATAGCATACTGTCTGAGAATAATTTTTATTATTTTATCAATGTTTTTTTTTTTTTAGTAAACAGTTGGGTTGAGGTATGGACATTTTGTCCATTCAGTTGTATATTTGCTGGTGTGCTTGTGGTCATTGTCCTGTTATGATATTCAATTTCAGCTAAACTCTTGTACACATTTGACTCATGAAAGGTGAGTCAAAAGGTGACTTTGAAGCCCCCAAACAGGTTGTTTTCTTTCAAGCTACTAAGTAGCCATGATTTCTATATGCTTCACTGATCAATGAAAAATGGCTAAAGAAAGCCAAACATGCATAAATTTTCCATTTAATTCTAGAACAATCAATATTCGGTCAATCATTCGGGAATTGATTCCTGCCCACCTTGAGTGATCGACCCCCAAAAAACCCGAATCCAAGGAGACATGTCAGTTTGTTTTGTCGATTGCTGTTTTTTTGGATCGATCCTCGATCAGTTTAGGCAAAAATTGAGCAGGAATTGGTTCCCCAAGGTGGTGCGATCAATTGATCGTATGTTTTGATGGTAGGGGAATTGCAACATGTATGGCTAGCGTTAATGGCTTTATGTTTTTAAAGATGAAAGTGATTCCATATTTAATATATACCATTCATTTGCAATCTGGATAAAATAAATCTCCATGATGCTGTTCACCTAAAATAATGAATAATCCTGTTTTTGGGATATTATGAAACATGAAGATAGCTTCAGTTCTTCTAGCTTTGAGGTAGAACTAGGTGTCATAATCAAACCTTGTGATTATGATATCTCTATGATAAAAATATGTCTGTAAATATCTTTTTGAGTATATCCTTCAATTAGCAATATCTGGCTAAATGTCTGTTTTAAGTGTTTCCTGTGCTTAGCACTGCCCTGTAAATTAAATAAACTATTTCCCCCCAATTATCCGTGACATAAGTGGAAGGTGTTAGGCTGTTGTTCATGTATCACACCTCTTTGAACAAAGCATACTTCACATCTCCAACTCTGGGTATCGAGTCCCTGCAGAAGGTCCCCCACCCCAGATGAAACTGCATGTGTAAACTATTGTAATACTCAACATATTGCCCAAATAAGAATTTCTGCTCAGGAGCAGTTAATTTATTTGAATGTGGGCCATAATACGGAGCTTTTCAAGATCTAACATGGCATACCTGTAAAGGAGGGGATACTAGAAACCATAAGGTTATGTTTCTGGGGAACTATATGTCCCAGCCATATCCAGCTTAGACTCTACAGATTCCATTTTTTACACTGATGATTAATATGTGGGTGAATGGTTTGTAAAATGTGTATCTATGGAATTATGAAATAATGATGCGAACCCAGGGGCAATTTGGGAGATTTTACCAAGGTCATATTTCCTATAAAGCCAGCCCCCCAGCATGGCTATCATTGGACAAGGTCTGATAGTCTCACCTCTGTGGCTGGCATATAAAAAAACCTTGCCAGCTTAGCAGACAGAGCTCTCTCATTGATACCATCTTGGAACTAAGAACAACAAACAGAGCACTGCAAGAGAGTCCAGTGACTGATAATTTGGACTTTTTTAGAAAGTGGACCACGGCAACATGATCTTACTTAGGTATCCTTTCACCTTTTTTCCCTTTTAATTTTATGCTGTTGCTTATGTTCTATTGAACTATTGTTCTATAGTCTGTTTTTTTCGGTTGTAGGTTTTCGTACTTACTGTAATTTTTTTATGCACTATTTTTGTCTATTTTCTTATTAAACACTATAAAAAGTGAAAGCTAACTCTCTGAATATTCTAAGTATAAATAGTGTAGTGAACCCGAAAAGCAACTATAATTTTGTGTTTTCTGTCTCAAGTGGCAGTGGGTAGCTCGATAAGGCAGAAATACAACTGCGGTTGTCAGGCGTAATGGTTCATGCTTCCGTCTAAGCAAGTGGTGGCAATCTACCTGTGAAGGTGTGTGTGGCAAGTGCGGGCAGAGAAGGTTCCCCTTGTCCCCGTTACAGCGCCCATCTCTGTCTGCTGGTGTGTAGATGTAGCTGAGCGTGTGGGAAAGTCTATGCGCACGGGCGCAGTCTGAAAGAGGGCATACATCACACTAGACACAGCTGGAAACTGAGGCAATAAACAAATGTGTATTTCGTTAAAACAAACTTTCTTTGTTTTACATAAATATGTTATTTTGGCTCCACAATGTTCAGCACAGTTACAGAGTCAGGAAACTGAAACAGAAGGCAAAAGAAGAGTATGAAATATAATATTGATGCTGTAAGTAATCCTAGATGTGTTTCAAAAGACATTTTACCATACACAGTAGACAGAAATTTACAAATAGTCCATTGGAGGAAAAAAATATATCCAGAATTGTATGTAAGAGAAACGTTTATTTAAATCCACACAAGAACACAATTTTACTAAATGTATCCAGTCAAGAAAAGAAGTCAAAAAGTGCAAGAAAATAAAACAGCGATGGTAGCTTTCCCTCCAAAACACATTTGTTTCCATGCTGATACAGAAAGTGTACCAAAGAATAAGAGGTGTCCATAACACATATCTTCAATTTATTTGCAAAATCACTCCCTACAATATATATATAATAAAATATTTCAGATTGGTGAAAAAAATATGTGCAGGTGATGTCAAGTGGTACAATATGGACTTATCGCAACAAACACTCCAGCCCCCACCCCCGCCGAGCATCTTTAGTTCATGTTCCAGGACTTGGTGAACCTAGCAGTGATCAAGGCAAGCAATTATACTGTGGGTGTAAATACCATTTTTTTTTTAAGATATTCCATTATTTTCAAGCAACAGCTGGCATAAAGCTGATGTTAAAGTGCTTAGTTTTATCCTTAAACATGAACAGTTCCATCTGTGAAGCAGTATAATATGTCGCCAATCCCCTTTAAAGTATGATTATGTAGTGAATTCCATGTAGGCATTCTGCACAAAAATGTCAGTGGCAACTGGCATATTATTTGGCCTCAAGTTTAGTAAGAAAAAAAATCCTTTTTGTAGAAATCTCCCATAGCTAAGATCTTACATTTTCCATTCTTTCTTGAACAGCAGGGAGATTGCTTGCACATTTCAACACTTTAGTATTACAATTTTTTTTTGGTGTAAGGTCTTTTTATGTGAGAAGTAAAACATTCTTTATTCTTGAACCTTCTATAGGAGTAGCTGTTTGTCATTACAGCTCCTGAAGGCACTGTGGGTCCACTGAGCAACATATGTGGCCGTTCTGTAGAAGAAACAGAAATATGTGAGAAGTATAATCATTTGGAAATCCAGACAAATTAGCTGACACATAGGTTTACTATTATACCTACTGAAGGATTTCTATATTTGTTCTATCTTCATTAACAACCCATTCTCTTTTTTTGTTATGGATAGCTATCACTGTTATTTCAAAACAGGTCTTCATACAAATTGCCACCTTCTCATAATTTAGGTATATACACTCGGGTATATACAGTTATACAACAATATCACTTAGGTAAGTCGTGTCATATCAAGTAAATATCAGTTGGGTAAGGTGTCTGCTTTGAGGCACAGCATCTTTTATCATGGCCTTACCTTGTCACATGTCCCAATACCAGTGATGGAAAACACCAACACTTCACTTGCTCTTACTACAACTACTTTCTATGTACAGCTTCAGATTCATATATACGGTAATGTTGCTACTATTCATGGCAATGTTCTCTACACTGTTTGCATTGAATTCTTTTTCATCTGTGTATATATAAGATGGCTATTGTATTCGCAATGTACAATTTTTTTTATAATGTTTAAGGCTATGTGTGAAAATAAAGAAGAGGAAAAAATTTACCTGTCACATATTTCAAACAAATCAAACAAAAATTATGCTGGAAAAATGCAAAATTGGAGAGTGAAAACCTCACTTCAAAAATAACTGGAATACATGCTGCTGGTGTTCTATGCAGTTATTATGTTTTTGTTTTTTAAAAGCTTGTCCTTGCCCTTCTACTGCCCAAGGATAGAAGATGATTCTTTAAGTTTACTGTGTTGGTTAGATAGGGTAGTGGTTACAACTTCCTTACTGCTACTACTTACACTACCAAGATGCTTCGAATAGATTTTAAGTAGTGGCCGATAATGAACAGGGATGGGTAAGTAAGAACAAAACAAGCACTTGTGCACCTCAGGTTGCCTGGGAATATATCCCAGGCCTACCAAATGGGTGGGACTTTTAACAGCAGTTAGTGAATGTAAGGGATGGGTAAGTATTGCTAATGTCTACTGAAAACCCATCAAAACCAAAAGCTTGTTAATTTTTTAAGTTGCAAGGCAGTGTCAGATAACTGGTGGGAGGATCTGGCCTACTTAAATCAACTATATACATATTTTATAACACATTTATTTTTTAATTTCCATATAATTCATTTGCCCATATCTGTGGATCTACTTTATCCAACTTTTTTGTAATCAAAGCATAATTTTGCCCATGTACCTCACAGGGAGATATACCTAACATTTTCACCATACTGTCGACAACATTTTACAGAGGTTATTTATTAGGACAAAAATAAATTTTTCAATCAATCCTATAGAATGCTTCTGATATGAAATTGTTTCCACCTTGTTGTGGGAACATTCTTAACCTACCTGGTATTGTCCTTTTGTCCTTCAGCAATAATAAAACATCAAAGTTGCTGAGACAGAAGGTTGGTCTTGATTTATCACAGCAACCCATATTCCACAATAACTAGCTCAATATTTATTTTAAATATATATATATATATATATATATATATCGGCACCAGTCAGAATCCTCATGTATTGGCAAAAACATGACAAAAATATGACAAAAACTGTTTGTAAAACCATCCACACTGCATGTAAAGCAATATCTCCAAAATGTGTTAAAAATGATCTTCCTAAAGTGCTCAATATCCACAAAGTAAAAAATAATATATATGGAAGCAAGTCATTTATTAAATTATATTGATGTTTTAATATCCAGGATGGTGTATTCATTAAAATGCTATCACGGATAATGTTTAAAACATGAAGGAATAAAATGTCATCTGTGCTGATGCCTTCGCCTGAATCAATTTCTTGGGTTTACTTTCCATCGCTCTTTTCTTCCTTGCTCTCATCAGTGAATTATTTGTTGCATATTAAAAGGAACAGTTAGGAGATGAGATGCTCTGTAGTGTACAATAATAGAATGTATTAAATATTGCATACGACATGTGTGCAATATTCATGCTTCATTCTGACACAGAACTGTCTGGTGTCATCAACCTTTTGTGTCAGCTGTAAGGACAAGTTCATAACATGGATGAATGTCTGCCATGCTGTTAGTATAACAGTAGAGAACACTTTATACAGCTACACTGTGGAATATTAAAATACAACATTTAGCTTTCCCTTCAACTTTTTTTGTATTTATTTTTATTGTAAATATACTGTCTATGAAACAACTATAATTAAGTGTCCTATCAAAATTAAGTTAACACAGTTTCTTAGAATATTAAATGAAAGAGACTCAACTGGGAGAGTTATTCATGACAAAGGAACGTTGGTGATATATTTATTTAACAATGCACAAAGGTAGTTCTACGTGGGGAAAGAATTTGTTAAGTTAAGCCCATATAATAGGGCATTTTTTCCTCTGAGCTCATGAGTTGGTTACTAACAAATTGGGTGCCCTTTAAAGGATACACCAAACAAGCACGTAGCACAAATTAAATAAAAACAGGGAACCCAGCATAAGCCAGTCCCTAGACCCTAGGTGCCCAACCTGCGGCCCTTTGGGCGTGGTTCGGCGGCCCCCCTTCGTCCTCCACATGCGGCCCCCAAAACCTAACAATTAATGTGTAAGGTATAGCAACTCACCTGTGTATCGGTCACACGCTGACCCAGCTTTCCTAATCAACTTTGGCGGTCCTACATCAGTAAAATTGTCCATGTTGATCGGGGAAACCAGGTCTACATATGACCGCTGCATCCAGGGACAGGAGGGGGAGGGGTGTGTGCTGTCGGCTTTTGACTGCCTTTCGGGATCTGGTCCACCGCCTGCTGAGATATGTCGACGGGGGAGGGTCTGGATCGATGTTTTGTGCGGCCCTTTAGCGATGCAGAGGGCCTGCACTTGTGGCCCGCCATATCAACTCAGTTGCCCACCACTGCCCTAGACTAAAGCAGGTGTGGGCAAACTAAGGCCCGGGGGCACAGATCCAGCCCATTTGGCTTTCTTTTCTGGCCTTTTGTCTAAGGTGTAGCTGGCTAAGACTAATGACTAATGAAACTAATTAAGTAATGCTTAAGTTAGCCCATTTTAAAACTGGGAAACGGTAAAATGTAGACCTGGAAATGAGAGCATTGTCCCACCCAAAGTAGTTTGGTTCCAATCCCAGTGTAGTAGCAACAGGGAATGTAACCTATACAAGGGCAACCAGCTTTATGCTCCAGGGTGCCAGTTGTAGCCCTCTTTGTGACCACTGCTACTGCCAATGGAGGCATAGGGGGTGTTTGAATGTGTTCTAAAACACCTCAAATTTGAACAGACTATGCTATATCACCTGTACAGCATTATTCCTGATCTAGATTTCTTTATGCATGGACCTATGGCACATCCATAATATAATGGACCTAGTCCAGGCTTTGCATTAGATCATGTAGCGCCCAGCAGTTGAAGTAATCAATAAAGATAAAAATATCTTCATTAATTGGTTAATAACATCTCACAACCTCAATCATGGTAATGTAGTAACACCTACCTCCATGAGGCTCAGACCTCATGCTGGTTAACAGATTATGTGGATTGAAGCTATACCCCAGAGTATATATTTCCAGTAAGATTGTGTACAGTTACACTGAATTGAGAAAGCCAGTCATATGACTTGTTATATACACTTTTTTTATTTTGTTTATTTTTATTGGGATTTTTATATTTTATATATCTTTTTATATAACTTTTGCATATCAGGGTTATAGTTTCCTAGATAATGCTTTATATGACATTTGCAAAATTATCTGTGTTGCTTGAGAAAATAGGCTGAACATCATTTCAAGGAGGAGATAATATAGACTGTCACATTATTCTTATTGGGGTTGTAGAGTTATACAAGTCCTAACCCCCAGACCCACTCTCCCCATCACAACCCCAAAGACAAGAAAATTTAGCAAAGTAAAAGAAAAGCTTAGTTCTGTAAAGAATCAAGCCAAACATCCTGCATCCCATCCGTTCTAGGGGACTAAATATCTATTTGAGACACCCAGCTAATTTTTTAATTGTAGTGCATTGTCCATATATTTGCATCCACTCATCCTAAAGTTCAATATTAACATTTTAAAGAACATTTCTGTAAAATGTGCTGGTCTGTCAGTGCACCTTATTCCCATAACAATCTAGTACACTACAGTTCTGTCAATATAACTGACACAGACCAAGCTGATTAGGGCTCTAGTGACTTTATGATCCCAGAGGGTTTGAGGCCATCGGCAACATTATCACTGTCCTACAAACTAGCTCAATTCAATATTATTAAAAAATGTACTGACCTTTTAAAGTGACAATAAAATAGTGATTGAGAAGGTATGTTGATTTTCAATGAAAAATGAAAATGTGTTTAATGATGGTAAGCATGCAAATTGAATGCATGTTTTTTCTCCTTTCCCTACTAACCTACCATAACCAAGCCTTGTCCTCTATGAATAACAAGATCTCATTATAAAAAAAAAATGAAATGGATATTTAACAACAAGTAGATACAGCAGGAATCTATAACTAGGGATTCTGAGCGTTTGCCACGTGGCACGGTTTTTTTATATCCCTGCCACGGGCAATCGCGGCGGAGCACGATGTGCTCCACCACGATTGCCAGCTCAGCTCAGGGTTCTAAACATAAGCCCGGCGTCACTGGAGACACCGGACTTATGCTGGAGAAAGGCGACGCCCCTCCATTTACGATCGGGGGCGGACCCGGAAGCATCGGCATACATGCCGATGCTCCCGACCGCCGTCAGAAGACGGCGAGACCTCGGGCGTTCCTCCGGCTAACTCGGGCTGAGTTTCGTGATGCATGAAACTCAGCCCGAGTTAATTCGGGGAGAACGCTCAGAAGGTTAAATGTATTGCCCCTTTAAAAAAAACAACATAATACCGGATAAAGTTATCCAAAAAGTAGTTAAATAATTTCACTAGGTCTTGAGCCCCCCATCCACACATTGATTTCCATCCCATTTTTCAGCTAGATGTTATCTTTTGTGTCCCCCTAGCAGCTTGGGGCCTAACAGCGGCCTGAGCAGCTAGGGGGAACCGACGGAAAGTGCTGGCACACAAACCTGTATCGGAGACTTTAGTCAAAAACAAAATGATTGTAGTCACAAAATAAACTGCAAACTTGATTGAGCAAGAAAACTATGCCCAGAATCACTCACAGTGCTATCTTAATGAATATTTATGAATAAGACATTTTAAGATATAAATTCAGCACACATTTCTTCCCAAGAAGCACTTTCTATACTTTTTTCTTAGAAATCTGTTTGTTTAATGTAAAATTTTATGTGATGTTTCAAAAGAAACTTGAGATGCACATTTCCTAAAGCTACAATATGACATAACTGGTTGACAGCTCTGAGTTCTAGAAGAACATTCGATAAAATACATATACAAAATGACAATTTATAGGCAGCCAGCCCTGGAGAAACCAGTGAGGTCTCCTGTGCAGCAAACCTGTTAGATAAGAACAATAAAAAAACACATTTCCTGCAACCTTCAATGACAAAAGTTATCTCATTTTAAAGAAAAAAACACCTACAATATGCATTGCATCTTACCACAGGGCCTTTATATTATCTCTCTAGCTCAAAACACCCTTCTATTCAGCTTAAAATGCATTTTACATTAAAGAGGAAAGATTTACTATGTCACCCTGAATAATATGCATAGATACCATGAATACAGACTTAATGTTAGCAGGCAGCAGTAAGCAATGTCTAAAACAATGGTGGTCAACCTGCTTGTTAGATTAGGCTACAAGTAGAGCCATTTTCATCACCAAAGAGTGACATTAGATTCCACCCTTTAAATTATTTAAGAAAAAAAAACAAATTGGTACAATAAAAAAACAGAACAAAACAAAAAAAAGAGGTTTTTAGGAAGAAAATAATATTTGCTAATAAATGTTATACCAAAATGTTTATAATATTTTTACAATAATTCTATTGTAAGTCTTTTTTATTGGTATGAAAGTGTTTTTTTTATTGTTATAGCTACAGGCCCAACTATTTAAAATTCAATTTAGGGTATGGCTACACTTGCACTAAAATCTATTCTGGTGCAGTGCACAATGCAGCCATTAAATAGACAGTGTCTACACAGCCAGTCATAGTCTCTGATCTATCAATTTGAACCTCCTTTGCGTTAAACTTAATGGAGGCTTGACGTATGACGCGTCCATTGACATGGACGCTATACTATTGATTTAAAGGGGCTCCGATAACGTGGCTCTAACAGAATGAACTGTTGGTCTTGCGCTCATTGGATGCGCTGTTGTCAGCGCATCCAGGCACATAGTGTAGCCCTACCCTTAGTTGTAATTACAGTAAAGAAAGCTTAGATCTGTGGTTTTCCAGCCCAGTTGGTTGTGACATTAAAATATGAGAAATTAAAAACGTAAGACAAACAGACAGGTACATACATACAATATAGCAACTCAACATTTTGTCTTCCACTCTGTATCCAGCTACAGAAGATTATTTTTCCTCCCCCAGCCTTCTGATTGGCTGTTATGATTTAGCCAACCTAAGGGGGTAGCGGCATGCACTCGGGAGGAGGGGTGCTGCTAATAGCCCGGAGACACAAATAATAAATCAAGGCTTTGTATTCTGCTTGGATGAGCTCTCTGTGCAGCTGTATTTACTTTAGAGGACACACAGATGCCCCCCACCCACATTTGTAAGAAAAATTTTGTATCGTATATAGAGTGTGTCTTATAGAGCAGTAATATAGTAAATGAAAATCCTGTCAGCAGAATGTAATCAGTTAAGAGATCTTTCCACTAATATGAAATTTTTTTTTACATTTACTGTATGCTGATATATTTGGTAACGTTTTGGTTTCCAGATAAGAAGTTGGTGCAAACAATATATAAAGCCCCCCATACACGTTCCGATTATTCTCCCGACCGATTTTTCGTCCGATCCTGTCACCCGATTTTCACGTAAAATGTTATGGTCGGTCGGCTTCGAATTATCACCGATCCATCAGCCGGACCCTATTTATTAACAGCAGATCGACCAAAAATTTGCGGACAGGTCCGAAGCGGTCCAGAACGATTTTTCAGCTGATTTTGAGAAATCGGGATCGGTCGGGTACATAATTCCGAATCCGATTAATCTCCCGATCGATTAATCTCCCGACCACATTGGTCGGTCGGGCAAAATTCGTACGAAAAATCGGAACGTGTATGGGGGGCTTAATAAAGACAAAGTAATATAGGATTTTACCTTGCATTGGCAGAGTGTGCATTCTGTGCCATGCTTAATCCAAGAAGATCCTGTAAAGCGAACCACATTGGTTTCATCGACACAAGTCTTTGTGATGTCATTTCGTATTACGTCAGCTTGACACGGATCATTAATGCATCGTGGACAGCATTCACTCTCAGGAACCACACTAAACTCACAGTCAACTTCTGGGCAAGGCAGAGGCCAGCAATCAACTTCTCCTTGCTAAATAAAATAAAATAAAAATAAATTATATATTTACTTAATCATGAGAATGTACTTAAGATTGCAAAAGGTATACCTATTTATCAGGATTTGATATTAAACTGTGCGTTATTATGCAAAATTATCAGTAAACTTCTGTACAATCAGGTAATATTCACATACCATTCCTTTGTTTTAAGGATAAGTTTCCATTTTGAAAACTTCAAACAGCTCTAGTTCCTAGGTGATATATTGTCTAATCATTGATTTCTGGGAAAGCCTAAGAAACAACTGAACAGAATGGTATAAGACTCTGGCCATACAACCATAGGGTCCAAGATTCTAAGCTCAGGAAGGACATTATGTGCAAGGAGTTTTTTTGTCGTCCCTGGTTGGGGTTTCTCCATGCATTCATGATTTCTACTATATTCAAACACATCATGATAGTAAGATATGACTATGGTAGGGTTATCAGATTGCGATCTTTTCTGTGTGACAGTTATTGATATTACTATGATATGACTATACTCTTCAAATAACTGCTTAATATTTTATGTATATATATGATAGAATTGCTGCAGTCAAACCTCCAAATCCAAATTGCCCATATCACCATAAGGAAGGTAATAAAACCAACACTGGTGTAAAAACAAATGATAAAAAACACAGAATTATCCTTAATTCTAACGTTTAAGATGTTTCTACTGATTCTATGAACCAAGGAGTTTAATATGGAAACCAGACAATAAATGTATTTTACCAGCCTGCTCTTTTTATTTGATACAATTTATGGTTTTACGATAAGCAAATAATATGAAGCTGGACACTTCTTTAAGTTTAGTGTAATTTCATGGTAACAGCTGTGGTGTTTGTATAGAAAATAGTAGCATACCAAACATCTGCATTGCTGGCAGTTCTGTACCCAAGTTTCTCCACTTTTATAGGTTATATCTCCATTCTGATGCAGGCATTGACTGCTGAGCCGTGGATCGCATTCAGGACAGCAAAACAAGTCAACAGTTGGATTTTCACAGTCACATACCATGCGACGACACATCACCAATCCAACCTGTGAAAAAGTATACATACATTGATGATCTAACTTTATGTATATATATACATGAAATCTGGCAACACTATGTTGAATGATTTGATCTTTTTCTTTAACACAAAAAAATGTTTTTAGTTAACAACTACATTTCTTAATAATCTCTCATGTTTGGAAAATGTTTTGTCACTGTAAATTAATGTTTAATTTTCCTCTGTTCTTTATGTTGATATTTATACATCATATTGGAATATGTGTTGCCACTAAGAGTCAATATTTTCCCTTTGTTAATATGTTTCTATGTATGAGCCTCTTATGTTTCTTTCTTTGTTATATGCCTCCTTTATATACCTCTTTTTCTCTTTTATGATATTTGAAAAACCTAATAACAATAATTCTGACCTGGCAAGAACACACTGAGCACCGATCGTTATCAAGCACCCAGATTTGCCCATTGTGCTTGATTTTGCCTTCATGTATACAATCACCAGAACAATTTTTTCCATGTGGACAGCGACAATCGTATCCACCATCCAGGTTGAAGCAGACAGTATCATTACTGCAGCTGTGTCTTCCTGTTGAACATTCATCAATATCTATAAAACATACAGAAAATATCTAATAATTAGGAAATTTAGAAGTAAATAGAAAAAGAACAATGTATAATGTGTCACAACTATTTATTGATATATATATATATTTTTTTTTTTTTTAAAGCCTAAGTTAACTACTTATCTTCTTGTAGCAGAAATCTTCTTTTATGTATTGACAATTCTCTTGGCAGTACACATTTCTGTACATTTAAGAAAAGAACAATTTTTTTCTGCAATTGTTAAAAGAATAAACTTCCTTAAAGCATAAAATGACCTATAACTTTGTTGTGTTTTTCCTCAAAATACATGTATATATATATATATATATATATATATATATATATATATATATATATATATATATATACGTTTTTCCTCAAAATACATGTTTAAAATATATATATATATATATATATATATACGGTATATGTATTGTGGGGGTTCAGCTCCCAATGAGGCAACTTTTCTTTAGGGCTCCTACTTATGTTTATTTGCAAATATTGAAAACAAAGAGGGTAATGGCAATCCAACCACAGTCTTTAAGAAAAACAATAGAAAATACCACAGTGTAGGTCCACAGCCTCCTGGCTTCTACACCAAACATAAACCTCTCCTTTTCAGAAAAGGTGTGTTTTACACACAGCAGCCCCTGACACTCAGCACCAGGTGCTCTAATGGGCTTTTTAGTTTCTGGAAATACTGGACTCTGGATTGAGAATCTGCCCCACCCTGCTCTTGCAGATTCCTAGTAAAACTGAAAATTTTAAAATACCAGCAGAGGAACATGAAAGTTCCCTGCAAATAAAGAGATTGCTGGTCTCGCCTCAGAATGAGAATCTGAGTTACCGGGGTCCCACATATCTCCCACCCAGCACTCTGCAAAGGTGATATCGGGGTCACTGTGTTATAATATATATATTTATATATATATCTCGCAGATTTGCTCTATAAGATGCACACAAATGCGTCTGGCTTGGCAGCCATGCTGACCCTCTAAGCCTTGATGCATTCTGAATGCATAGAGCTCACAGTTCAGGAATTCAGACTCATGATTTAGTTTCTACATGTGAACACAAGTCTTGGGTCCGTGTCACAGACATACGTACTGGTATAATAGAAGATATCAGACAAGCAACTGCCATTTTTGGAAGGAGCTCAGCGATGGGAATCTATGCATTTCCCAGAGTACAGATTTTCTGTAAAGCCAGTCGTTCCAGCATGAGTTACACATAAATATGCAAGCTTGTGCTGAATTGGAAACACTCAGTGAAGTTAAACCAATCAATATAAACCATCTTAACATTTCATAAGGGAAAAACCAGTAAATCTATTTAATTGAATCTTTGCACTTCTCAGTAAATTCTGCAAGTCTGACATCCGATTACAGAAGTCAGCACACATAAAATTTACACAAGCAGATAAATGAATCAATGGTCATGTAACTGAAACGTACAAAAACGTTCAAACAGTATGAAAACCACCACTGCAGAATACTATAATCCAATTTAATAAATAGTAGCTGCACATATACCTATAACTTACATGCCAACATTCTCACTTGAGGTATGAGACTTTATTTTTAACCTCCCTAGCGTTCTTGCAAGGTCCAGATTTCTGTACCAAAAGCGCACCATAGACTTAAATGGAATTTTTTTTCTGTTGTAGGCTTGTAACTTCCCAAAATATGTCCGTACAAGGGTCTTATAGACATCTTGAATATAATAATGTTTGAAACACTCAACTGTATAAAACAAAATTACACTGAAAAAAAAATTAGAAAAGGTATTATTTGAATGATAAAATCTCTAAAACACGTATTTGGTATGATAGATTTCAAAACAGTATAAATATGAATACATGTATTCATATTTATGTTTTGTTGGAAATGTGTTTTTTACTTTGAACTGTAATGGTTACAGTTATCACTGTATCCAATACAATTCCCTTTCACACACTCTCTCCTCTAGTGTGATGTTAACTTCAAAGGGGCACATCTGGGAATCATACTGAAACTGTTTTCTCCATAGAAAAGTGTTTTAGTGCAATTTACATTTAAATCAACCGCCCCCCCCCCCCATGTGACGTCACTTGGGGGGGGGGGCGGACATCTGCTACAAGCCAGCTCAGAAGGAACAAGCCAGCTTAGAACATCAGAGTCACCGGGACAGCGCAAAACTGAAAGTATGCGCTACCGGGACTCTTTGCTGCCAGAGCAATACTGACAGGACAGCGCTGGACGAGATGGTGCCGTCAGAAATGCTAGGGGGGTTCATTCAGTACCCTGTTTTATACAAAGTATTGGCATGAAAGATATTATCGTTAAAGACTTCTGCTTTAATGTATACCATTGCTGAAACTACTGTTTCTAGAAGTAATAAGATCCCCTTAAAATTTATTAAAGCCCTCCCTAATTTTCCACAACAGACATAATGGTTTGTTTCCTAAAGAAATCAAGCATGATTTTTTTGAAATGTGGTTTTGTCTCATTATTTTTGTATATACTGGTTGAAGGTTCAGCCATATACGCTTTTTAGGCAAATTCTGATGGGCTGACTCAACCACTGACTCCTTATATCACCTTGTAATTCAAGATGGAAAATGATCTTGTCACAGTCTCTGGGTGTATTTCCAGCTACCTTTGAGATTCAGGTGTATTTATTCAGCCTGAATGGTCTTTCCTATTCCTATTACCAGGGGTGCACATAAGTGGTCCGCCAGTACGCAAATGGGGTCAAAACCTAGTTATGCAGACCAAAATTGTTGTTACTGATTGCATTTGTGTACGCCGAGGAGTCTGACTGTCACAGAGAAATCATCAGCTTCCCCCATCCCTCTCTCCTTCCTCCATGTGTGAGAAGCCTACATGACAACAAATGCTCACTAGGGACACTTTGGCTGAAACTGGTATTGCAGCTCCACTGTATCATGCATACACTACTTAATAAATTAAAATTTTTTCTATTACCAAAGCTCTTTCAGTTTTATTGTTTAATGTATACAATTTATGTCACTTGGGGAAATATAACTGAAAGGTTGGGTGTCAAATTGGGAATGTAAATTACAAAAAAAAAAGATTGGACTTTTAAGGTTGATGGAGATCTGGGGATTGAAATTAAGAGTAGACATATGTTAGGACATGTGTCCTCTGCTGTTTCCTAGCGCTGGTGAAAAAAAGGATGTAATACCCTATAGTTTCGGGATATTATAACATCCTATGATGTGAAATACCAATTTTAATTATGTATCTGCTACCTGTTGGCTTATTCAGTAAACTGGTCCAACAAAAATGTGTAATGTAATAAATTCAGTAACCTCTAGCAATTTTCCCAGTCTACTTTAGATGTCTGAGTTAAGTTGCTATTTCTGATTGATCACTACAGGTCACATCACTCTGCATAAAACAGCCATCATTTTACTACTCTACTGAATAAGCCTGATGAGAGTTATGTATAAAGGAATGCATTTGTATAGAGAGAAGCTGCTGTTAGGCACAGCAATCGTTCTGGCTTCGAGTTTTAACCAGCAACAAACAAACAACAGCTGTGGCTTCTAATTAATGTAACTGCATATGGATTACACTTGGTACAGTTGTTTTACTTCTGCATTATAATCTACATTATACAGGAAACTATTTCCTAGATTGCAAGCTGTTCTCACTCTCTTGTTGATTTATTTGTTAAAATGATCGTTCCTGCCTTTAGAAGATGGTATTGTGTTTAGCTCGATGCCAGTTGTACTTTATTTTATATTCTTTAAGCCCTATTCATCACCAGAAAGAAAATAATTTGTGCTTTAGATAGAAGCACTCCACAGTGCTACTCTGCCTTTATTTATGGCAGTTTGCTGAGCAGAAGAAACATTTCCCTGGGCTGAAATAATGCATTTATTTCTCTAATCCAATTTCTCTGTTTTCTTTATAGTTAGCCATACACGTTCGGATTCCATGGCCGCTCGATCACCTATCCGGTCGATTCCGGCGAT
>CM070034.1:63218726-63246897 GCA_036250615.1 Ptychadena robeensis | reverse complement strand
CCCAGACAGACATCACTTAATGACCCATGGCCTCATGTGGATCATGCAAGCCATTCCAAGTGTGGCTCAGGTATCCAGTGTCTTTAGTGACTTCAGGGACATAGCCAGAAGACACTGGCCCAGACAGACATCACTTAATGACCCATGGCCTCATGTGGATCAGGCAAGTCATTCCAAGTGTGGCTCAGGGAACCAGTGTTGGTAATGAAATCTACCCTGATTCACCCTCAGTAATATATGCTAGGGAAACATTTGGTAATCCTGTCTAAATGTTTTTTTTTTTATGTACAGCACACATGATTAGAAGCCTTAAAACACATTTTTCTTTGCATCACCCCTGATGAGATAAAGTTTCCATGATAATAGGAAAATAAAAGACATGTGAAAAAGAGAAATCAGCTCAAAGTGAAATGACGGGCTTCAAAGAATACTGCAACTGCAACAGGCAGAGCAAACACAATAAAAGTCCAAAAACATATATACATAAAAGACACATATTGTACACAAAAAGACAGCCAATGTGTTTCAGAAACATATTGAACATTCTCTTTTATTCCTTCATGGCCACTGGTCACACTGAACTAGCCATTTACAGTATATGTATACTAATGTGTAAATGTGGAGTTCCCATTTTAAACCTTTTGTGTGAACACTGCTATAAATTTGTAAGAACAAACTGTTTCCTAGCAGCTGTGAAAGCACTTTGATCTTCTGTATATGTGTATTCGAAATAAACATGCTATTGAAAAAAATATAATACAGAAAGCTTTTGCTGGAAATAAAAATGCGTGAAAACAGCTTTCTCCGAAATTATTTGCAATAGTGGGAAGTAAAAACTATTATGTTCAAGGAATGAATGTAGGCAAAATGTACCATAATTATCATGTGCTGTGTATGTAGAGAATCATGCATTGCTATAGCTAAAACAAAATCCAGTCCCTACTAAGATGGTATTATAACTACTATTTTACAGCATTACCAATGTGCTGTGATAATGTAACATTCCAGATTATAAATGCCTTAGATGTTCCATGCCTAATCTTCCACCAAACCTCCTAGCGTGGAAAAAAATATAAAACGCTGGAGTACAGGGGAAAAGAAAGGTAGAGGATGCTTGAGATCACTGTTGATAGATAACATTCTATGTATCACCGTTTAACTGTTCAAAATATTCAAAAAACAGTATTATGGCCAATCGAGTTTACAACTACAATGAAATAATTTGAAGCTTGAATACCCTCTTTAAAGGAGGACCAACAGTCTTACATTTTAATGCATATATGTTGTTTATCAATGCATATGCACCATTATTATTATTATTTATTATCATCATCATCATTTATTTATTTAGATAGCACCAACATACATTACAGTGCTGTACAATAAATTAGAGATAACACAAGATAACATACAGGAACTGGATATGACACAGGAGGAGTAGGGGACCCTGCCGAATAGAATTAGATCTTAAGACTGGAGTACAATAAACAGCTGGTAGTACCCAAGGGGCAAGGATAAATAGTTTGAATTGAGAGATGTCAAAGTTTAATATATTGTCTGGGAGGCCTGAAAACTGTAAGCTGTTGAATCTAATGCTTTAAAGTACTGTATATACTTGAGTATAAGCTAACCCAAGTATAAGCTGAGGTACCTAATTTTATCTACAAAAACTGGAAAACTGATTGACTCGAGTATAAGCCTAGGTTGGGAAATGAAAAGTCAGAAAGTGGCATTTTCTTAATGAGAAAAATAAAGAGAAAACACCAGGAATGAATCAAACAGGATTAATCTTAGTGCCACAACCTCAATAAAATTAAGAGAACACAGATTTATTGTAAGATATAAGATGGATTTTCAAGGCAATTCTTATGATTCAAACATGAAAATACATTTTCATTTAAATAGTCTTTATTATTATTGGGACCAATACATGTAGTAGAAACGTATTTTCCTTTTTGAATCATAGATTGTGGAGTTTTCTATTTGTACTAGTAACAGTAACTGGCCACCAGATGGCAGTGTGGAGTTTGTTTACATTAGATCAGCTGTTGTCATGAAACATGGAGCTCTATCTATCTATCTATCTATCTATCTATCTATCTATCTATCTATCTATCTATCTATCTATCTATCTATCTATCTATCTATCTATCTATCTATCTATCTATCTATCTATCTATCTATCTATCTATCTAATCTATCTATCTAATCTATCATATGCTAGAATTTGAAATTCTAATTCTATGAAAAAGTTTTGTATCCTTAATTTGCATTTTATTCTTTTCTTGTAGCTTTTTGTTTGAATTGGTTTGGTATGGTTTATAAGTTTAACCTCCCTAGTGCATCGCCTGTACCGCACCGTTTTTAACAGTGTGGTACAGGCAATGGCAGCAGTGTACAAGGTACACTGCCTGCCATTTCCTCCCTCCCCTCTCCACACAGCCAGTGTCATTCATGACACCAGCTGGGAGGGCTGGAAAGCAGAGGCCCCTCCATTAACATAAAGGTCTATGGCACTGCTCACCCTCGCCCCCTTCCGCGTCACCGCGACGCGATCAGTGAAGCCGCAGAGCCCCAGAAATGCTGCGGCTGGAAGCAGCATCGCCGTAGCTTTCCGGGAGCCCAGCTCATCCAGAGTTTGTTCTTCACACAAACTCTGGACGAGATGGGCTCGTGATGAACACTAAGGAGGTTAAAGGACCTTTATTAGTTTTGTTTTTTTTCTCTTATAGATTGCTTATTAAACCAAAAAAAAGTAGCAGACTGCTTTAAACATTTACTACCTTGAGACAATATTCACTGATTAAAAAAACATTAAGAGATAAAAGTGTTTGTAATAAGATATATTACTTTGTTGCCTAACTAACGTTATTCAGAGCAATAAATGAGAGACTAATGATTTAGTTGATTTAGTATTACTATATTTGCTTAAGCAAAAGAGCAAAGATTAATTCTCAGGCAGTATTGAACTATTAACATCTTACAAGACTCTTTGGAATGCTTAGCATTTCTAACAAATTCCCGGAAAGTATATACACATCACTGTTTCCCTCTCTGCATTGCAGGAATCCTGCTAAATTATTAATATATAAATAAAAATAGCTGCATGCCTCCTCTCTAGTTACATGGCCACTGCTAGTAAATGATGGCAGTCACACTGAGAAAGTCTACCTAATATGCATACTTAACCCATTGAGAAATCTATCATACTTTTGCTGTTTAAAATAAATATTTAACATTCAATTATTGATACTTTAGTTTTACTGCACAGACGACTGTAGCACAATATAGCAGGCTTGTTATAATGCTAGTTGGACAGAGCAGGAAATGTGCTAAGACTTTAAAGAAAAATAATCGTCAGGCTAAGTGTAGTTTTATATAATACACTGTGGTGCTTGGCAGATAAACAAGACCCTATTGGCACAGGGTAACTTAGAAAGATTTACATACAAAGTACAATTATTGTATTACATTGTTATCTCCAAATCTCCAAATAAACAGAGCCATAGTCCAAATATATATATATTTTAAAAAATAAATACAAAATATAATATCTAGAATTACTTTCTCATGACCCTAGTGTTTAAGTGGCCAGGCTTTTTACATTAGAATAGCTAAAACATATTATGTTGTTGTTGCATATGTTCAAGCCCTTAAAATGGGCATCATTTTATCATTATAAACTTTATGTATAGAGATGAATAAAAATAACTAAATTACAAAGCAAAGTGACTAGTAGAGATGGACCAACTGTCCGCAAGGCAGACAGCTAGTGGCGAAAAACCACATTTTCTTCCCATCCTTCCCTGGTAAGAAAAAGTCTATTATTCTTAGCCAGAATGCTATATGAATTGTTCAGATGTCATTGTTAGAGACATTGTTGAATGGCAATACTACTGTAAAATACATAAAAAAGGAAAAAGACAAGAATAAATTGTTAAGGGACATTTCCCAAACACATTCCCCTCCCCTGACTGGTCTAGACTAACACAAATTCCCAGCAAATATGGTGAATACCACAGTATAATAGTAATGACACCATGAAGTATACAGCACCAAAGAAGTGAGCATAATGCCCACTTGCTCAAATAAAACATTCCCCCTGAACAATCAAGGGCAATGCGATGACCACCCAGGTGAGGAGATCTCATCAGGGATCGGGGAGCACATTGTGTATTGTGTATCAGAGTATATAAAGTATCTGTAGAATCAAAGGTCTTCCAAATGCTCCTGACCTTTGAGTCTGCATGCATATAGATGCATGGCTGGGATGTTTTGTACGGACACTAGGTGTTGTGTCTGACTTTTAACATGTGTAAATAAACAATTTTGTGTAACTTTCTATTGATAACCTATAACCCTTTGATGTTAAATGATTTCTAAAGCTTTTTAAGTCTCCTTGCCCTTGAATTTTTATTGGGGATGTTTTATCTGAGCTTGTAGGCGTTGTGCTCACTACCTTGATGTTGTATGCTTCATTATTGTATTTGGGATGTTGGCTTTGCTATGTAAGTAAAAGGTAGTATTTTTTCTTATTATTTTAAATGTTTTTTTTTTATATATCTATCAAGAAATCGAATCACTCTCCTTGGTAAACTAGAGGCTTCTGGGCATTGTAACTGTGTCAACATCATCAAACAATATTTTATTAGAGAATGCCTTCTTGCCTCTATTTAATGCTTCTTGGTTGTCACAAGCAGATCAATGTTTTGCCTGGAGTCTCTAAGCTTATTGGCACTGCCACACTTGCCAGCACTTCTTATTAATAACCATGAAAGAACATTTATGAAGTAAGCAATTGCTTCCATTATCTTGTTTATAGATTAGGAAGATCTATACATACACGTAGCGTCAATGGTGATAACAATGTACTGGTTTGTTGCAATAGGAATAGGCCTTATATAACATTGTGTGATAACAGAGGATGGTCATTGATTTCCTAACATTTCCTTTGCCTGGATATCTAAAGATCTGTTAAGAATCACAATTCAGCAATCCAGTTATTGTGTACACAAATTATTTGATGATATTAAAATATTATTTAAATGCATATGTTTGGGAGAAAACATTTCCAGTTTCCTGATGAAGAAGAATCACCAATTTGATTATTATATTCTGCAGGGGCCGGGCTAGGTGTTAAAAAAAACAATCTAACTGTTGATAACCAGTTAAAATGCTTATAGCCACACACTAAAGATACACTACTAGATACCATAAACACAGATAGAAAAACTCAAGGAAGACAGTAAAGGCATATTGTACTGTCAATCTGGGTTCTAATGTATCCCAAAGCACTGAATATTACATGGACTACTAGACCATATGTGGCAGATATGGGTAACGGCATTAGGACCTCATCATAAAAATAGCTGATCTATAGTAGTACAATTTGCCCCCGTCTCAGCATGTGTAACTTATGAGAGCTGACTAGTATAGCACACATGTAAGTAAAAACTAATGGCGTTCCCATGTCCACATAAGTTTGCGGAGATGGGTAAAGGGATTTTCAGGGCATCAAATACACAGTATAGGTAAGGTTCCACAAGCCTATTATCCACAGTATAAATAAAGTTAAAAAAAGGTCTCACTTGCAACTCGACGCGTTTTGCGAATGCTCGCTCGCTTCACATGACATACGGTACAAATAGTACATCTTGGAACCACTGGCACATGCTCTATCTACCCCTATGGACTCCACCACTCTATACTCTGATTACTTTTTTCATACCTAGATATACGTCCCCCCCGTGCCAGGACAGGCGCTGCCACCAAGTCCACCTATACCAGGTGGTGACGACCCCTCTTTCTCCTCCCCCATACCTTATTCCTACCCATTTTTGGGCCGACTGTTATACGAAGTGAGTCCTTTTTCTCACATCCCAGGAACCATATATGGCTCCAGACCCATGTTGTACCCACCTTGATTTACGGGTATACTAACACCTTCTCTCCTCATCTCCCAGTGTATCACATCACTGGGATTGTCACTGCAAATATTCTCCTGATGAAGCGAGCATTCGCGAAACGCGCCGAGTTGCAAGTGTTTATGAAATGCAAGTGTAAAACGTGAAGCATCACATGTGATTAAACCCGTGGATTTAACTAAGAAGACCTTTTTTTAACTTTATTTATACTGTGGATAATAGACTTGTGGAACCTTACCTATACTGTGTATTTGATGCCCTGAAAATCCCTTTAACCATCTCCGCAAACTTATGTGGACATGGGAATGCAATAAGTTTTTACTTATGTCTTGTTTTTCACATTCCTAGTTGGGATGATGGCACAATAACTTGGGTCATGAGGCAAACTTTTGTACAATTAGTATAGCACACAATATCAGTAATTAGGTTCTTATTCATAGATGAATTTTAAAAAATGTTATATTTTGAATATTAAGTCTACCACTTATGTAGAGTAGATATGAGGAACTTGATGTGGGTCTTCCAAGGTCTATGCAACATTTTTATATTGAAGCAGGCTGATTTGTTTAATAATTTTTCACTGGGTGACCTTTATGGGGTACTATTGTATTTTTAACCTGCATAACGATGTCTCAAATTATGTAGGGTTAAAAGTTTGTAAATATTCCTATAGTCCTCCCCCCCCCCCCCCCCCCCCCCCCCCCCCCATTGCTTCTACAAATAGGAAGTATTTGCTGTGTATTATGGCAGATGGATGATGGATTTAAATTATGAATAAGACACTAATCATTCAATTAATTTAAATAGAACAAAGAAATTTGCCAAAAAACTGAAGTTAAGGGAAAGCAACAGGTTGCCTATAGGGTCGGGGTCAATGTGCTTTTATTGATAGAATCAGTTTAGAAGTTCCAGCACACACAAGCAACTTTCTGTTCTTTTTGTGATATTATTCAGCCTTAAGGACTGAGAATCCACAGCCCCATGTCAGCTCAAGTGGAAAGAATTTCCACTCAGGACCACAAGGCTGACTTTTGTGGTGGTAATTGGTACAGTGGTGTTGCATACTCCTTCGTACCTGGAGGAAAGTATGTTATTGGCTATTCACCATCTGAATATAAAGGCTACTACCACATGTAAGGTCTACTGCTTTGATGAAAGCTTGTTGTTGTTTAGCCTGTATAATCAACATTAAAAGAGCATTTACCTTCTAATGTGGCCCCTGGGTTTGTTCATAGTAAAGATAAGCGGAGTTACAGCATGTCTCCCATGTTTGCTTAACCAACTTAGTCCAATGCAGAAACATTAGAACACATTGCACCTTGATTACTGATAATTTACATTTAGAACAAACTATGGCCTAACCATATTATACCTTACATTGTATACTTAGGGACATATTTTGTCAATTCAATCACACCAATTTATGAAAGGCCTGAACTTTTGTTGTATTACTAATTACTAAGACAAATTATCCACCTCCTGACTAATAATTAAGACCTTACATTTACATTTATAAAAATGATGCAATTAATTTTAAGACAGGAACCAAATAATATATTTTTTTTAAAATTTGGAATTTACTGAGTTAAGTTTCTATCACATCTGACAAGGTACATAAGCACCTCTGAAGGAAAACACATATTAAAAGAAGCTGTGAAGATGTGAGCTGTTTAAACTTGTTACTCCAAATAACCATTCACATCTTGATCTCACGTCCAAGGTCACAGCAGATGAGAAGGGTTTAGATAAAATTAAATCTAATCACAGTACATTTGTTTTCTGTACTGAAACTGTCAGTGTGTTCATGAATCAATGTTAACCCAAATTCATCCAAGCAATTCTCAGACTAAAATTCATGATTTATTAAGGCATTACAGGACAAAATGTGGATGAGTGACTTTAATGTCTAGGCCTTCATGAAAAATTTAAACGTTATGTCACGTGAACCTTGCTCGTTCTGCCAACATAGCACTAAAAAGATGATGCCATGGAGTCAGCCAGGCCTGGAATCTATCATGACCTACATATAAAATAAGACTGCTTTTTAAAATTATTTATTTAAAGTGGACCTATTCTATATCTTAAGTATGTAAGTAATGTATTGGGATTGTAACCCACAATAAAAAAGTTAAACATAAAAGGGAATTCCATGGAAAAATAAAAAGACAGCCCATTATAGCAACTGTTTTCCTTAATCCTTCATCCATAGCCTTACATCTTAATTTAACGGCAGCTGCTGTATGCCGCCGTCGCCACCTTACTTACCATTGCAGATCTCGGTGCCCTGTTCAGCGGTGATTCTGATACACTTCCTTAAACACCAGCGTGTGTCATTTCCTGGGATTTAAGGTATTCGTCATGTGACCTGACCTCCTGCAGCTATATAAGGAACCCTGCCCTTTCAGCCTTGCCTCAGTATTAAGGTCTCTGTGTTATGCGAAGCACTGCCTGCTATTGCTGTTCCTGTGAGATAGAGACTGCCTGTGTTCTGAGACCGATACCTGTTAACCCTTACCTGCCTGCTGCACTCTCCTGCTACCTGCGCTGCCCTGCCCTGTCACACTGTCTGGCTGATGACACCTGTGTCCCTGGAGTGTTGCCTGCTGTCCCCTGGACCAGCTGCCTTGTGTTCTTACATTCCCTCAAGAGGTAGCGACCTGGTGATCCCCTCGGGAAAGTCTATCTCCACCATCAGGAGTATTGTGAAGAACGAGTGGGTTCACTTAGACAACGCCCTTAGAGGAGGTAGGACACATGGCACAGTGGGTCCACACCTGCTGCCCCGTGACACTTAATTACTAAATAAGTTGTTGTACAGCATATAATCTCTATATTTAGTATTCCTTGGAAGGTATTTTTGTTCCATTACAAAGAAACATCAATGTGGATATCATTTATAATGAGATGAGAATTAGGGCTTAATTGAAAATCAAGAGTTATGTGCCAAACTGAAAACAGATCTCTTCAAAGTGATCTAAATTAATATATGCAATAAATTTATATTAATAAAAAATGGACAGAATCATACCCAAAGATTATGATAAGGAGCTTCCAAGAAATATGTAATGTTTATTAATCAGTCGAAGAGTTGCTGATTACTATTTATAACAACAACACTGCTGATGACCATTTATTGAAGCTCTAGTGATGCCTTCTAAGTGCTCGCCTCTTAAGTGCCTCTTGTTCTAAAAAATATAGGCTCAATTTACCAAAATTAATAACACTATTAAACAAAATACACTTGATGGTCATCTCTTTAACCTAAAAAGTCGAAATTTTTTTATCATAATTTTTTTTTTTGGTGAATGGTTTTTGATGAAGTAACAACGTGGACATTGGTAAACACTTACTGGGTGATTGCACCTTTCTCAATGACACCTTGCCAAGAAATAAGTGTGTTTTCATGACTGGACAAAGAATGAAATGGGAACCTGACAGATGTTCTAGGTCAGGGGTCTCAAACTCTGTTTTGGGGGCCAAATCTTATCCATGGTGAAATATGAGTTGGCCCATGAGATTTTTTATCTTATTTGGAAAATTTATATCATAGTCAATGTCATAGTCATAGATTTTCACCTGTATTGTAGCACTATACATTGCTGGTTTTAGAATTAGGGCTAGTTTCCACTATACGCTGGGACCCCCTCCTCTAAGCATATTGGTTGGCAAGGATGCCGACGGAGCACATAGACTTTACCTGCTCGGCGGATGCTGTGTTTAGACATCCACGATGCAGAGGCTCAACGTACTCGACTACGTTCAGCCTTGCATCTGCGGAACGGCTCGACACAGTGAAGACACAGCATCTGCCGAGCAGGTACGTAAATGTACTCCGTCTGGACCTCCTGCCAAGTAATACGCTTAGTGGAGGGGGTCCCGACATATAGTGGAAACAAAGCCTTAATGTTTAAGCAAAATGTAAGTGTGTTTCCATATGAAAAGGTTCATCATTATATCTGATGAGAAGGAAACCCCTCTTTAATTGTAGATTTTTTTTTCAATACATTTCAAGGCTTTGTCTTCATTTCATATTTGGTCCACTTCATATTTGAGTTTGACACCCCTGCTCTAAGTTCTCCCCACTAAAGGAATGAACATTTGCTGTTTTTTGACATAGGTATCCCGCCACATTCTATCATGCTACACCATATCTCTAAGATCAGAAGGACCACAGTCTGCAAATGTAATACAAGATTTGCATCCTCTCACGCCACCTTATTAGTTCTTAAATGTGATGGATAAAAAGGAGGTCATAGAATGTTTAGAAACATGACAACCTTACAACAAAAGTCTTAATTGATGTCAGGATTACTTTAACTGCTGTTGCAGATTTATAAATGAGGGTCTTTGTTCCTAGTATCAAGGATGAGTGTAATTTTAAAGCCATGTTTCTTCAAGGTAGGTGAGGAGACGAAACTCTAGTGCTGCCTCAAGCAGAAAGGTACCGATGACAGGTACATTTAATAAAAAGATCTGTAACTTTTGTTAGTAAGCATACACCTCTTAATCCATACAATTGTTCTTGTGAACACTTTAATAATCATTTCGCAAGCTGTAGAAGATTTGATTGGCATTTCTATTAATGTGCTCCACTGTTCAATATGAAATATGCTTGTTGAAAAACAATTTAAATTTTCACACAGCATATAAAGCTTTCTGTTCTTGCACGTTCAAAGAATATTAAATGGGGTCACTAGATGATAATATTAGGCTATTACTTGGAAGAATATTTTACTGAAAATAAGTACATGTTCAGAAGCTATAATCAGACACAATTTCTACAGAGAAAAAAGAGTGATGCTTGATTACCAAAATAAAACCTTGTCTTTTTGGGGGGTTAGTATCACTTATCAAACTTTTTGAATAAAGATACTACTCCCAGTTATTACTGTATAATGGAATTATTTCTTTTTCAGACCAATGCAGCCTCATCTCTTTAAATCTCAAAGGAGACATTTCGCCCTTTTACCATACATACTATGCAATGCAACAATGTGCAGGTATACATATCAGATCACATTGTTTCACGTGCTAAAAGATGAGTGAGGAGCGATCTTTGAGTGTCTACCTACCTTGCACCAGCTATGGCGCACCAGTGTATGGCGCACCAGCTCTATGGAGAAATCTCAATTTCTCTTGAACCCCAAATAATCAATTGAGATGATTAAGGCAACGATTGTCTAACAACTGGCCTTAATGCCTAGAAATGGCATTAGATGCATGACAAGGGCTAAACAAGACATTTTAAAAAGGGAACATTAAGTCCCTTACTGCATCTCTTACTGAATGTGACTCCACCTTGGGTTATCTTCATGGATTCAGCCAAATGTAAAGCCCTTTTGCAGAGATCTGCCAGGGACACACACTCGAGCTCTTGACCTCTTACCTGCTAGTATATCCAGTTTTTGACTACTACTTCTTCCCTTGCTCCTTTGCACTGCTCTTGTTCTCTTTTCTGTCTTTTAAACTTTCTGGATCAGCTCATCTCTCCTCCTTCTCCTCTTCGCAACCCATACCCAGTTTCCCCGTTGTTTCCCTATGTTTGTGATTTTTGGACTACCACTATGCCTTCTGGGTCCCTGGGGTAGGGTCAGCACTAAAATCTGTAATGAAGAGCTTCCATTACATGCATCTGGCCTCAAGCTGCATTGCACTATAGTGTTATCCTAGCATCCCATTAATCACCCATGACACTTGCTTTGTGGTTACCTCAAATCTATGTTAACCCCGTTATGCCATCTATTGCTATTGTTTTTTTTTTAGGTATACCCCTTTTCTCTACTGCTCCTGGTCCCCTGTTCACTTGTACAATGTTTTCTTGTAGTGTCTTAGTTGCTAATACTATCCATGTTTTGAAGACCAATATCTGTATTACAGTATTTGTATTATTCTCCCTTTTTTTTTCTCTCCACTGTTTCTGTGGATTGCATTGCACTATCAGTTTGGCACTGTTTTTATATTGTTTGGAAATGTTTGTTTTCTTAAAATCTTATTTTGAAAAATAGAGAACATTAACCTCCCTAGCGCACTGCTGAGGTCCAGATTTCTGTACCAAAAGTGCACCATAGACTTCAATGGTAATTTTTTCTTTATGTTGTAGGCCTGTAACTTCCCAGAATATGCCCGTACAAGGGTCTAAAAGACATCCTGAATATAATAATATTTGAAACAATTATGTAAAATAATTGTAATTTCTTTTTTTTTAATAAAATTAATGAGAAAACACAAAAATCAGGGCACAAAGCTACGCTATGCTGCTATGTACTAAATCTCGCCCAAATAAAGTCTCTGGTGCCCCAGATGTGCCCATTTGCAGTTAACCCTCTCTAACCTGGTGTGATGGATGTTGTAAAATCACACCAGGGAAGAGAGGGTTACTGCAAATGGGCACATCTGCCCATGGGCTCCAGAGACTTTTTATTTTGGTGATATTTAGTACAAAGAAGCACATTAAAATAAGTTTTCTACAAAGAAAACTGATTTCATGCAATGTTCTTTCAAATTTCCCACCGCCTCCCTGATGTGACGTCATCACGGAGGGGGGGGGGTGGAAGAAGATGCCGGAGGATCCAGCAGTCATGTCACATCGGGGACTCCAGGACAGCGCAAAACTGTAAGTATGCGCTGCCGGAGCCCCGATGTTTACTGGATGGCACCATCTCGTCCAGTGCGATAGTGGGAGTAGCAGTGCTGGACAAGATGGTGCCATCCCAATCGCTAGGGCGGTTAATCATTAGCATGCATTCTTGAATTATTCTAAACTTTACCAACATCGGAACCTGGAGTAGCCCTATAGTGAAAAAAAAGCCAGGTCATAGGACCCACCATATTACCACAAGAGAACAGTAATATTTTATGCATGTGCATTTGAATTAAGCTGTGTATACATGGGTCTATTTTCCTGTTTGACTGAGCAGTAAAATCTATCTTACATTTAGAAATCAATTCCTTTCTTCTGAATTAGATTTTCAAAAAATGGAGCAATGATGGGACTGCGAGTTACAAGGTCCCTTGTCTATTGTGTACTACAAATGCCCATGTGTTATGACCTTCGTGAGTGAGTCCTGTGGGACCAAATGTCCTCCATCAAGGAGCAACACACCTTTATCCACACCATTGAACCTTAACCAATATTTAATCACCACACACAACTGTTGTAATAAGAATGTGAGGATAAAACTATTATAATTAAAGTGTTTAGCATATTGTCTTTCTGACTGCATCTAAGGCTGTGGTTTAAGGGTTAAAGGCAACCTAATTTTTACAAATAATTATGTTTGTTATTTTCCTTAATTATGTTGCCAATGTAGGGCTTGGGGTATAATTGGGCAGATTTAATATACAGGGAGTCATATGTTTTAATAATCACAAAATATGTCTAAAATGCTTTGTATACATGAGTATGAATTAAAGTGTTTTAAACGCTACTTATGTAGTCTGCCACAATTACATAAATTACAAATAAATTAACATTTATTTTGCATAGAATATTCTAAGGCCCCTGACTGTGATCCGCAGTATATGCATGCACAAGTAAAAACATATTTTGCTGTCCTTCCAATACACCCTAAATCACAGTTATGGCATACTATTCTATGCATATTAAAAAAAAACTGTATAGTGAGTTAAACAGGGTAGAAAATTTAATATATGATTATTTTCCATGCAGCAATTCCTCTAACATAAATATTTAGATGCTGTTTATGATATCTGTCATGTCCAGTGAAAATTACGGTTTGCAATCAAATTCATAGCCATGCCAGAAGGCATAAATTAACCCTGCCTCATAATAAATGAAAGGAATAGGGTCTAGTGAAATATTGATTTGCTTTCTTCCCATAGAAGCTCAGAGACTTGCATATATTCATCCACTTTTATTTGCATACTCACAGTGATCTTTATGTAGATATTATGCAAATAGTTGCATCATTGCTATTAAAGTTTAATACTGTATGTGAAATATAACCGGACGATGATATGGAATATTCTTTACCAAGCTAAGATGCAAATGAGATCTACTTAGTTACAACTGGTCACTGCAGCAGAGGATGTCCCATTAGAAGATACCATATTCATTTGTATTTAGATAGCTTACACATACTTAACAGTTTTATAGCACTAAACTAACTTTATAGTATATGTATATTTGGGTTGATCGTTAGAAATATGTTATTTGTATAATTGTTATTTTTTTTGGGTATATTGGTTGGTCTGAATATCTTCTAAAACTTAGCACTGAGCACTTCAATCTCTTTAATGTTTGCTTAAAATATAATAAATATATACCGTGTGTGTGTGTGTGTGTGTATATATTGTTACATTTACAATTACCCCACAGATACCACAATAACCTTCCTTTATGAAATTCACAACATATCTCATGAGCAAACCCTTTACTGGAAAAACTGGAAGAAAAGCATTAACTCATGACCATGCACATAAATATTTTATCCCAGGGGCATCCAATCAATGGACATAATTGGCTTAATAGCAGAATATCATTAATAGCATGTCAGAATTATCTGTGTTACCCTTAATAACATGTTGTCAAAGACAGTTAAGCCTTTTTCCTTTTGTCCAATACTGCCAGCAAAGACAAGATTTGGTTTGGTCTTGAAATGTTTTGAATCTTCACTATACACCAAACTATGCAACAGCCCTCTTTTAAGCAGGATTTATCTATACATTCCCCTATGTACTTCAATAAGAAAACATGGAAAATGGAAAAACATCCGAGTTTACAAAACTTCATACTAGAGTTGTCAAACAAGTCACATCCAGAGACCACTGTATTTAATGTAAAAACATGCAAATCGCATACTTTATTAATCTATCATGTTCTTTATGGGCTTAATGCATGACAGTAAAAATCAGCTAACAGTATAAACTAAATTATATTAACCTATAAAAGCAAGAGTCAATGCATTATAGATATATAAATGTCACTAAGCATGATAAAATATGCATGCATTTTCTAAACTTATGTACAGTATGTAAATTAACAAAAACCATGTACTCTCACTTAAACACTTAAATCAGTGTTCCTAAAAAAATTTTAACAATCAGTTTTGTGAAGCCAGTCACAGTAACCGGTCTTCTATTGGTGGTGATGTAGTTTTGTGTAGGCAATCTGTAGTTGTTGAACTTGCTGGGTAGTGATGGCCAAACTGCCCGCGAGGCAGACAGTTCGGCCGCAAACATGCATGTTCTCCCTGTTCGCCGGCGAGCAGTACGGGTGTTCGACCCGCTATGTTCGCCGGCGAGAAGGAGCTCTATATTCTTCCTCCGGAGGGATCAGGAGCAGCGAGATCCCACCGGAGGGAGAATCTTTTCACTGAAGACCGAGTAGAGAACCCGGTCTTGCAGTGAAAAGCCGGCTCCTTAACCCGGAAGTGACGTCAGTGGCGTCACATGCAGTTAGCAAACCAGGAACTATGCGTTCCAGGTCACTGACGTCACATCCGGTTTTTCAGATGTGAACGGGTGGACAGCGGACTTTTTTTAAAGTCCAATCTGCCCGTTCGCGGACGGACATGGCCGCAGTTCAGCCATCAATATTGCTGGGTATCTACCACCTCAGTGGTAGTGATGTCACCACTACTTTGTTATTGTAATATGTGGGTTTGTAAATGTGTTGAACATGATATGCATTTATACCACTGGTGGGTATTGAGAACCCTATGGAATAGAAAGGTCTCGTCTGATTACCAGTAATAAAAAAAAATGGAAAAAGACTCAACGTAGAAAATTTATAATTTTTTAGATCAGATACAGTTAAATGTACTTGGAGCTTGGAGCTAGGGCAGGGTTGGCCAAAGTTTTTGACTCATGTGCCACAGTGGGTTTTTGAAATTGGCAGAGGGGCCAGACCCAGGGGCTGTAAGGACCACCCAACCTAGTTTCCCTGCTGGTGCCAGGCCAAAAAATACACAAAAAAATAAATAAACAGAGGCTCATAGATAGACATTCAATTGCCAGCAATCTATGGACCCTATGAGCCCTCTGGGCTTTATCTCCACTTATATCAGGGATAGGAGACAGAGCACCTTGACACCAAGGTGACAAAGGGTTGAATTAAAACACTAAGCGGGCCGGTTTTGACCCCCGGGCCTTTGTTTTCCCATGCCTGGGCTAGGGTCTTGTGACTATAGTGTGACACAGAATAACTTTGGCAAGGAGCACATTCATGTACATTTTCTGTGCATAACATATATTGCTGAAATATCAGGCACATTTTAGTTAGTGTTGGATAGACATGACTTACCTGTCTCACAGCTTGGTCCAGTGAAACCTTGTGGACACGCACACATATTAGGAGCAATGCAAGTGCCTCCATTCCTACAGCCATCCTTGCAAAAAGCTAAAATTAAATGGAAAACAAATGACAGCATCTAAGTTTTATTTAGCTGACTAAAAATGACAAAATTTTAAGCTTAATCAGAGAACATTAGAGCTGCTATTCCTAATGCTGCTGAAAATGTAAAAACAGATGGTAGAGAACAGTTTGAAGGGTGGGTGTACTGGCAGTATGCATCTTGAAGATATAACAGCGCATAGGCCCACACATAGGGCCCTGAACACCAGTCTGGCATGCTCACTAAATGTGAGCTCTTTCTCTGTTCTGATTACAAAGCCCACTTGTTGTTCATTTACTGTTCAATCACACTGTACACTTTCAAGTTGTATGAAACTATAATACTTTTAGAAGAAAGGCATTGTCTTAAATGTCCGTACTTTGCAGACAATACTGTTCTTTTTATGTTATTTTTCTAAACTTACCTTTACATATGGTGCCGTTTCCAGTGTATCCAGGCTGACAAACACAGTTATGACCACCCACAGTGTTAAAGCACAAAGCATTATCATCACAATTATGCTGGTTTGTTGCACACTCATTATGTTCTAGGAAAGAAAAAAAATGGAGGTTTTAGAATTGTTTAAATAATCAGCATAATGTGTGAATAACTTGGTGTTCAATATCATAACAATGGAAAATTACAACATGTATGCATACACTGTTAAACAGGCAATTCTAATAGATCTGACATTCACAACAAAGGGTCCAGGTCAGTCAGCTGACCCTCTATTTGATATTTAGTGGAAAAAATCTGTCCATTTCAAATTTAAAATTAGCTCAAAGTTCAACCTAAAGGTTTGTAAAGATGATATTAATGTTGTGTCTTTGACACGCAGTAATGACTGTAGACTACAGGACTGACTAATTTACTGCCAATCGCTATGAGGCTATCTATAAAGTGTATAAAAAAACTAAAGTAATATGTGTAGCCCAAAGCTAACAGCCCAAGCTGATAGAACATATATTCTCTGAAACCGGCAAGCTTAAACTGAAAATGCTTGCATATATACTTGTCAGTATGTCCATAAATACGCCAACAAAAAACTTCTCTTATTAGCTCTGTGAAATATACAGTTTAAAGTTCATTCTTTCAATTTGCACATATACCTATTGGGACAGAAATCCAAAGCTTTGCTGTGCTTTCTATAGTATTAACTCAATGTCTAAGGTATGGCAGCCTCATCAGTAGAGATGGTCCAATTTAATTCCTACGATTTCTAGTTAATTGCAAAGCCCCTAAACATGGTATCATCACCAAACTTGCTGGAGATGTAGAGAATGGTTGGGGGTATACTACTACAAAAAAGTATGGCTCTAACACAAATAATTTTTGCATAAATTAAGTTCAAAATCAAGTAAAAATTTCGACTTTGAACTTAATTTCTGCAATAACTACATGTGCTAAATCTTTTCTTTCCAATGTTCACGCAACCCTTCTCTACATCAATTTTGGTGATGGTACCCTTTTCAGAGGCTTAACAATCAGCTCACAAATTTTACCATCTCTACTCGTCAGCTACTATAAGGCAATAGAGGTGGTAGTAGGGGCATTACCATGGTAAATAAAACTGTAAAGTGTACAGTCTTTTAGACAACCCATGAGAAGTTCATCAATACCATTTTTTAAAAGCTGCCGTATATTTTTTTGTGTAACAATCTTTGTTTACTGTGTAGCCTAAAAACTTCTGCTACAACTCAACCACAGTAAAATTAACTCTGTACCCATATTTCAGTCTTACAATAAAGGAAAAATCTAGAGAAACCATATGTAGCCACCACAACTTAAGATTGTCCATTTTCAATATAATACATTTCTATTCTAAAAAAAATAAACTGTCAGAATGTATTTTAAGCAATCATTTAAGGTAAACCCAAAAAGCTCAGGTAAGTTGCAGGCCTGCATTTTGAAGTTATTATTCCAAGTAGAGATGATCAATGCTATGCAAAAAAAAGTGGCCTTTTGATTGCAGATTGCAATGATCATAACTTACAACTAAACTGATCCAATTCTGTAGCTGTTAATGGCAATGGCTCAGTGCATATGTCATTGCTATCAGCATGCAATTTGCATACAAACTCCAATTAGTTGTTATTTAATTGATCATCTCTACCAATGAATTACTGTAGTTTGTACAGATTAAGAAAATCAAGACTTTCATATGAGCACCATATATGACGGCATGGTTTAGCAATTATTTTCACCATAAACTCTTTTTATCGGTGACCAGTCTGCTTTAAATTGTGCTAATCTTTTATTCTGAGTTATCTTGAGATTTATCCTCTTAAAGAAAGACCTTTCCTCCACAGGGGTAGTTGTACTGTGTACTTTACATAATCACTAATAATATTTTCCTTCAATAATCTGTTTTTAAAGTAGCTTTATCACAGTTGGCTATCTGTGGAAATGTTTTTCCCTTTTAGCAGCCTTACATGTGATTATGTAGGCCTTTTATTCACAGTGGTGAAAAATGGAGCCTCACTTAAATGAGTAAGATGTAAAATGCAGGTGATAAAACATATTCAAACATTAGCAGGCAACAAAGGCAAGTAACAAAAAACATTATTCAGCTATACATGGTCACATCTATGTGTCAAAATCTTACCATAATATATGCAGTCCCCCAAACATACTCCCATGCAGTCATGCCTAGGAATGGCATGTTTTCCCTAGGAAAAGTTCCTCTTTCTGGAATAAACGTGTGATCTCCGATTTACTTGTAAGAATAATTTTATCATCTCCCCTGTGTATGCTATGAAATCAGCCAATCTGAGGAGTACCAATTTATCAGCTGATCAAATGAATCAAGTGCTTCTCAAAGAGATCTACTGAAGGAGAACTTTTCCTAGGAGAATTTGCCATCCCTAGTCCGTCCGTAGCCTAGTCTATTCAGTCCTGGTATGTATACAGCACTGCCATAGAGATTGATTAAGTGCTCTCATTTTGATCTCTCCTCCCATCAACAAATTAGCATTTAACATATTGTTTTTTTTTTCTACTTTCCCTCCCTGCCTAGATGCTGTGCATGAGATTGCAGGAGTCTGATACTTAAGGTGGGTTTACACTTGTAGAATTTTTCTTCAATCAACTACCAATTCGATTTTTTGTTCGATGTCGTTGTCGAACATCGTTTGTTCATTTACCGAATGTAACATTAGATTTTTTGTTTGTTCATCGCCAATATCGAATGAAAATACATTCAAAAAGAGTTCTAACTGGCCCGTGGGTACCCACCATGCCACCAATGCACAGCATACAACGCATAGCACTTACATTGACATTGAATGGGGGGCGCACTGCAGATGCAACGTTTTTTACCCCAATTTCGCCAAGCGCAGTGGACACAAGCCAGTTAATATAGTCCGGCCCCCCAACAATCTCGGGTACCATGAACTGGCCCCTTGTTTAGAAAGTTTGAGGACCCCTGGTCTAGACAATAGTGTTAAAACGTAACAGTGTTTGCTTTCGTCAGAGGCCAAATTGTGATACTTCTACAGTTCATATTTTTCCTTACAATAGCAAAGCATTATGGCTACATATGCCTGTGTTTTACCAGGACTTATTTTTCTCTATCCCACTGCTTTTTCAGTGTACTAATAGCTGTCCATTTAGATCATCAAATCCTTTCTCTTTCTCTTTTTTATTTTTTTGCTCTGCTGGACACTCTATCAATGATAGCTTCTCTTCAACACAGACTGCTATACTTACATCTGTCCAACATGACAAAAGACCCAAATTTAGTTTTAGATGGAAATCAGAAAGAAGAAAACCATGGAATTCACTTAACTACTAGCTATAAAATCCCTTTACGGGGTTGATTATGTAAAGACAGGCTTTTCATTCTTCTGATAACAACTAAAATATCTGCTTTGCTGATTTGATTGTACTGGCTATTTATAACGTCAAGAGGATCTGCATAGTCATCATAAAGGGACAGAAGTGTGCTATGGGCCGCAAGATCAAGTAAAAATTGCTTCGATTTTTTACTAGCAAACTGTGGGAGAACAGCAAAGGTGTAGCTAAGAGGAAAGGGGTACAGGTAAGTTGACTTTCTAATTTGCAAAAAAATGGTAATTGTATTTTTATTTCTTTGGAATGCGTGATGTTCTTATGTCTAAAAGTATCTTTTGGGTATCAGTGAGAAGTTGTCTAATGGTTGGACAGGTGGTTCTCTATTGTGTGCTGTTAATAGGAATACAACTGGTATTTTCAATCAAAAAGATAATGTTAGGTGATCAAGTTCAGTTGAGTTGTCAAACAACATTTTCTCTATACAAGCATTACAAATACTCTTTTGAAATTAGGAGGGAGTATAAATACCTAACATCATATGTTGTAACATATATATTCATCAGAGTATACTTGACCAGATTCCTACTCTGTTCAGTATCAAGCCTCATAAAGCTTTGATGTCATTGGTGATATTGTTAATTTCTTCAACAACCACCCTGTGCACTGTTCAAATCCCATATCTAGAAAATTAACAGTGTGTGACAGATGCTTTGTCCCAAGTTTGTCACATCCATTGGTCTATAACAAGGTAAATGTCACCAATTACCATCTGCAATTACTGTAGCTGACAATACATTTTCTCTGGTGATTATGGCTAACAGGCCTTTAGAGCCTTTCAGCCTTGTTAAAAATCTAGTGCCAAAATCTTAAAAAGTATTTATTTTTATTTATACAAATACACATAGTAGTAGGATACAATTGAATTACTTTTTTGTCATTATCACTTGGAATTTTTTAATATTTATTTTAAGCTTTTAGATATTGTCAGAAATCTTTTGTAAGTTAATAAAAGGAGGATGATCCAATGCAAACTTTATTTTCTTTTACATTCCCTTATAATATCCCCTTAATGCATTGTTCTGTGGTAAAACATTTTTCTACAGCTACAGGCTCGCTCCTGCACTGATATCTTCTCTTTAAAATCATCAGGAGCCAGACATCTTCATGGTTTTTGCAGTCAACCCATTGAATAGGCAGGACTAGATCGATCTTTTGTACTTTTTCTGCAGCCTACTCCTCAAAGGCCGGCGAAAAAAAGTTGATACTTTAGTCTTCTCCTATTTAGAATTGGGGCAGGGGCCAGAACAGAATGTAAATAAAAGAAAAGGTAAAGATAGCTAGAAAGCTATAGTAGAATATACAGAGAGTGTGACGAATGTCATGTTGCTCAGTTTCCACTTCCACACACACTGATACCGTAATTGCTAGCTGTCGAAGTGACAGTCCAGAGTTTCTGTGTAAATTGTGCAGATGTAGGAGCTGTTGCAGTCAAAACATAGACCATATAACAGAGCATGAATAAATATAAGTCAGAACAAGACAGAGGCATGCAAAATACCAGTACAAAATACAGTATCTACTCTGTTTCATGTGTCTGTAAATCAAAGTGATGAACTTTGACTGTAAGTAAATATCATATCAGTTGAAGCAACCTCGTAACAAAAAAGAAAAATAAATCAATACAAATATTTCCTAGTTGACCCCTTATTAACCTCAACATTTGCTTAATTGATTTTTATTTGATTCAATTACATTTTCTGACACAGTTTTCAGAGTACAGGTCCTCTTTAAGTAGCAGCTTCATAACTGTTCTTACTCCCCCAACCGTTTTCGTCATTCTTTTTTGTACTTTAGCCCACTTCCCTTGCTTTATTCTCTTACTCTACACTCTCTGTTGAATGCTGAAACTGCCAGCGGCGCTATTGTTTCTATGTAGGTGCTCAAGACATGTTTCCATTCCCTGTAAAATGGCACGTTTACATGCTGTCAAACTGTCTTGTTCTTTTTAAGACATGTTATGCTTCTCTTGGCTGAATAACACAGTTTTACCATAAAAAGACTGAATATGCTCCACTTCACACCAGAACACATACGGATAACATTTATGTGGGCTAAACCATAGACAGGTTTATCATCAGTTTCAAAAATAACTTTTGAATAACAACAAAAAAACATGGTTTAATACTTTGGACATTGTATTTATATTTCACTATGAAGCCAAGATTCATGAGTGTCATCAGACCTGAACTCAAGCATTAATCCAACATTGTAACAAACCATTAACTTATCTCACAGCCAGGCAGTCTCTGTGTATCTTTACAATTTGTCTCTACAAACATCCCATCTTCCTGACACTTCCCATGAATACCACATCATTGTTTATGTTGCTTTTCACCCATGAAGCTGTTTAGTATATATATTTCCTCTGCACATTTGTTATCAGCCCGAAGAGCTGCCTTGCTATGAATTTTACTCTTGTTAGCTGTTAAAGGCATTTGCTTAGCCACTTTTGTTATTCTGAGAACAACACCTAAATAAGTGTATATAACGATAAGCCTTGATACTTTGACTTTAAGTAGAAGTATACAGTGTGCAGACAGTGTCCTTATGCTTTCCCCCTTTCCTTATCTAACCTACCGTATCGCGAGCTCACCCACCTCTCCCTATACCTACTGAGATCTGGGGTCCCCCATTTATATTCTCTACTGATGGGTCTTGTCTATTCTTCATGTAGATCGGTAAATCCCTACACATCCATGAGGAATTACAGCACATGCACCAGGTGCTCAATACAGTACGCATGTCATATATCATATTCATTAAACTAAATAGTCACAATTTTATCACAACAAGAATGTTTAGCTGATTATTAGCTTATTGTGGTCATATAGCATTTCTGAATGGTTTGCAATAATTGTCTGTGAATTAGAAGGGTATAACTGCGTTATAGACACTTGACAATGAACTTCATCAAAAGGTGTCAACTATCTCTCCCTCTCTGACTCCACTTGAGAATTGATGATTATAGCTGCCCCCTGGAGAGACAAAGACTTACCATCTTGTTGTGGACCATTGTATATTTCCAGTACAGACGAGCTTTTAATATTTAATGAGCTTGCATATTTGAGAGCAATTGGTGTATTTCTAAAGGCACACATTAAATTTTCCCACTTAATGGACCTAAACCGATCGAATTTAAAGTCGATCGACCAAAAATCGATGCCTGTCCACATGGTTCGATCAACCTAGATTGATCGAAATTGACCAAATGATCGATCAAAAAGTGATCAAACATGTTGAAAAATTTTGATCAATAGAGTACACATTGAATGTTATTTTGTTGTGCCCAACTGATTTTGGTTTGATTTAAATAATAAGCATACTTATACATCCATTGGCAGACATTTTGGTGTGTTTACGATTTACTTCCTTCGATTATGCTCTCAATCGATCGAACCAACATTGATCAAATATCGGTTTCTCCATGTGGTAGGTAGTTTGATCGTACTTCCATCTCTCAAACCAACATCAATCATAAATTACGAATCTGACACCGATCCTTGGGAAATTGAAACGTGTATGGGGGCCTTAACTCTTCACTACTATCTTTTACAAAGGGTGCTAGACATACTACAATCAGTAAAAAAGGTGGTCTCTATTCGATTTTCTAAGCCTTTTAATGCACACTAAGAAGCTCCGATATTGTGCAGTGAGATCATACTTTTAGTTCGGCATTTTAGAACAAAGCATAAAGCTATATACATGTGCAAGACTTAAAGTAAATTTGGATAGCAGCTTTAACACATATGTACAGGAAGTCCCTGGGTTATGCATGAGATAGGGAATGTAGGTTTGTTGAATTTTGATGAAGTCGGAACAGGAACATTATTTTATATAGGAAGATGTTTGCCTCAACATATTACTATTATTATTCTCATTGCATAATCATATCATTTTTTATTATTATTTCTACACGTGTTAGCTTTGGCCCCACTGACTATGGACTCCAGGTTACTACTTGCTATACACACTTTCACTGAAAATGAATGGGGTTCACCACCCCGTTCAACTGGAGCTGCTCAAGGAACTACCATGCATACACTTCGCCCTCTGTCCAGCCAACTCGTGCAGTGCCTGGCCAAACCTAAGATGACGGGGTGGCAGTTACTGAGGACAGATTAAGGAGCAGCTGCAACTCCATTCTTAAGTAAAATTTTACCTAATTTAAAACAAAATGATTGTGTTTTTTACAGAAGTAGGACAATAGCATTATTATACATGTTATCAACGATCAAGTTCATATCGAACAAATCATGTTGACCCACATTAGAAGGATCAGAACACAACATAAAACTGAACATGAGGGGTTAAAGTTTCACTGTATGTCAAATGTCAGCACAATAATGAACATAGAAAATCTAGTTGAAAAATGACATGTAAAATGGTTTCATATCTAGACTATCTTGACTAAACTAAATGCAGAAAGGAGATCACTAGCTTCCTTTAGATCTTTATGTTGTCCGCATAAAACCATTGTGTCCTAACCTCAAAATTTGCACTCAAATGTCCATTGTTTGAGATAAATTTTTGCTTTTGATATAGAGATGCAGCCACTGTAATCGTTTTAAATTTTTATGAATACTGTCTGGTAGATTGAAACATTTTCTTCCTTTAATAACTTTGAGTTCAACACTCAAAACTGACCAAAAACAGACCTTGCATATGGCACCTAGAAAACTAGGAGTTTTTGGAGAAGGGTAGTTATGGTTGCCTTTTAACAGCTGTCTTAATGCCAAGAACTGATACTAAAGAAGGGGAAGCAAAATAGTCTTTCTAAACTTGGATACCACTGGATCCAACTTGAACTCCTCCCCTTCTTTTCATTTCATATGTAGTTAGTACACTGTTCTTTATGTATTATATTTTCAGGAAAAAAAGAAAGTAAACTCTGGTACCAACTGATTTGTCCTGTTGTAGAAAAGAGATGTGTAAACACCCCTCGAAATAAGCTTTGATTTGCTCAATATTGTAAGGGTTTCATCTTGACTTATGGACATTATATAATAAAGGGGACAACATTGGTGAGGTCTCTAGAAAGGAACCTGGAGGTTAAATCATTTCATTAGCAGTTTCGGCCTTGTCAATAAGCCCTGTTAATGGATTAGCATTCTCTTGCTTGTTTTTCAATTAACAGTCACGCACATTACCTCTTCTCCTCCTCTCCTTGATAGTACAAGTCTGCATTTAGAAACGTTCCTGGCAAACAATGTTTTCCCTACACACAGCTTTGGCCAGCTAGATCCCAGCTGCTTCACTCCTACTGCTGCCTCCCTCACATAATTAAGCTTGTTATTATTCTTTCTCTGACCTCCTCTGTGAAGCTAATGAGACTAGTGGTGTGATCGTACAGCTTTATTAGACTTTTGTGTCATATTCTACAGGTATTGTGATTAAAACACAGATGTTTTCAACTATAAAAATGCCTGAGCATTAGGTCGTTGGACTTTTGGAATGAATGGGATGTATTTGCCTTTTCCTTATACAATCTTAGGTTCTGCATAGGTATGCCACAACGCTGTATTTTTTATTTAAAAATGAACTACTACTACATATAGATATGCAGTATAATATGTTTAGTAGGCAATTGCTGTAGTTTAAAATATTTAAAATAGCATTTACAGCTAAAAGAATATTTTTAAGCTTTAGTTTTAGGGCATTTTGGCTCCTGATATCCAGAAAGGTGCATGTAAGCCTGCCTCAATTTACCTATACTTTCCTTTCCCATTGCCCAACACTCTTTGCTGTGAAGAGTTGACATCTGTACTAATTGTTTGCAAGTGTCAGGGTTGGACTTTGCAATGGAGATTGTAGGGTGCTGAGAAATTAGTACATTTAAATATCTATGGTACATGCATTGTATATTGTGAAAGAAATGGAGTGGCTAATGTTTTTAAAAGGGCAAAGGAAAGCAGGTTGGCTAACATTCAGGGCAACCATCCACTGCATGGCACTCTAACCCCTTGGCTATGCCTGAAACAGATCTATGATCCCAGACATTACCATGAACACAAAAAGCTAAGTAATATTGTAATAGGTTTATTGTGCTTAACAGCTTTAATATAACAATGTACATGCATTTCTATAAAACGGCCTTGTTAAAGTCTCTGGTAAAGAATATACTGGGCAAGAATATTTCACCATTTACATTGCTTCTAAGCTGACATTGTTGCTTTCTTATAACGCTCTTATTATTGACATTTGACCTTCACAAAATGCTAGACAATAAAATTGTACAATTCAAAGCATATTTGCTTCCAAGACAATGAAAGCTTCCCAACCAAAAAAATTGCTTCCAAACTAAAAAAGTCTTTAATAATCCTATATAGTTCCAGGATAAGCATTAACATTTGGAGGACAAACTAGGCAATTACCCAACCTATAATGTGCAGCAAAGCATATAGTCACATTTTTCTACTGACAACATTTTCTTAGTTAATAAACGGCCTTACATTCAAATATATTGACTATTGTAAGAGGTTGTTGTAAATGGAAAATGTATGCAATTATTTAGGAGAGATGTGCACTTGCAAATACAATATGAAGTGTATTGGAACAACTTTGCTTTATTTACATTAAAATGTCTGCAAATATTTAATGCAGTATATAAGTTAAGCATAGGCGAAATTGAATCAATGTAGAAAGCAGTATAAGTAAAAGTTATTTCCCCACTGCAATTATTTGAATACAGTGTATAACTAGATAGAAAGCCCTTCACATCTATTTTAGCTTGATATTGTAATTCAAATTACTTCTGGAATGCAGCATTTTCTCTTCAGCTTTCGCCATCCATAGATAAAAGAATACATCTCATGAAAGAAAAATAGCTTCCCATTTTGCTTCCAACAGAACCGACCATGTGTTACGATTTCTGTCATATCATTATACCACAAAAGCACAAAAGGCCTTTAGTGATCAAAGGATTTGTCATACAAGTGAACTGTTAGTATAGCCTGCAGATATTTTTAATTGCCTTTCAGTAATTAGCTGGCTGTATACTGAAATTTATGGCTGGCTAGATCAGATGTGTAACACAACTTATGATTTCTTTTTTGAGCAGAACTGTCAAACTATCTTCACAAACATTATACCTACAAACTTCATTCATGTGAGAAACAACTGTGACAATGACTAGGCTGTCATCTTAAAAACACCAAGACAAATGGATATCCATAATTTATGCATGTTTGATTTATTGTCTACCTTTGGGATACAACACACAGCAGTAGCACCTTTAGCAATATTGTCAGGGACCACTATCGGTCATAATTCTTGCATGTCCATAGGACACACTCATAAATATGCATTATATCCAGTATCCAGTCAAAGAAAACTCTTCCAGTTGGTGACATCTAATCAACTGAAACAAGCTTAGTGAACAAATCGTTTGTTTCTAGCCATGGAAGATCATCGCTAATAAATCTATTTATTAGTCCTGGGTATAGCATGATTGCTAGGGGATAGAAACTTGGTGACTGTTCTGTCTTACAAAGACATTATTGTCTAAAACATGAATGGGTATCAGAACTTTATCAAAGTATGAAAATTTTGTTTCTGCACCAGATTTCAACATACACATACATACGTAAAAATTGATCTATAAAGTCTATTGTAAAACACCAGCCAATACATACAGAAAACTGTGTCAAACCAGCACTAGCTGCCTGAGGGTGCTGTAACTAGGGGAGTAAGCGCCCCAATGTTATGATTATTTCAATTTCCATTGAAAGTGCTCTGCTCTATCTGTTCAATAAGTGTAAAAGATCCTGTTCATTTTGCCAAAAATATTGTGCTCCATGTCTGGGCACAGAGAGGGGTTACGTAGATAACAATGAGCAGGAGACTAGGCAGGTCTTTGCATGAACATAAACCCATAAATGTAGGCAGGGTTGACATCCCATGCTAAAGAATTCAAAGCTGTGCTATCAAGTTTGACAGATCATACTATATTTTTGGCATAAAACTAGGTAGGTTTCTGCAGGTCTGCCGTCAGAAATTATGGGGCCTGGTACAGCAAAAATGTCCGGGCCCCATCGGAGGATT
>CM070034.1:63199531-63212555 GCA_036250615.1 Ptychadena robeensis | reverse complement strand
GGGTTCATTGAGAACATGGTTGTTGTTCAATAATAAAATTATTCTTAAAAAATACCACTTAATAATTCTGCACTCCCTGTATAGACATATAATTACATTCATACCTCATCCCTGAGGACTTGTTTCCATTGATGCGATTCAGGGCGTTTGCAGCCGCGCGGCCGCCAAGCGGCCTCCGCCGCCGCCAACCGCATCCATTGGAAACTTCAATGTAGTTTCCAATGGTGCGGTTGTGCGAGTTCGGGTGCGGATGCGGTTTAGGGCGCGTTTCTGAACGCTAGCTGCAGCGTTTAGAAACGCATCTGCGCCCCAACCGCATCTGCAATACAAAAAAAACGCATCGCAAAACCGCGCGACAACTTGAGGCATGCGTGGGAACGCGCGCGGGAACGCTGCAATGGAAACAAGCCCTCAGCTTGATCTCCTTGGATGTTCAAATTGATATTTCACTACTGTGTCTAATTGTTCTATACGAATCCTATGCAAATGCAGAAGAGGTGTGGGCTAGTTAGCATGGCTGCCAATATAGTGTAATATATCTTTCCATAAGGCAATGAAAAAAGTCTTCCCTAAAGCCAGAAAGCCAGGGTATACAAGCCGTTCGAGATTCCCGGCAGCAGCATGATGACGTCATCGCGCTGCTGCCCGTCATCGAAGGAGCTGGGGGCACAGCACTGTTGTGTCATCCAGCTCCAACGATGCTTTGCATGGAGACCCGCGGTCCCCATGCAAAGCAATAATTTACGGTCATGTCCAATATCCCTGTTTTCGAGCGGGATTGATTGGTCCCTCTTGAAAACAGTTATGGCTGCATTAGATATGGGCCAGATAGATGGCCGTGAGCATGCACGGTGCTCAAAGCGGCCATCGATCTGCCCCATATCTATGCGTGTATTCCTTGCTTAACACTGATGTACATCTACAAAAAAAAAAACACCAGGAAAAGTATTTTTTATGAAAAAAATTACAGCAGCCATAATTAGAAGACATTATTTTTAAATAACAAAACTTGATTATTTTGTGTTATATATCATCATTAAAGGTTATGTGCCTCATAGATATCATCAAAGCCCTAAATTGTATCTGTGGGACATCTGTTCACCAATCCCCCAACAACATGTCTGTGCCCAGGATCTTCTAAGAGCAGAAAGAGGAGAGACAAGGGATTTGCTTAGGCGCCGTCTGGGTCACTGACTCTGAGAGAGCCACCTGTCTCTCCTCCTCTTCCCGCTCAAAGAAGATCCCAGGACAGGACACGTCAGCGGGGGATTGGTGGGCAGGTGAGTTCTTATGCCTTTTGCATTAACAGTTCTTTTTTGGGGGACGCAGGTTGGGCACCGGGATACTAGAGAGATGGCCAATAATGATATTTCAGTCTAAAATGAAACAGAAAAAAAGTTTCTTAATTACAAATGGAAACGGTGCTTTTTACTGGCTTGGAGAGAGTCTAGGCATTTAACAAGAATTTTACACAATGCAGATAAAGAGAATACACATTTCAATTACATAACTGTAATGTGTAGAAATGCACTAGCTACTTGATGTACCCAATTAAAATCTAAAAGTTAAAAAGAATTCCACAGTTATATTCTTGGATATAATTGAAATTGCTGCTTTAATCTTATTGGAATGCCATATAAAACCCTATTATTCTGTATTTAATTGCACCTAGGTATACCCTTAACACTGCACCTAGATTCTTCTTGTCCCTATTTTATTTTAGTGTTATTGAAGATTCAGGAACCACAAAATAATAACCTGACAGACAATACCATGCCAACTACATTCTGCTCCAATCACAAAGAAAATGTGTCATGCTTCATTTTGAATGTTCCCTTTTCCCATCATTATCCAATTTCTAGGCAGTTGCCATGGAGGTCTTTTTCCAGAACAATTTAAAATGTATGATCATCAACCAAGGCATTTTTCACCATTGTAACAGGCTGCACACTATTACTGCCACTGTCCCCGACTTCCGATTCTCACATCAATTCAAAGCAAAGACATTTCTAATTAAAAGAAGAAACTTGACATAGAAGAAAAATATGGAAACAGCTGTTATCTAACACTTGGGATTTATCCACCTTGCTATGTTTCTATCATTGGGTATAATAAGATAATATCCAGCAGGTAAAACTATCTATTTCCAAGTCAATCTATTCCTCTGCCGCATTCCAGTACACGAGTAAACAACTGCTCGTGCGTAATTAGATTCATAGTCAGGTTTATGATTACATTTTTACAAAGCACAACCAGCAGAAAGCCTGATGAATGCTGAGTTTTCATTTAGGCCTTCTGCAAGGATGATTGTGATTTTACATTCACTGAGCATGCAAAATAAAGACACAAATAAAGAATTAAGGAAATTAAAATTGAAGGAGATTTGCATATTATGTGTATTATGTAGTTGCCTATAGCCCTCTAGTATACAAGGAAAGGTGTCAAAACCTTCCAGTGGCAGCGATGGGAGAAATTTTGCCCTGCAACTGTCACGGAGCAGCAGGTGTGGACCCACTGTGTCACGTTTCCTACCTCCTCTAAGGGCATTGTCTAAGTGAACCCACTCGTTCTTCACAATACCCCTGATGGTGGGGATAGACTTTCCCGAGGGGAACACCAGGTCGCTACCTCTGGAGGGAGGGTAGAAACACAAGGCAGCTGGTCCAGGGGACAGCAGGGAAGGCACCAGAGACACAGGGGTCAGCCAAACAGTGTAACAGGGCAGGCAACGCAGGTACAGATCAGGTAGCAGGAGAGTGCAGCAGGCAGGTAAGTGTTAACAGGGAGCAGTCTCAGAATACAGGCAGGAACACCAATGGCAGTCAGTGCTCAGCATAACACAGAGACCTGAATACTGAGGCAAAGCTCAAAGGGCAGGATTCCTTAAATAGATGCAGGAGGTCCACTATTGGTTAGCCAGGTCACATGATGAATACCTTAAATCCCAGGAAAGGACACGTGCTAGTGTTTAAGGGAGTGTGTAGACACAACAGAACCACTACTGAACAGGGCACCCAGATCTGCAATGGTAAGTAGGGAGGTGGCGGCGTATGGCAGCTGTCGTTGCAGCAATGGTTTTAAATCGAGCTCTTTTTGTCAGAATGGATTCAAAGACACTATAGAGTCCTTACTCTCCACTATGTCTTACTAGCCCTGCAGCCATATTGCCACTGAAGGGGGTAGTGTTGAGTGTGAATATTTTGAATATCAGCACTTTGAGAATTTGCCAAGATTTTGAATATAGTGCTATATGTTTGTAATCTCAAATATTCTGGTTTATTTTCTGTTCCTGTCTTGAAGTGAGTTCAATGTCCAGGGGAAAATATGTGTAATTCAGTTTATTGCCGGGCGGAAATGAGAGATTTACCGGTCTATCATTGCGATGAGTTCCGTTCATCAGAAACGGTTAGAGAGAAGGGGCTGCGAGGGATCTTGTTAAATGACTCCTTACAAGTACGTTTTGCTTAGGGGTTTTTAATGCATTTCTCCCTATTATTGGCACTTCGTGTGACATAAAAGAAAAGATGAATTTATGGTGGCAGGTCCGCTTTAAGGTTCTTGAAATTCTGGTCTGTTTAATAGAACATAGTTAATATACCAATAGGGTAGTATTGGAGGTGAAATTCTATCCACCAACCTATGGTTATCTGAAATGCACATTGAGTACATCTGTACTTCCTTATATTTTACAAAGCTCACTAACCATCACAATATTCGCATGTAAAAGTGCTGATATTTGCAAAAAGTGAAACAAGAGATCTCGAATATTCGAATTGTGGAGAATAATTAGCGAAATGGCACAACTTTGAATATTGCCTATGCTGCTCAACCCTAATAACCAGTGGCATCAATAGGTTTGGTTCTAACATACCTGATACATGCAGAGACTCTACAATTTACAAGGGGGAGGATAGAAGCCCAAGACCGTGCTGCAACTGACACACTGACATTGCAGTGGTGGACGATTGGCATTCTCTTGCTGACTTGCAAGTCCTTCAGCCCTTATATACAAAATAATAATGGCTCTGGTTGATAATGCTGGTGTCACCTGGTAGGAATCACACTTGTCACACTGGGTAAGGGAGCCATTGGCTATATATTACAGATGTATATTTATGTTTTTTCTTGGGTTTCAACTTCAAAGACATCTAAACATATTTATAAATAGTCACAAAGGATATAAACACATTGTAAAGGGGGGTAAGGGTAGATAAAAGACCGGTAACCCTTCAGAAGGAAAAAGCCAATATTCCAGTACAAATACAAACACCTCCTACAAGAAAATAATTGTTCAAAGGGAAAAGCTACCATTTAACTGATATTTTTTTGCCTTGCTGATAATTTCACAGTGGCCATTTTTTTAATGGCTTAGCCATATATTCCTACTTTATCATACAATGTCACAAAGCAAATTTACCAAGATAGTATGCATAATGCGAAATTGTTTCCTTGTCACAAGCTGGGTATCAGTCTTTTGCAGCATCACAAAGACCATTACAGATAAAGATATGCAGTTTATGTACTTTTATTCTCAAAGCCCATTTCATTAAACATTTCAGTCAAACTTATTCATGGATGAAATTAAAGGAATAAACAATGTTAGTAAGCAGAACATTGCGCTAGAAAGTGATGATTGCTTTCATAGCAGGGCTTAATTTAGAAAAGGACTGTCAATCCGGTTTAAGTTCTCCAGCCTTTTAATATTACATGCCACTCATTAGATACAAAAAGTATAGCAAGCGTGCAGTAATGGCGAAAATACAGACTTATAGAGCTTTAGCTTTGTTCTCAATCACTGACTGCTTGACATTGATAGCTTTCCATTGCGAAGAGAACAGGTACATTTCTATAAAACTGCTTGTTCCAGAACTCTTAACTTCCCAGCGTAGACTATAGTTAGTCAAACCCTTTTTTTTTTCATGTCTGTATATAAAAGGCAATTTGTCATCTACTTTTCATCAGTCACAGAACAACCATGTCAATACCAGGGGTTTATTTTCTTTAATAGGTGTTTTTCAAACAAACATTGCCTGCTTCCATTCATAATTTACTCAGCATGCCAATATCCATAATAATATGTGGCATCTATAACTTTATACAACACTGAACAAAACACCACTAAAGTTCTGGCCAAATACACTGAATTCTATCATATACAATCCAATACCATACCATATATATATTTTTTATTTTATTTCCTGTATGCGTTACAACAAAGAAATCATACTGCCAGGAAGGGAAAAAAAAAGAGTATAGATATATATTTTAAAATAGACTTAACTGCCATATTTCAGTGAAAATACGGATACCTTGCTGACCAGACTCTCTGGCTCCCCTCGTTCAACGCAATAAGCAAAGATAAGATTGACTTCAGACTCCTCTTGGCATTATGCACGCTCATTGCAGGGAACAAACAGAGGGGACCCAGAGCATCTTTTCATCAATCCCAGCAAATTTTAACATTTATTGGAAAAAATCTACAATTGAGGAACAATGAACAACTTTTTCTTAAACATTGACTCTGGGACAATAAAAACTAGAATACATGTCAAATCAAAAGTACAATATAAGAAACATCTGTGGTATCATTTATTAAATAAATTGTTTATAAATAGTTTTTACATTTTGTAGGCTAAATAGAACTACACTGTGGCCAAGATTTGGCCCCTGTTCTGGAAATTGACACCTCTGATCTAAAGTGGTCATAGACTTATAAGTATTTTCAGGAAGATCTAGCCTGGATTAGACTCCAATATTTTTGGTCCCTATACACTGCACTTAATGTATTTCAGAATGACTGCTTTTGGAAGACAGTTTTGGAGTAAAAATTAGATAGCAGCGAACCTACTTTCTCCACCAGCATAGAAATATACTAGCACATTCAGCCTCCAGCAATACAATCTAAAAGGTTTACAGATCTAAACAGAAAATAACCTTTTTTTGTGCAGGCGTTAGGTCCTTTAACACTAATGGACACTTTAACAACATGCCAGCTTGTTGTATTCAAATGTTACACAAATTACAGGCCACAAAACCTAAAATAATGCTATCCAGCTACTGGCAGTGATCACAGCAGGGATGCCAGCCAGTCTAATAGCTGTTCAGGTCACCTAATGTGCAAAAGGGGTTTTTCATGCCTTAATGGCAATATTTCTTCAGGTACGTCTGTTAAATTGCTCGGCAATTGCAAAACATGTGAATCATCTTAAAGTGTCACTGTCAAGTCATATTTCATTACATTTAATCTAATATACTTGTTTTCAAATATTATTGAAATACATCTCTGAAATACAAGCACAGATGATATTATAGATGTCATTCTCATTTCTTAGCTGTGAAAGACCCATCAATCAAAGTAAGCATGGATATAACATTTCAGTACACTGTTTAGCAGCACCACAGTGATTCAAACAGTATATATACGATTTCTGTACTCTATAAACACATTTATATCACTGAACTCCCGGCCTCTATTACACACACATGCCAGGCTACACTATCCTAATAGGCAGCAACTCATTTTACCAAAATATTTTGTAACTTTATGCTTCAAGGGATCATCGGAGCTGCTATATGAAGACAAACTAGATTGCAGAGTCGGATACATCAGAATAAACATATTCCAAGCAAAGCAAAGAAACTGGAACAATTTTAGTTTCATAAAACCTCATTACTTATCTTTAGCAATGGATGTCAGCCAACTTTTTAATAGCATTTAAACATAGCATTCACTTGTTTTTATATAAAGCAACAAATAATAAAATAACTACTCATTGATTATGGAAGGCATTTATAGTGAACAATTAAAGGACATCTAGTCCCAAGTTTATGTTGCATTTTATATTGTAACACAGTGAGGAGGTTTGCTTTTCTGTGGATGCATTTTAACCCCCCTAGCGCTTCTGATAGCTCCATCTCGTCCTGCACTTTCTCGTCTTGTATTGCAGTTGACGAGATGGAGCCGTCCAGCTAAGCTCAGATCCCCGCAGCAGCACATTCTGCTCTGTGCTGTCCCGGGGATCCGAAGCTGGCTTCTTCACTGAAGCAAGCCAGCCGATGTCACCCCTTTCCCGGCCTAATTTGCATATGAATGTCCCGTGGGTCGCGGGACATTCATATGCAAATTGGGCTATCTTGAAAGAGCACACCTGGAATATCACTCCCATTGTCATTTCCAGATGTGCTCTTTGAAGTAAACCCTTTCAGAGGGTGCCAAATGCCATTGTATTGGATACAGCGATAACTGTATCAATACAATTCAAAGTAAAACAAAAACAAAACACATTTCCAATTGTAATAGAAATGTTATTATAAACAAACATAAATACTGTTTTGAAATCTTTCATACCAAATAAGTATTCAAGAGATTTAATCATTGAAATGATACATTTTATAATTTTTTAAAATTTACTTTTTTATAATAATTGTGTGTTTCAAACACTATTATATTCAGGATGTCTATTAGACCCTTATACAGACATATTTTTGGAAGTTACAGGCCTAAAAACACAAAAAAAATCCATTAGAGTCTGTGGTGCGCCTTTGGTACAGAAATCTAGACCTTGCAAGAGCGTTAGGGAGGTTAATGACAGCATTGTCTTCATTGGTAAAATTATTAAGAATACACAAATTAGTCTTAAATAGAAAATGCATGAACCCAGGAAGTCTAAGGACTGATAAGCTGCAATCAGAATTAGATGATTTAACATTTCTAGGCTTAACACAGTAAAGTAACATACATGTTAGATTGATTACTTCACTTGACATCTTCTTTGTTATTTAGGTTACAATCCTTTTTTGAAATAGAACAGGGATCACTTTTGGGATTGTACAGGCATAGAATGACATTAATGGTATCTTATCTGTATGACAATATAGAATTAATCTCTGGGAAGCACTTTTCCCTTTTCATTCAGGAAACAAATAAGGTCACAGGTCCATAAGAGTTTTATCTGCGCTCGATATAGGGAAAACACGTTTTAAAATATTTATAGTCTGGTACTACATCCCAAAGATTTTCATCTCTTTTTTTCCTTTGCATAAATTGATTATAATGTTTTTAATTAGCTAGTAGCATACAACAACTGTACCTTCACAGTAGGCATTGTCTTCTCTAAGAGGCCGGAAGCCATCGCGGCAGATGCAGACAGCTTTGTCATCCAGGTTCTTACAGACTGAATATTCCACACAATTATGTCCCTCTGAGCAGAAGTCATAACCTAATGATGACACATGATTTGGTTACTTAATACAATACAAGTGATTACATAGTTATGGGGAATGTAAAATGCGAATGTCTATTTACAAAGAAAGCAGGGATGATCGATAGGCACATCTGACATTCACCTAAATTGTAAACAGTTACTAAACAGATCCACAGTACATAATCTAATAAAATGCCTGTGGATTATCACCATCAACAATTGTGTAGATTCAGGTATGAGATGTTAAGTAGACATGTTGGAATGTATGCTATTTTTTATTGTACTATCACAATCACTATTAAAACTGCAATATATTTCCAAAATGACAAAGCTATTTAGTATGTCTAGTAACCATAGCAATCAATGGATCTTGACTTGGTTTCTATAATACACTTTATGAAGAATTTTGGTTATGAGATGAGTCATTTTAGTACTCCCTTGCTTTATTAATAAAAAAATTTTTTCTTGTACTGACTAGAAGGCGGCTGTAAATTCTATAACCATAGTAATCAAAATGCGCTAGATAGAAATGGATTGAATGAGACAGACAAACAGATAAACATGCACACAGGCACACTTTATGCATTTTAGTACATTGTAATTAATTCTCATCTTCCATTAAATCACTTTACTTTCTGGAAAACAAAACCTAGAAATCTACAGTTGTCATTGTATTGACCAAAAAAGAGCAATATTAAGGATTGTTTTGTTATAGGAGCCATTAGTAAAGGAAGCCTAGCACCATCCTGCTCCTGACCTGTATATAGTCCAAAACACGCAACACATACAACCTCATTGCTTTTTTTTCAATTTCCATTGCCAGTTTGAACTTACCTTTGCAGACTTTACAGCAACTGTTCTTTAGTTCTATTTGCTGGGATTGTGGACAGTTCAAATGTAAACATTCGGGTGTGTCTATTCTCTGCATTTTATTGTTCTGTAAAAAAAAGAGACACCATTTTAATTATTCAAACTCTATATTAAACTCTACATTATTGGTTACACAAATATATATATATATATTGTTAGTAGTCTTAGCAATATTAAACGTGTGATTTATAATATATATTTGTATATTGTGTGCTGTTGCCTTTCCTTTTCATTATACCTTCCTTGTTTCCGCTCCTCCCTCTCAATCTTCTTTTTTTTATGGAAGTCTAAAAGAAGGGAATATTTACTTCTTCTATTTTTCATGTTATGATGACAAGAATATCTGGCTTGCTATTTAGGCAATACCCATTGGTCTTTACAAGGCTCCAGCCGATTTTGCTTACATGAAATTAGCGACTCTTATGTAAATTATGAGTATTTTGGGCTTCCATTTGGTTATTCATATTTGTTTTCTACTGTTCTTCTAACATTGAGACTTATTTTATTTTAAATTGTTCTGTTTTTTGAAAATGTAATAACAATGTGTAAAAAAAAATAATCATCTGTTACATGGATATAAGATATGACTTCTATGTCAAATAGATCATATGGGACAGAAGGGAAGTGTCATCTTAACCCCAAAGGTGTGTTGCCCCCATCCCAAATTAGAGTACAAATACCAAGTAATGGGGGGAGAGGCCAAACGTAATGGCCTATCCCACCATCAGTTTTCCCTTGCATAAAGCAAGGCGAGGGGACTTTGGCAGGGCCACCCTATTTTTACTACCAAACCTCCATGTGGAGAATTTAAACCATAGGAGTTATAACAAAATCAAAATTCAATAGTCAAAAGTCAATAATCAAAAGATCAAAAACAAGGTAACAGAATATTAGGAGCCAAGGTAGGTATATAGGCTAAGACAACAGGTTAGTAGCGTCCAAGCTGCTACCATCATTCAATAAGTCCATAGAGTAACATGAAGTTGACAATAAAATCCATATTTATTTCCATATTGTTAAAAACATGATGAAGGAGGGGTCCACTATGTAGAGATCTTCAGATCAGACAAAGTGTTCAAAGCACCTCGACGCGCGTTTCGTACGCCTTCACCGGGAGGTGTTTGTATATTCAGGTCAAGGATGTAAAGGCCTCACATGGGTCCAAACCATCGCACGGGGACACGGGAGGAAAAGGGTCCTCCCATTGTTCGTGGAGGATTAAGGTCAGCAGTCAGCTGTGGGTAGGTCAGTAGCGGTATATGATACCAGTGATGAGGCAGGTGATGGTGGTGGTGCTGAGCTTCCTTGGTATCCTCCCGTGCCTGGCAATTCTTATGGTTTAAATCCTCCACATGAAGGTTTGGTAGTAAAAATAGGGTGGCCCCACCCCCCAAAGTCCCCTTGTCTTGGTTTATGCAAGGGAAAACTGATGGTGGGATAGGCCATTACGTTTGGCCTCTCCCCCCATTACTTGGTATTTGTACTCTAAATAGATCATATAGATCAAAATAATCTTATGATTTATGTGATTTGTTTCAAGAACTGTATTTTTTTTGCACTGCTTTATGATGGCTGTACATTACTACTCTCCAAAAACAATGCAACTAGGTAATTTGGTTGACTCATTGAAAACAATGCACTCCCTGTAAGGCAGAGATAATATTCTCTGCCATTAAACAATGATTCTGAGTGTCAAATAAAGAAAGCCTTTCAGTAGTTAATATTAGTGTTGGGCTTGAATATTCGAATTGTGAATATATTAGGTAAATATCAGCTATTCAAGAATTCGCAAATTTGGCGAAAATGGCGGTGGATATTCACAATTTCGAATATTCTAAATATTGTGCATTGAGAAGTGTATGGCCATACATTGTTAATTTATTTTCATTCATATATTCATTGAAGCCCAAATTCATGGTTTGCTTGTGTGAAGAGTAACCTTGCTTAGTTAAGAAGTGTTACCAAATACAGACATACAGTATGCATAAACTAATGTAGAACAAAAACAATGCTTTAATAAAAAAAAAAAGTCTGTTCCCTTTTGTATTTCCAATGTACACATAAAAATTTTAGCCCACTGGACGCAGATGGTAGACCTAATCATTTTGAAGTTAATAATTAACCAGACATCATTATAGGCCCCAGGAAATAAACCGTTTGATTGGGGAATGAAAGATGGGAATGCATGATAACCAATCACCGTTCTTGGACTGTGATGATAAAAGAAGCCATACTCCAAAGAAACTTGGGGTTATATTGAGGCATTTGTCATTCTGGTAAACGCATATGCAAATGTATTTGCATGCTGTCAACCAAGCATATGGGTCTGCGAATTGGGATTTTCCACTGCCATTAAATAAACTAAATAAAAAACATTATATCTGCTTGTAAAATGAAAGCAATTTGAAACAAATGACGCCTCCATCTGCATGTCTTCGCATTAGTAGATTAAAACCCAGAGTTGAGGTCTGTATTATAGCCATTTAGCAAGTAGCTTTTTTGTCGGAATTGTTTAAACATGATTATTAGATGATGATGGAATGACTTTACATTCCGTCTTCACAGGAAAAAACCTTTGTTTAAGGAAAAGAACTGTTCTACTTGTTCTTGATGTACGTCACGTTTTTCTTTTCCTAAAAGAAGGGCTCGGGCATGAAACAAAGGCACAGAATGTATTCTCACAGGCATTTACAATGGCAATTACTTCAACAGATGCTGTGTGGGAAAGAGAAACAATAAAGTGATACACATCTAAAAAAGCTTTGTACCAAAAGCATAGAACAGGATGAGTTGGTTTTACTCGGCTACACTAATGGACTTAACAGTGCTATTCAATATAAATAATGAGAAGATATACTGTAATATACTATATAGAGGTACAGCTACTATCAAATATGACATCTTTGTAATTCTGTACATTTAAGGGATAACCTAACATTCTACTGAAGTCTTAAGACTCACCCACTTGTATTAGAATGACATCTGGTCACCTCTGGAAAAATTATATAGAACTATAACATTTATGAGTTAGCAGAGATACCAAGTAGGTATCATGGGACAATAAGACATGGCTGTAGCCCATGGATGTGCACATGGATTTCAAAGCTTGTCCAACAGTTCTTCAACGATACCAAAACCAAGATCCAGGAGTTGCCCTGCACAGAGCCCTGACCTCAATCCTTTTCAGAATTTGTGGCTGGTGCTGAATGTCCATGCTCAATCATTTGGACTAACTAAAATGGGAATGGGACAAAATCCTTCAGAAAAATGTGCCAACCTAGTAAAGAACTATTCTAAGAGATTGTTGTGAGATGTTTGTCATTTTCATGGAGAAATCAAGTCTAATTTCATGGGGTGGGGGGGGGGGGGGGCTAATGATTTTAACCTCAACTGTAAATGAGGTACATGTGTTCTTGGAAATATCTTTTCATGTATCCAGGTTATATAGTATAGCTTGCAGTCGTTTTTCATATTTAGATTTATTAAGTATTGTTGAAACCTTTCATAGCCTATCCAAGCTATTTCTTTTTAATTAATAAATTTTTATTGAGATTTAATACATATAATCTTTTAATAATATGACATATAAAGATAGATAAATAAACAAATACATATTATATTTTATGTATTTAGTTCTTGGTTTTTTGTTCTTAAAATCAATATAAATAATTCTAAATGTTTTATATGTTATATTAGTACATATTCAATCCATTTATTATATTATATAAATATATCTACAAATCCAATTATATTTAAATATATATATTGTATTAAGTCAATTAATACATGTTATATGTCATATATAATACATTTCTGAAATTATTAAATGAAAATCTTAAGTATACTGTATTATATGACCTATTATTTATATTATCTTATAGAAAGTATAGATATAAATATATAACCATAAGTAAACATTACATGTTTCTTCCCGCCAGTGAACAGTATGG
>CM070034.1:63164954-63199521 GCA_036250615.1 Ptychadena robeensis | reverse complement strand
CCCCCCCCCCTTCACCAACAAGAAGAACTTTATTCTTCTGCCGGCCCGATCAGAAGATTTTTTTTACTAGATACCTCGGTCTGCAGTAAAAAATTTAAGCCAAAAATTGCAAGTGATGTAACTTCCGGCATGTGGAACAAGGAAATGTGTGTTCCATTTACCGTAAGTGACATCACTTCTGGTATATGAAACACTGCAGTGTGCGTTCCATGTATCATCACTGACGTTACTTCCGGTTTTACCTGATTCAAATTCCCTACGGGGAATTTGAATTTCCCCACGAACAGACAAACTGTTTTTGAACTCTATATATTCATTATTTTTATTATATATATTAAGCTATTTCTTTAGTTTGAATGCCTTCTAGGTATATACTCCAGTATTTACATCCAGACAGCACAGACACCTTATTACAGTCAACATCAAAAATGTAAATATAAAGGATAACAAGGTAAGAAACTAAAGGGAACACACACTTGGTGTCAGGAAGTCTGTATATGTGTTAATTCTTTAATTAACATGTTTGTAGTTGCCAATCACTAGGAAAGCCATGTTAAAACTTTATTCCAGACAAGAATGCTACCACATTAGCTGAGCTGAATTAAAAATGTTACGTTAAGCTTTCTGACTGTGCCTCATTCTTAATATTGCCACCTAGCCAGTAACAAATGGTGGGCTATTTTCGTCGAAACTTTTAAGGTGGGCAACCCTGTAATTGTAATTGTGTTATTGCCCACCATGCGTTTGGCGTGAGCATGCATGCCGGTCGATCGCCGGCAACTACTGTCAGGAATTGCTGTGTCTATGGCCAGCTTTAGATTTGTAGTGTTGTTGTACCAATATGCACTAATGCCTCTTTGAAAAAATTAAATTTGGTTATTTAAAATAATGTCTTCTGCATGGACACACAAACCCTAGTTGCATCCAATCATGTAGTCAGATGGAAGAGGGATATAGATGTTTGGGCGTGTATTGCACATAAGTGCATATAAAGTGCTTGCTGGAAAATATCTATAACCAGTAGGAGGGTGTGCTTTTTTCCATAGAAGCCGCAACTATGCTTCTATAGTGCCTCACACTCCTTGCATGAGTGCCTACAATTACACTTACAAGATTTGCCTTTACAGGCAACATAAAACATGGTGAAATATTTCTGCAGAGGAAATACATCAATATTACAAATACACATCCACAGTCTCTGGAAGGGTTGGCAACTTCACCAAACAACCCAAAATAAAGCAGCAGCTTACCTTGCACTCAAAGAGAACGCACACTCCGGAAGTAGAATAGGATATTTGCCTTTCTCCTTCAAAATACAGCTGTCCTTGGTATACACACACCGCTATGAAAAAATGAGATGAAAAGTGTCATATCATTATTCAGATGTCTATCATATTTCTATCCACAGCATGAGTATGATAGGAGGCTTGAATTGTATATCGGTGACAGCAATATTCTGAAACAAAGCTGAACTCTATGCAGAAACATACAACAATAAATTCATTTTTTTTAATTTCAGCATCACACATACCTAATTTTGACTTGGTATCAACTTGGCATGCACTATACAAAAGAGCTAGAGTGTGCAGGAAATAAGCAACACAACAAACTATCCTGTTCATGTGCATATCAGAAACATGCTAATAGGAAGAGAAAGCACGGTCCAGAATGTCCTGGGCTCAGAGAATGTTAGCTAACTGATGTTGGTTATCAGAATGAGAACAGCAAGTAATCTCAGGGACACCTTTTAGCAAAAGCTGATTTAGTCTTTCTGTGTTTAACCTCCTGAGCGTTGAGCATGTGGCACCCTTTTTTATTAAGCTGTCACTGGTGACACTGGAATCATGCTGAGAAAAAGCTGAGAAAAAAGCGACATCTCTCCATTAACATGGTGGTCTATGGTGCCCGCTACCCCCCGCCCCTTTCGTGCCACTGGTGACACAATCGAGAGAAAAGCAGAAGAAAATCGGCGGGATAATGTGGCAGACAGGTGAGTCGGCCCACAGTAATTTCGTGCTGAGTTTCATGATCGATGACACTCAACCCGAGATAATTCAGGCAGAATGCTCAGGAGGTTAATTGGCGATTGGTTTAGTTGTATCTATATATTTATACAGCGGTCTCTCAAAGGACAGTGATGGCCGAACTGCCCGCAAGGTGGACAGTTCGGCGGCGAACATGGATGTTCGCCCTCCTCCTCGCCGGTGAGCAGTACGTGTGTTCGACCCGCCCTGTTCGCCGGCGAGAAGAAGATCTCTATTCTTCCTCCGGCAGGATCAGAACCTGCGAGATCGTGCCGGAGGAAGAATCTTTTCACTAGAAGACCGGGCATGAGTCCAAAGAGTTTTGTTGGGGCTAACTCACCTTCCAGTGAGTATATCCAGTATGTCTTTTGGGGTCCTTGCAGATAGTATTCTGGCTGAGATTTGAACCCGGATGACATAAAGACCCAAATAAAATGTTGTGACTCATAATTAGCCTCTTAGTATCGCCTCTAAACTGGAACAAGTTGAACTCCTGCATTATTATATTACCAAATGTGCATGTTTTTCATTTTGTTATGCATATTCTATTTGTACTGAAAAAAAATTCAATAAACTTTTACTGGAACTGCAGCACTGTATAGTCAGAGGGGTAGCCACCGAGTTACCATGTCAAGAACTTTAAGAATTTTTTTGGAGTGGTTTTATTTTAGTAAATGGATATGAGTATTTATTATAAAACTATTGATAAATCTTTTATAAAAGTAATACTGTATATTTAAAATTAATTCATACATAACTCATTACATTAAATATAAATACAAACTAAGTTTGCTAGAACAAGGTTATTTATGAGAAAGATAAAAAAAACAATACTTTCTCATAGGCGACAGCTGCATCACTTTGCAGGCTATGTCAAATTTGTACAATTTCATTATTGCAATGAATAAAAACACCCATACAGTGAACACTAAAGTACAGTAAAAAGATTTTGTTATTGTACACATATTGATAGACATAACTGTTTCTTATCAGCTCTAGAGAGGTTCTGAAATGACTGAGCAGATAACACAAATAAAAAAAAACTACAACCCAGCAAGCAATTCTCTGATTGTGTCCTTCTGGGGCTGAAATGTTTACTATAGAGCATATTGTATTATTTTATTAGGTACTGAAGCAATCTGACGGGGCATCTCGTCCAATACTTTATGTCAGTATTGCAAAGGACGAGATGGAGCCGTCAGATCCCTGGCAGCAGCACATACTCACTGTGCTGGGGGGATCTGATGCTCTAAGCCAGCTTCTTTACTGAAGCAAACCGGCCGATGTCACCCCTCTCCCAGCCCAATTTGCATATGAATGCAAATTGGGTTATCTTCAAAGACCACATCTGGAAAATCACCCCCAGTGTCATTTCAAGATGTGCGCTTTGAAGTTAACCCTTTCAGAAGGTGCCAAATGGCTTGTATTGGATACAGTGATAAACTTTCATACCAAATAAGTATTCAAGAGATTTTATCTTTCAAATGATACATTTTATAATTTTTTTTAATGTACTTTTTTTATAATAATTGTATGTTTCAAACATTATTATGTCACGGATGTCTATTATACCCTTGTATGCACATATTTTTGGAAGTTACAGGCCTACAACACAAAAAAAAATTTTGTTTTCCTTTAAGGGCTCCCGAACTCTGGGATAGGAGGGATGGAACTGGTTGAGCCTTCCTATTCCACCAGGTACACTGTAAGGGTTAACACTTGGGTTGCAGGTGATTGGAGCTAGGTGTGACTCCAAATAGCTGCAGAGTCCAGTGTGTTGGGGCTCTCATGGTAGGTGGAGACAGGGGGCACACAAAGTGTGTGGGGCCCGCCTGTGGTTACCAGGCAGCTGCTACAGGGGGTTCACAGAGGGTGTGAGGCTCAGGCCTGTTGCTGCTGAGAAGCCAAACCAAGGAAGGACAATTTATGTTGGACCGGGTAAAGCCTGGAGGCTTGAAATTTTCAGGACATTCGTTTTGTTTGGATATTAACCCCTGCGAGGGTAACTTTGCTTTGGACTGTTTGTGTGCGAATAAACGTGGGCAGGAGCCCTTAAATGATAAATAATCGTGTGGATTGATGCTGTGAGAGCACCATTTGAGCTAAACCCCCACAATGGTACTGGAAATGAAAACAAATGACCTCATCTGGGTTTCATGTATACATCTTTACCTACACTTTTGTAGAATACCAAATGCTGTGCATTTTCTTTAATAACAATGTATATGCTATAAAAAAAACTTAAAAAACACAAACTACCATGCATTGCTTATTTTTCCCACATATGTCCACTGTCATGTGAGGACTTGCAATACCTCACCTTTTCCACATTTTGTTAAGTAACCTCCTTATTCCAAAATTGATTAAATATTTTTTTTTCCTCAGAATACAATAGCAAATCAAAAAAACTTTACTTAAGATTTTGGCAAATTTATATTTAATAATAAATTAAAAACGGTGTACATTTACAGCTTTTTGATGCCCCTTTGGCAGTAATTACTGCCTAAAGTCTTTTTGAATATGATGCCACACGCTTAGCACACCTATCCTTGGTTAGTTGCACCCATTCCTCTTTGCAGCTCCATCAGGTTGGATGGGAATCGTCTGTGCTCAGCAAGATCTCTCCAGAGATGTTCAATCGGATTCAAGTCTAGGCTCTGGTTGGGTCACTCAAGGACATTCACATAGTTGTCCTGAAGCCACGCTTTTGATATCTAAGCTAAATGCTTAGGGTTGTTTTCCTGCTTAAAGATCACCGTCATCCCACTCTGAGTTCAAGAGCGCTCTGGAGCAGGTTTTCATGCAGGATGTCTCTGTAAATTGCCGCACTCATCTTTCCCTTTATCCTGACTAGTCTCCCTGTTCCTGCTACTGAAAAACATTCCAAAAACATGATGATGTTGGTTCCAGTGGTGCCTGATTTCTTCCAAACATGACACCTGTTATTCACACCAAAAAGTTACATTTTGTCCCATCAAACTAGATCATTTTGTTTCTCATGGTCTAAGAGTCCTTTATGTGCCTTTTGGCAAACTCAAGGTGAACTGCCATGTGCCTTTTTAATACGGAGTGGCTTCTGTCTGGCCACTCTATCATACAGGCTTGAGTGACCATTGGGTTCTTGATCACCTCCCTGACTAATGCCCTTCTCCCCCGATCGCTCAGTTTTGTGCTCTGACATGAACTGTCAACTGTGGGACCCACATAGACAGGTATGTGCCTGTTGCTTAAGACATCATCTGTGCAGCTGGATATTTTTTTCCATGTAACCTTTTTAGTATCCTAACATTTGCATTCAGCCACATAACTGAATAAAGACAAATTGTTACAGGTCGAGAACTACCAGCAATGCAGGTGCCAGTGTCTCAGTTCAAGGTGGGTGTCTCTGTCACATAGACTTGGATCAAGTAATAGGTTATGCTATACAAGTGGCTGCAGAATCCCTTGTGAGATTTGATGATAATTTAAGATGGCAGCAAAAAAAGAACATGTCTCTAATTTCTGGATGTGTTCACTCTAACATTGTTTAAGACTATCTGGCTGTTCCAGAGCACTGCTAGTATAATGTAGTCAGATATGAAAAACCTTGGTATGTTAACGGTACACAATTTAATTTACACAATTTAAAAAAAGCAAAAAAAAACAGCACTTTCTTCAACTTCAACTAAGGGAGAGAGATGATCTAATGTTTTTTGATTTGTTGATTTCTAAAGCCCCTGAACATGCTATCATCAACAAAATTGCTAGTGATGTAAAGAAGATATGAAAGAACATTTGAAAAAACAAAACTATTGCTTTGGCATGTATCGTTTTTGCATAAATTGAGTTGGAGATTTTGACTTGACTGAACTTTTGAAAAACTTTTTGCGTTAGAGAAATACTTTCTTTTTGTAGTATACACTCAACCTTCTCTATATCTCCAGCACATTTTGTGATTATAACATGTTCAGGGCTTTGCAGTTAATTTGAAAAATCAAGCTGGCCGATTAAAAAAAAAAAAAAAAAAGAAGAATTTGACCATCTATACCAGTGATGGCCAACCTATGGCACGGGTGCCAGAGTTGGCATTTGGAGCCCTCTCTGTGGGCACCTGACCTGGTAGCTAACATAGAGGCTGATGGAGGAAAGAACTACAGCCCATTGGCTCTCAATGCTGTTAGTTTCTTCCCCCTCTCTTCCTATTGCACACAGCACCCCATACCCTCCACTAGCACTGTTAACCAATCTGAAGCCTGGAGAGGGGCAAGCAGTACACTCAAAGTTCTCTATTCTCCAGCAAATTTTGTGATTATAACATGTTCAGGGCTTTGCAGTTAACTTGAAAAATCACGCTGGTTGATTAAAAAAAATCAAATTCGACCGACTATACCAGTGATGGCCAACCTATAGCACAGGTGCCAGAGGTGGCATTTGGAGTCCTCTCTGTGGGCACCCAAACTGGTAACTAACAGAGGCTAATGGAGGAAAGAACTACAGCCCATTGGCTCTCAATGCTGTCAGTTTCTTCCCCCTCTCTTCCTATTGCACACAGCACTCCATACCCTCCACTAGCACTGCTAGCCAATCCGAAGCCTGGGGAGGGACAAGCAGTAAGCCGAAAAATGGTAAGAGAAATTGTAGTTCTACAACAGCTAGAAGAGGCAGCATGGTATGCTGGGTAGTGTAGTTCTTTAGCAACTGGTAGAATGTAATGCTTGCAGTTGCAGTTTCTTAACACAGCAAGTTGGTTCTTTGCCTTTTGTGCTATGTCATCAGCAGCCTAGGATACAGGAAGCTTGTAACTGCACTGATTGCCTATGAACGACAACTGAACCCCGAGTTATAACCCCTGAGGATTTGTCTGTGTGTAAGGTTAAATTGCCAAGATAAATAATAGGGTTTTGGGTTACAGTTTGGGCACACAGTCTCTAAAATGTTCACCATCACTGGTCTATACTAATGGAAACTGGTTATACCTTTACCCTTTCTTATTGTTTATATAATACATATACATATTGTTTATATGTAATACTTGTACAGGTTCTCATACTGAGTCCACCCTCCTCTCTTCTTTCTGTATACTGTTTTTACTCATACTCATTACAAGAAGAAAATAGCAAAAGTAGAGATTTTGCTCATTTAAACTGTAATTTCTCCATTAAATAAAAGAAACCTCTCCTTGCTCCTCTCCACTCTTGCTGCTGAAAAATAGTTAATACAGCTCTGAACAGATTCTGGCTAATGGTCAATAGACACATTACAAAAGTAATACATATTATAAAAGCTTATTTTGTAATAAACATGGATAGATAGTAATCAACATATGTGCAATGTCTTAAATTAATCATTCATTCTATCCATTGAAAAGATTTAGAACTGTTTATATTTGCCCCATTAATGCTCTGTGTGTTTAACAGAAATCAAGTAATTAGTTACACTAGTAGTAGCTATTAATCTGCTGTTAACTTGCCATATAGAACAATTCAAAGAACATTAAGCCTGTAATGAAATCACTGGCTGCAATTATAGAACTGTTAAGCACGTTTTCTGATTAATCATTAATAAGCAACTTTAAGCTCTTAAAGAGAGAAACCTGGCAATTCAAACCTTATTGTGTAAGTTTTATACTAATAAACATCCTGCCTCATACAAGACTAAACCCACAGTAGCCGTACTCTCTACAGGATATTAATTAGGCATGCAGTACTAATGTCTTTAAATGGATGACATTTTTCTGTTAAAATGGTTATAAAAGAAATTGGCTGCACTTCGGTGGCATAGGTAGGCACGGTTTAATGGACAGATGAAATCATAATTTTGGAATCTATATTACATATTTTTTTGGAAACAAATGCTGTAAAGTGAGTGAAATGGTTAAACGAAAACAAAAAACAACTGATGGCTTTTATTTATCAAGTAATATCCAACAAAGTGTATAAACACTGTGTTTATCAAGTACATGTTATGTGTATATTCTTCGCTTTAAGCAGAATTAATTCACCTATGTATATTCTGCACACAACTGAAAAAACTTTTAAGGAGGTTGGGATGTGTCATGTAATTCTAGACAAGTTTGGGTCCACACTCGTCTACTGTGGTGCGTTACATATTTGAGCAGCGTTGTCTCTGAGAGTTCAGAGACAACTTATTGCAGTATTAGTTGTTAGGCATTGTTCATACATTTTGCATGAGTTGCACGTTGGTTTGTCTCATATACCACAGCAAGTAGAGCAGAGGTTGTTGGAGGAGATGGCATTTTTCATGCACTAAAAAATTGTGTAAATGCAGCCTAAATCCCCCCCATACACGTTCCGATTTCTCCCGACCAATTTTTCGCCCGATCGGGTCACCCGATTTTCACCTAAAATGTAATGGTCGGTCGGCACGAAAAATCGGAATTCGAGTTATCACCGATCGATTGGCCTGACACTATTTAATAACAGCAGCTCAACCAAAATTTACGGACAGGTCCAAAGCGGTCCCGACCAATTTTTCAGCCAATTTTGAGAGAGCGGGATCGGTCGGGTACATAATGAATGATGCATAGATACCAAATCTGACAAAATGCAGCTAAAAATTTGCTGGTACAATTTACCCAACTTGTCTGGTAGTATCATTTACTTAGTCTTCCGAAATCACTGAGGTACCCAATGGGTATAGTTAATGATACTACCAAACAAGTTGGAAGTCAAAGTTAATGATACTACCACATAAGTTGGGATTGAGAAGTGAAATTAAATACAACACGTAACTGAACTGCAAATTTCTTTGGCTGATTTTACAGTAGAGAACACTGCAAAATTTTGACTAGTTAATTTGTGAGTTATTACAAAGCCACTTGCTTCATCATCAAGTGTTGGAGATATGAAGAATGAGTGCAAGAACATTAGAAAATATTTCTCTAGCATATGTCGTTTGTACATTAAGTACATTGAAACCTTTTGATTTGAATTTTATGTAAAAACTACATGTGGAAGAGCAATACTTTTTTTTTTATAATTTCACAACCCTTGTCTACTTTAATTTGGTGATGAGGGCAGCTAGTAGAATTTTTACAGAAATTCAAATTTTATATAGTTTGTTGCATTTCTGCAGAGAAGACTACACAGAACTTGTGGAAACACCCACACATGTTGATGCAGCAGGACAACTGTGTGTATTGTTGAGTCCTTTTTGTATGATATTGATTATACTGAACGGTAACAACTTGATGGCCCTTAACATGTTAGTATAACTTGGCTTTTTCTCTCTGCTATATTTATAGTTTTATTTATCCAACGTAACCAATTCTATTTGTTTTCATTTTGGCTTTTTTTTTTTTTTAAGCATTAGCACCTATTGTGTAATTTTTATTTAAATCATGAACGCTGCCGTATATCCACAAACCCTTTATGGGTGGATCTTAAAGAATAATAAGGTTTGAAAGGCATAAGATGGGAACACCAACTATTTTGGTTTGATAAATAACAACTGTTAATCACATTGTGCCCAAATGTTGATGGCCTTCTTTACTACTATGGCTTCAGCAATCAGGATATTTGACAGTGAAGAAGTAACTACAAGAATTAAGGGCATTCTCCCTGTCGTCTCCATTCCAGCAGTAGTTTTGTGCAACATGCATCAGTTAACGATAAAGCTGATGCTTCTCCTACTGGTCATGGGGCTTTCATACATGTCATGAAGAGTGTTTTTCTTTTCCAATTTTGGAAAAATGTTAGTAGGGATTAGATATTTTAAACATTGTGTCTGTGCTCCCTATATCAAACCACAAACACCAGTGGTGGGCAACTGAGTTGATATGGAGGGCCACAAGTGCAGCCCTCGGCATCACTAAATGGCCGCACATAACTTTTTTAATCTATACTGAATTGCATAAGCATTTTTTTAAATAAAAAATGAGAGCAGGCAGAGCTAGAAGACATTATTTAAAATTTTTAAATAACAAAACTTGTTATAAATGATACTTCAAGCATTAGGGAACACTGTAGTGTGGTAATGCACATTTTGTGTGATATATCTCATTAAAGGTTATGTGATGCCTTTGATGATATCTATGGGGCACATATCTATGGGGGGTCGGTTCCTTTGCCCTATGCATTAACAGTTAGATTTCGGGGGCCACAAATGGAGGACTTAGGGGGGCCACTGAAGAACACCCAAAGGGCTGCAGGTTGGGCACCTGGGGTCTACACTGTAAAAGTTTCTATTTACTTGTTCTGGCAACAACTCAAAAATGTTGGATTTTCCTTATTTTTTTTGCTTAAGTGATAATAGAGAGTTTGACATTTTTACCAAGTAGATTTTTTTTTCTTCAGAGAAACAGTATGTTTCCATAATCTCCATTGGGGCTGTTCTATATGGTTGGTTTAGCTTCAAACAGTACTTAGCTGAATTCTTTGAATTTTACAAGGAAATGATCATAGACAAGTTCATATTGATCTCTCTGAAGTGACTATGCTTTCACAGCAGTAATTACTAAAACGACTCAGAAAGAACTGCAGCAGCACAATTAGGGATATGTTTCATGTTCAAGCGACTATTTTCTTACATAGCCTCATGAATCCTTGGTAAGGGAGCAGGCGGCAAATGTACTTTGCATACAAGCAATAAATATAAATGTGTGCTGCTACAGACTAAGTAAAGAATCAGGCTGGTAGACAATACTTATCAATACTAACAAACATGTTATTTTGTTATTGCCATCCACAAATGTCCTTTCTCATGTACTGCTTATTGACTAGATAGTAAGGCATATATTTTGGACACAGAGAGCAACTGGTTTGCAAGAGGTCTGAGGAGAAACAGACATCCCTGACCTGGGGATTTTCATAGATTGTGTTGTTTTCTCATCTCATTTAAGGTGATTTGAATATAGTTTAGATGGTTCCCAATCTGTTCATTGAATATGGGTTAAAATGTCTTTGATGTGTGCAATAAATACTAGGCTACGTTTCCAGGATTCATCTGAAGACATAGATTTGGACAGTGTATAAATCTTCTTTTACTTAAAAAATCCAGATGAATATGACTGACTACTGCTAGATATACCATGACCTGGAATAAGAATCTCCATTGACAGCCAGATGTTACTCTCTCCTGTAGCATTGCTATTTTTGTGCTTGTATTACCTTTGTGATGCAAATTGGTAGACACTGTGGCCAGTTATTACTTTTTAAGGAAAAACTACAGAAATAAGTATTGAGTTGATATACTGAAATAAGTATTGAGTTGATATGCTTTTTCAAAAACCTAATGTGACTATCCTAACCACATGAGAAAATCGTATGAGATTTGATGATTTTTACTAACCCACTTTAAAACCTTAGCCAGCTTAACAACTGAGCTAATAAAGAAAATGCTCTGCATAAAATAAACAGTTTATCAGAGTGAAAAGGCTGTGTGTCAAGCAGTAGTGTCCCCCACTTGTTGAAGAATCCCAGGAGGCCCCATCTTCTGCCTCTTGGCTTAGCCTCTTGGCATAGCCCTTTTATAATAGGGGTGTTTGTGTGAATCTGTTCCACTCTTTAACGCTTACCTAATGTTTTATCACTATTTTTTCTGTAGAATCACTGGCCAGTAAGCAGCAGACTGTATGAATGTATGTATGTATGTAAAGAACTGGTACTTACTGTTCAAATCTTTGATACATTTGGGATTAATTTATTTACTGTTTTTTCAGACCATAAGATGCACTTTTTAACCCCCAAAATTGGGGACAAAAAGTGCCTGCGTCTTATGGTCTGAATGCGCGACCCCTGCCTTGGCTTTCTGCCAGCTCTCCCGGCAGGGAGAATAGCCGGGAGCTGGAGGAGCTGTCAGATGTGAGATGCCGGCCGGTGTCCGACACTCCCATCTGTACTGGATAATTGCCTATGCCAGCAGAGCTCAGAGCCCTGCTGGCAAAGGGCAATGAAGAGAGAGAGATAGATGAACTCCCATCTATACCTCTCTCCGGTCTGTGGGAACTGCAATCACTCTTCAGCTCCCACAGACACAGTAACAGCAAGATCAGCAGAGGAGAGCAGAGACTGAGAGGAGACACTGCAGCTGTTGCCCCCCCCCCCCCCTCCTCCTGCTGATCAGTGTGGAGAATGACATTGTGCTTAGAGTGTAATGCTGCAAGTGACATCTACTGGCTGAATTGAATATTGCATTAATTAAATCCATTGCATTAACCCAATTGATGTGAAAACCTATTAAAACGTATTTTTCGGGGCGCATGCGCGAGGCGGAGGAAGATGGCTGCTGCCTGCTGACTCCGCTCCGTGCGCTCCAGGAGACAGTCGGCTACCAGTAGCTCCAACGCACAGTGAGCGATTTTCTTTTTTCTGCCTTTGCCCCTACCTGGTCTTCTCCGCTCCCCGGCACAGTGATGGGTCCTACCGGCCGCTCGAGGCAGCAGCCCGCCGCCGGCACGTCTGCTCCTCTGCAGCCAAGATGACGGCGGTGGCGGCGGCGCGGCAAGGGGCTCAGGGCGATGCGACGCGCCTCTCCCTTGGGGAGTCAGAAGATAGTGGTGAACTGTTCCCCTCATCGCCCGTTCAGAAGGGGACAGATCTTTCTCTCCTGGCGGACATACGGGCAATCATTAAGGAGGAGATTTAATCAGCCTCCTGACAGCTCTCTGCAGAGCTCCTCAAAGAAATGAAGGAGATAGGACATAGAACTGCTATATTGGAGTCAAGGATGGATGATGCTACCACAGTATATGAGGGACATGAACAAGAGATTGCCCATTTGAAATCTGAAATCTCTTTTCTTCAAGATATTGCTGAAGACCATGAAAACCGGGCTCGCCGAGTTAACTTGCGCATACGAGGTTTACCGGAAAGCATTGTTGACCTGCATAGCTCAGTAACCACTCTTTTCCAGGAGCTGGCCCCTGATATTCCACTAGAGCGGTTGGAAATGGACAGAATCCATAGAGCCCTTGCTCGCCCCATCTCTGAAGGCGCTGCCCGTGATGTGGTCGTTAAATTGCACTTCTATAACACCAAGGAGCGCCTCATGCAAGTATCTCGCTCTGCAAAGCATCTTACTTTTCAGGGTCACTCCTATCAATTGTTCTCGGATTTGGCTCCAACAACTCTTCTCAAACGCCGCAACCTCCGTCCTTATTTGTTGGTTCTACAAGCACATGGTATTCGCTACCGCTGGGGTTATCCCTTTAGACTTATTTTTACTTACAAATCCCATACCTACCAGCTTAGGACACAACAGGAGGTGAGAGCATGCTTCAAGACCCTCGGCCTTCATGTTCCAGTGGATCCCAATGGCAGCCAATCCTCTACAGCATCTTCGCCCCGTCCGTGGGATCTTCCTGTTTCACCCCAACATCTATCAAGTTCACCTGCGGCCGCAGACCCCCACGTCCAAGCTTTACACCGCATGGGGTCCCAGGTATCGCAACCCTCTGGCAAAGGGTGACGCATAACTTTCAAAGAGCCGGCTTCAGATTGTACTCAATATGGAACTATAGTGGATGGGCCTATTTGTTTGTTATGGGTAGAGCTTAATACGGGTATTTTTTATGTTTCCTTCCTCTTTCCCTGGACTCGGATGCCTAATGCATTGGTTCCATTTGTTATATGGGTTTATTCCAATTTTTTTCTAACCTGCTTATAATTACATTGGTACTTCATGTAAATCTGTTCTCTCTTTCTTTTTTTTGCTCTTTCATCTTTTTATATAATGCAACATCTAAATTTCCTCTTTTAATCTCTAATTTTTTGAACGATTTTCTGTGTGTGATTATCTTAGTACCTGTCGCCTCTCTCCCGGGCGGCGATACTTGTTCCCCCTATCGGCCAGTACTCCCCCAGTCCTGCCCGTGGCGCTCTGGTGGAGTTTACTGGCTTTATTTAAATGTATACTGTTTCTACGCTGACCCTTGGTCAGCTTTAGTTTTCCCTTTTTGCTAATTTTTATTTTTTGTCTTTTCTTTTCTTTCCTTTGTATTTCCTTTTTCTCTTTTCCCTCTACCTTCTTTTCTGTTTTTTTCCTCATTTCCCCCTCCTCCGGTGCTAGCTTTTCATGGCTCCTCTTCGGGTCCTGTCCCTTAATGTTCGGGGGCTGAACTCCCCTGTAAAACGCACTAAAGCATTTAAATATCTTCACTCTCATAGAGTTGACATTGCGTGTCTGCAGGAGACACATTTTTCATCTGCTCCCTCTCAGGTTTCCCTTTATTATCCTCAGGTGTACCTGGCTTCCGCTCCGGTCAAAAAACGAGGGGTTTTGATCGCTATCCGTAAAGGTTTGAATTTTGTTTGCACCAATCAAATTGTGGACCCCCAAGGTCGGTACCTCTTGCTACAAGGTTCTCTTCAAGGTAATGACATTACTATAATTTCATACTATGCCCCAAACACCTCCCAGCTCGCATTCCTTACTGAGATATGTACATTATTAGAAACGCATAGATCTGGCACAGTATTCTTGTGCGGGGACTCCAACCTCCTACTTTGCCCCTCATTGGATAGATCTTCTGCCCTAGCTTCCCAGTCCACTGACTCTGGGGGCTTTAGGTCCTTGATATCTTCTCATGGCTTGGTTGATGTCTGGCGGGAGTTTCATCCTTTATCACATGATTATACCTATTATTCCCCTTCCCACAATGTTTTCACTCGCATAGATCACATCTTCGTGTCTGTTAATTTTTTGCCTAATGTTCTTTCTGTCAAAATCCCATGTGTTGCCTGGTCTGATCATGATCCGGTCCTGTTGGTTTGCACATCCCTTTTTTCTCGCACCTCTGCCTCTTCATGGATGCTAAATGATTCTTTGCTGTCTAACCCAGAAGTGCTTGATACCATTCAGAGGGCTTCGGAGGAATTTTTTCCCCTTAATGAGGGTTCGGTTTCATCCCCCGTGACCCTATGGGGAGCTTATAAGACGGTTATTCGGGGTCGCTTTATTCAGCTTGCTGCACGTAAGAATAGGGAGCATAGGGCTCATAGGGTGACATTGGAGAACCAGCTAGAGGGGGCTGCCCGGGCTTTCAAGGACTCCCCTACACCTAGCAACAAAGAACGAGTTGATAAGGCCAGGGCCGAACTTGATCTATGTCTAACTGATTTAGCCGAACGCCAGCTGCGGTGGGCCCGTCAGAAATTCTACACGAGGACCAATAAGCCGGGTACCCTGCTGGCTAATAGGCTAAGGTGTTTACACTCAACCCACAAACCTATCGTTCTCCGGACGAGATCCCATCTTCTCACCAGCAACCCGGTGGAGATTCTGAAGGAATTTCGTTATCACCTGGCAGATCTATATGCGTCCCCATCGGCCTTCTCTCAGGCTGATGTGGAGTCCTTCTTTGCCCCGCTTAACCTTCCTAACCTGGCCCCATCTATTTTTTCAGCTTTGGAGGCGGACGTTGACCCGTTGGAAATTGTGGCCACGGTCAAAAGGTATCGCTTCTGGTAAACGCCCTGACCCTACACTCGCTCACTCTCTGCGCCTCTGGGACTCAGTTAAGGTAAAATCCTGACTGCTTTCACCTCACCTACCCCTTGCTGGTGTTCTGTTCTCTCCACTCTTTCTTCCGGGACAAGCGGACTCTCAAGCTTTTAGAGCCTGGCCTGCGACCCTTTTGAAGCACACGCATAATTTTAATTTCTACCAATGGGTTATCTCCTTTGCTCACCTTCAGCACTTATACCAGCTGCCGTCTTCCGCTTTCTTTCGTTATCAGCAGCTTCATCACTTCCTTACTAGAGATGGGCGAACACCAGCCTGGAGTGTCCGCGAACAGGGCGGGTCGAACTTTTAAAGAAGTCCGCCGTCCGCGGACACATTCAAATTCCCCGCCTCTAGGCGGGGAATTTGAATCGGAAAAACCAGATGTGACGTCAGTGACGTCACATCCGGTCCCTGGAACGCATCCTGGAACGCATAGTTCCTGGTTACGGGAGCCGGCTGTGACGTCACTGACGTCACTTCCTGTTCTGAGCCGGTATTTTCACTACAAGACCGGCATCATGCCGGTCTTGTAGTGAAAAGATTCTTCCTCCGGCACGATCTCGCAGGTTCTGATCCTGCCGGAGGAAGAATTTAGATCTTCTTCTGGCCGGCGAATGGGGCGAGTCGAACACCCGTACTGTCCGCCAGCGAGAGGATCGGCGAACATGCCGAGTTCGCGGCCGAACTGTTCTCCGGCGAACAGTTCGGTCCATCCCTATTCCTTACCTCTCTGTTGTCACGTTTGTCATAGCTTTCACCTCTTACTTTATCTAAATTCGAGTACCACTGCCTCCACTCCCCTTTGTCCTCTGGTCTTATTTCTCTTCTTTATTGCTCCTTCACCTCCCCCCAGACGTTGACCAAGCTCCCGTATATGCGGAAATGGGAGGAGGACCTGGGCTCTCCCTTGGATGAGTCGGATTGGGCAGCACTGGTATCCCGTACAGATTCTTGTTCACAAAATGTCCTTGCATTGGAGAACTCTTACAAAGTTCTCCTGCGATGGTACATGACACCAGATAGACTGTCCAGATTCGTGTCAACCATCTCTCCAATGTGTTTTAGAGGCTGTTCAGCAAGAGGTACCCTCCTACATATCTGGTGGTCCTGTCCACGTGCCCAGCGATTATGGATTAGAGTTTACAATTTTATACATTCATTATTGGGGTGCTCTCTATCTCGCGACCCATGGGAGGCTTTGCTCCACCGGAGAGCACCATCTTTGACTAAATCTCAGGATCAGCTAGCCTCCTTTGTTTTTATGGCCAACCTGATAGCTAGGTTGTGGCGTCAGCCTACGCTCAGCTTCTCGGAGGTAAGACAGCGCCTGATGGACTGTTTTATTAACGAGAAGTTGGCGGCTATCTTGCTTGACTCGCCATCGAAATTCCTAAAGGTGTGGTCCCCATGGATCACTTACTTGCGCTCAGAGGGATTCACACATTACCTGCTATCCGTTTGAAGGGGTTTCTCTTTCTTTTTCTTTCGTTCATTTTTTTTCTTTTTCTCTTTTTTCCTTCTTTCTTTAGGTCAACAAATACTATTTTACAAATATGGATTGTCTGTTTTTGTTAGAATTGCCTGGGTTTTGTATTTACTAGGGCACTGTTTGCAGACAATTCAGTGTCCATGAGCAATTTTAGTGTTTGATATTGATACTCTGGTAATCATTTGTAACCTATGTCTTTGAAATTTAATAAAAACTATTGTAACCAAATCTTTTTTTTTCCTGCCCTAAAAAACTGTGTGTGTCTTATAGTCCGGTGCGTCTTATAGTCCAAAAATACAGTGTTTAAAAATGTAAAGAATGCGATGCCTTAGAAATTAGCTATCTTATGATAAATATGAAAGATACATGAAAGTAAAAAAAAAGACCAACTCCAAGTGCAATGAGAGACCTATTGCTGTAGACTTTCTTTAATTTGTTTGCCCTAATTAGATGTCAGTAATGATAGTTCACAGGCAACCTGTGCAGAAGCTTGAAGCCTACTTTCTCCAACTTGTTTTTTCCTCACAATATTTGGTAAATCTACTTTCACACATATACACTGTCGCAAACAGTAAAAGTTTACAGATTGCTTTATCTGTTCTACTCCGGAGAGAGTTTAATAGACTAGTTCAGAATGAAGTTAGAGGAAACACAGAACCTGGAGTGAAATGCAAGAAAACATAGCAATGTTCTTTTTTATGACAGAATGGATGTTTTGAGTGTTTATCCACATGTACTTTGTCATGCCAGAAGGAATTCTTTTTTTTTAAAATGCGTCCGTTTTTGAGGTATTTAAAACAAAACTCCAGGGCCATTCCATTAAAAACATAGTATGGTCAAGAGAAGCTTGAGCACATTATTAGATGCAAATTCATTTCTAAACATATAAATTAACCTCCTTGATGGCACAATTTTATTCATGTAATCCGTTTACATTTCCAACCCTCTTTAACCCAGCTCCCTTAAGGCCCTTCTTTCTCAGTCAGCACCTTGAAAAGTTTTTTTACTACCATTCAGTGTATAAATCATGACTGATGTCAGGGACATGGATTCAGGAAAGAGACTATGGATGAGCATGACTGGAACAGGTAAGCAATCCCGAGTGTGGCTTAAAAATTAACATCCTCACAAACAGTAATAAAAGTTAGTCATTCCACACTTTCAACTTACTGCCATGACATTGTTTATATGGCAATAAGTTGTAGCAAATTTACTTTCTGTGTTTTACAAAGTGTCAGGGGTTCCGAGCCAGCCTAATTAATTTCTTTGTGTGTTAATAATTCTATGAAAAGAATTTGACATTACTTACAGCTAGAGTGTATCAAACTGACTGGCCCTACTGTGCTTACTATTATTGCTACACATTTTGCTGACATGCTGGAAGTTAGTTTAATGAAATGCCAGGAATGTCATCCTGAAAGGAAGGTGACACTATACAGCACAAACCTTAAACAAAATTCAGATATCATGCCCTTGACACTCTTAGGAAAAATGGAAAAGGTAGGGAAGTGCAGCAGAATCACTCAATGTACTGTATATATGGAGAGAACAGTGAAAATTCTCCAGAGCTGTACTCAGTTGCAGTTACCCTGAAATTGTGCGGTCAATACCATCAATCAAAAAGAGATACATACAGTTTACAGAATTGCTATTAAAACTTATCAAGGATACTGCATTTGCATTATTATCCAAAACTTACATATGGACATACTAATAACAAATGACAAATATATGTACAATGTACAGAACAGCTTTAACAATAGCAGCCAATTAAATATATTAGTTTTCTATTCTGGGTAATAGTAATTAATGCTCAATACTTTATTGTGTTTGAACTTAAAGTACCTAACCTAATTCACTGAACATTTTACATAATCCTTTGATTTAGGTCCATTTTCCCAGGTACTATGAAAGTTCACAATATAAAAATTTATCATAATGTAAATACTTGATTGGTGCTTTACTGATTCAAGGGACTAATAGCACAGGGACTCACATACTGCGATCATAACACAATTTATAGTAGCTGGCACTTAATAGATTTTTACTGTTATGGACAGAACTGGTCTTCATATAATAAATTGACAAAGTAATGCAGAATGGTCCTTCAACCTCCCCACCCCCACTAAGCTATAATGAACCATTTAACCTTTGAAATCCAGTAGGGAGGTAGATAACACTGCATCTCTGCAATAAAACTGTCCATTGTATTTGCCAAAAATTTATTGAATGAATCAGCCCTGTGCAATTAACAGAGCAAATTTCCTTCCAGTTCATGAAAATCTTAAATCTATATGAACATACATGAAATAATTAATACATGCACATCCTGTTGCTTTATATGGATATACAAGTTAAATGTACACATGGCTCTGTTCACAAACTGCTGAATAGGTAAAATAATGTATTTTAGCCAGTTAACATGGCTATATATTAGCACTATATAACATTTTATGTTGCTGAGGCTAAACCATTGATTCCTGTGGTTTTCTTAGACACGTGGGACAATTCTGTGCTATCTGGGTTGTGAAAAAGCTTGCCCTTAATTGTTAAATAGTGTGGAGGTGATATCTGCTGTTCAGAGGTTTACAGATGAGCAATCAGTTGCCTTCAGCAAAAAAATCAAAGTAAAGCTAGGAATACACAGGTCGATTTGTTCACAGATTTTAGCAAAGCCAAGCACCGTGCATGTTCACATGTTCACGGCGCTCAGCTGTGCAAATATCGACCTGTGTATTCTGTTTTTCGAGTGGGATCAATAGATCTCGCTTGGCCAAACAGGGATCCAATTAGTTGGAAAACCCTGTTCGATATCCTAAACTTTATCCAAAGTATCGGCCGGGCTGCTTGAATGGCTCAAATATCGAGCTCGGCAGCAGCACGATGACGTCATTGCGCTGCTGCAGAGAAATCTTGAACAACTTAAATATCTAGCCGTGTATCCCTGCCTTAACAGTACAAACTAATAGCACAGCCCTAAACAATTATCTGCGATGTGGTATATGAATACATTAAAGCATTAGCATTAAACACAATTTCCTAACCACATTGTTTCAGTCTACATTGATCATGCGATCCTTGCAGCATTCTCAATTTAACAGAAGCTTTTTCTAATGCTGCACCTTCCACATCATTCGTTTTGAAGAAAAGCTAAAAATAGAATCTACCAGCCATGTAAATAATTTATTTCCTTTGCTTTAGAGGGAAGCATTTTTGTTTTATAGCTAGTTTGTCTTAATGGGCATGCCTTTATGAAAGATGTCTCTAAAGAATCATTGCTTTTTTTAGGTTACTGCAACTTAATATGATTTGTATTAGAACAGAACTTGACCATCCATAATATGATGGAGATGGCAAGGAAGAAACGCGTATGTCTTCAGGATACAGTAATGGAGACTGAGTCAATATTATAACAAATGCAACAATGACAAATAGTAACAGACAATAAGGGGTGGACTCTATATACAAGAGCCAGTTTAAGCCATTGTATGGTTGTAATTGCTGGTGCACTCCTCCACTCCACTCCTGCATGCCCAAACACCAGCAACTGATGTGATGTTTTGTATATAACTTTTTTCTTTGAACTCTTATGCATTAAATATGAATTTTAATTAACTTATTTAGCAATTTTGCTTAAACCTATAAGTGTGGCCTTAAAAGTCCCCTTGCTCTTGGTTAATCTCAGGGAGATAAATTGGGAGGTTGCCATTACGTGTTGTCAAAACAATAAAGCTCTCAAAACATTTGCAGTGAAGAAATCTGTCATTTACAAAATACATTCATATATTAAAAACAGTCCAAGCTTATAATATAGTTTACAATATGTAATCTGTAGCCTTTAGGCTTTGTTTCCATTGTACGCCGGGACCCGTACGCTAAGCGTATACGCTAGCAGGGGTCCCGACGTATCTCACAGACCTTTGCCTGCCGGCGGAGACTCTGTCTTCATTGCGCTGAGCTCATCCGCCGGTGTCAGGCTGAACGTAGTCGAGTACGTTCAGCCTTTACACCGGCGGATGTGTAAACAGACCATCCGCCGGCAGGCAAAGGTCTGTGAGATACGTCGGAGATACGTCGGGACCCCTGCTAGCGTATACGCTTAGCGTACGGGTCCCGGCGTACAATGGAAACAAGCCCTTACAGATATGTATAAAATGCAAAAAGATGCATATTAAAATTACAAATCTATAAATTCATACTTGTATGGCAGAAGTTCTGGTCTTCTGTTGCATGGCCAGGGGATTTCAGCGGACAGGTATGCCCGTAGTGGTGAGTATGCCCGTAGTTAGCTCGGGGTGAGATTACATTATAAAGAAACTCACCCGGAGTTAATTCAGGCAAAATTCCCAGGAGGTTAAAAGAGCCAGAGAACACTCATGCCAGGGAAGGTATTAAGATAGTATTGTTTAAGCCACATCTAAGGTTATTAATTTCTGGAAAGAATTAGAAAATCCTAAACTTTGAAAAGTGTTCAAAAAAAGACTTGGGTGCATGGCTGCAATGCATAATGAACATATATTTCAGACCTGAAACTAATGTAATGTAAATATTTTATTTACCACATTTTTAGCTCTATAAAGTGAACCTCCCCACCCCCAATATAGGGAAAAAAAACCTGTGTGTCCTATAGAACAAATGCCACAGCAGAATACTGCCTGGGCATGCAAGAAGAAACATGTCAGTGTCTTGTTCTGATCAGAGCAAGGAGCAATTGGAGCAGAGAGGAGAAAAGACACACCCCTGTATGCAGCATGTATACAGGGGATGCATGAGTATTACTTCTTTGCTGTGATCGCTTTCTGCTCTCCTATGTGCTGTCTATTGATAGGAGGGAGAGCAGGAAGCGATTGGAGCAAGAATCAGAGCTGAGAGACACTGGTTGCAAGCTGTTAGCAAGCACTGCTTGTCCCTTTGCTCTTATCACTTCCTGCTCTCCCTCCTCCCTTCTCCTAGGTGCCATCTTTTGAATGGAGGGAGAACAGTGAGTGATCACAGCAAAGAGGGGAAAAGATGCACCCCTGTATACATGCTATATTCAGGGGGTGGTTTTTTTCTGATGCGTCTTATCCTTCACAAAAAATGTACACAAAAATGTATGCATAATACTCAGAAGTACAACAACATTTCTAGGACAAACGTATAAATCCATAAAAAAATACAGATGTGATAAATAAAACACTTACGCTGGCATTCCTTGCAGCATTTATCAGGAACTAAGCCTGGTGCAGTATAAGCTGGACAAATTGGTTCTGTGCAGATTAAATTTTCACACTGAACAGTTCCATTCTGTTGAAAATAAAGAAAAAACATATTTTAAATATTTTATGATTTCATGTAGCTATATAACATTTTATTATGATGAGAATTTTACGCATACCATAATAAATTTTACAGCTAGCAACGTGGAGTATGATTTGTCAAACAGAATCTAACAACCACTAATGCATTGTGAGTATCAACAGGCAGGGGTATAGTGGTCTACAGCTTCAGGAGAGCCAATGCCCTAGCAAAGCCGCCTTCTGTCTTGTATTTCACCACCCTTCCCTCTTCCTGTTTAATTACTCTGTGTTGACCTAGTTACCTACCTTGCTAAATAAACTTTTACAAAAAGATAAAATGGGATGTCGAGGGGATTTTAGTACCGTGTCACTCGAAGGACAGCTTTGGAGCCAACAGTAATAGCATGGCTTTTAGGTGTCTACAGATGGAAGGCCTACCAGGTAATCCTGCTCAATATACATTAAATGTACATAAAGTACTTGGCTTTAATGCTTTGACTTAAGTTATGAGTAGCAGACCCAGATCACATACTTGCACTGGCTGACAGCAGCCTCCACGCATCTGCGTACTAACGTGAGAGGGGAGAGACCTGCAGCATCCCCCTCTACACCTATCTCCTCCCTGATGTGTGTGAAAGTAGCCGGTGACGTGATCTGTAAATTGACAGTAAGTGTTCACTAGCGACATCTTGTGACTGAAGTTGATATTGCAGAGTTGAGATTAAAGCTCGAACACAATAAATAGCTGTACAAACAACCTGATACTACCGTAAAATTTTTTAAATGTATACAATATATCACAGGTAAACATTAATAACTGAAAGGTTGCAGTTAGGGGGTGTCAATTTGGGAAAGCATCCTTTGGACTGGGGGGGGGGGGGGGGGGGGGGGGTATGCTAGCTAGTTAACATTCTTAATTAAATAATAGAAATGGTCAACTGGATGATCAATTTTTTACATTAGCATGCAAACTGTATGCAGACTTAAACTGAGGCAATAAAGCACAGCAGCACTTGATTGGCTCAGTTTCAGTCTACATACAATCTGCATGTTTTTGCATTCTAATGTTGATATATTAAACAAACCCTTAATATTTCATAATGAATGTTGTTTGACAAATAAGACAAAGTGTAATACCATTAGATGTATAATTTTTATAACAAATAGGTTTTTACCCAAATTATGGTAACGGTCCTGCTATTCTTTAAGGTCATTTTATCAAACATGACTATTAGATGGCAGTTAGTAAACTATGGCTGCTTTAAACAGTGTTTCAGTACTGTATTAATGAACACCATACATTTCCCTTGTCACACATACAGTAAGATATAGAATATAACATGGATATGGATAACACAAGTGCTCTTTAAAGATTCAGTAGCATTAGCCTATTTGTCATTGGCTGTGTGAAATGTGTACGTCTGACCTTGCCCCTAAATAAATTATTTTACAAAGCAAAGATCTGCGATAAAACAGTAAAAAGGAAAACCTGAAAAATGCATTTTACTAGAAAAGCCAGAGTGAAATATATGCTTAATGAAATCTTAAAGATTAAGTGTTTGTAATCTGTTTATCCAGTTAAACTCAGATGTGAATGGTAATTTTCTTTCTATCACCTCAGCTCCTTGCTTTAAACCCTTGTTCAATAACCTGACATTTGAAATGAAATACTATGTGCCTGCACAGATTAAAATGTAGATGCACAATATTCTCAAATCCTAATGCACGTGTACAATACATTTAAATCTTTCACTGCTGCCTCTTAGGCTTAATACATAGCCAGATTTGCTGGCAGGTTCTTAGGAAAATCAACAAACATGTATAATGCTGCATAAAACATGTACATTATAGCTGTGCTTGAGTGATAAATCAGGAACATTTTCTTCCATACTTTGGTGACCTCAATGTGCCTTTATCAAATGATCTGTTTGTTTTCTAGGACATTCATAGCATGCCATTGATTGTCTTTCAAATCTCGGTCTCCTGAGATGATCCATCTTTAACAACCTTGTTGTTGTTGTTGTAGGAAAGCAGTGTGTACACATGCATTGGAATGGAAGTTTTAAGAAGCTGTTTTTATGATATACAGCAGTTTGAAATATATTTAAAAGATCAAAGATAGATAAAGATAGATAATCAAAATTCTGATCTTAACTAATGTTCTCTGTGCCGATACTTTGCCACAGAACTAACTAAAGATTATCTAAGAACTCCATCTTTATAAGTACTAATAAGTATCTTTCCTGTATTGTAATTTCTAGGAAGGGAAAACTTCTCCAGTTTATAAATATGGCAAATCCACCTTTCCATTGGAAAATTGGGACATTTTTAAAAGACCATTATGCACAGAAATAAGGTGTTTAGAAACATCATATATAAGATATTCTGGAACCTTTGGTGTTTAAACTGGACATACACGGCTTATTTGTTCATTCGACTTAAAAAACTATTGTTTGAAAAACATAATGTAATCGATTCACAACCGATCAGTTCCTTTCCTTAGTTTTGTGAGCATGCTCCATAGTACCACATAGGATAGTGTTGATCTCGAATATTCAAATCTCAAATTTTTATTGCGAATATAGGCACTATATTCGCGAAGATCTCAAATATAGTGCAATATCTTCTTAATGACAAATATTCAAGATTTTCGAGTAGTCGTAATCTTTTTTGCAATGAAGGTTATCCTGGTAAATCTTTGAATACTTTATTTCGAATATATGATAAAACAATGATAGTTCTCTATCCAATATCTAGCAGCTGTTAGATCTTGCAATACAATGTCACATGTATATACACTTATGAGACAATGCACCCTACAACTCAATGTAAAGTTTAAGTTTTTACAGATTCTGAACCAACATTCGTAAGTGTTTTTAGCACCACAACAATTGTTTTTCTTTTACTTTATGGGAATATGTCTCTGGTATTTAGAGTTACTTACAAAACAACTCTGTATATATAAAGTCAACTTAAGTCTTTAAAAGTTAAAAAAAGAGAAGTACCCGTGAAGGTTATGGTGAGAAGGGATGAAAGGAATCAAAAAGCCCTCAACTCGAGCAGTGCATAGCACAATCAAGCCTTCTTAAAACAGAAGGTATTTACACGGCCCAATCTAGCACAAATCCCAAAACTTTAGGTGGAAGCCTTCGTTTTGGGACAGTGGGTTGAGCCATGCAAATTATTCCTTTTCGCCCCATCAGCCAGATGCACATCCAGAAACCGCTGGTGTACAGTGCAAAGTTAAAAAAAGAATTTCCAATCAAAAGGTAGACACTAGACGCTAGACTAGACAGTAACGTTAGCAAGGTCAATAGTTAAAGGTTTCCACAATACTGAAGACTTTATTTCTTTTTATAAAACCACAGTTCACTCTAAATGGAGGGTGAACTCTTAGAGCATTCTGGTTCTGGTTTTTCTAAGATTGTGAATATAAATAGTAAGTGAGTATTCACTTTCTTTGCAGATGTGGCAAGATTATCTAATTGTTTATGTCTTGTGATACACCAAAAACTGTATTTATACTTTTTTCATAGGGGAAACGTTGTTAATAAATGGTTAGATTTTGCCAATGTTTTGTGTCACAAAACGTAGCTATACACGGTTCAACATTTCGATTTTGTGTTTGATATTGATCATTTGTGGTCGATCAAACCAGGTGGGCAGGAATCGATTCCTGCCCACGTGGTAAGATTGACCACAAGTGATCACTATTGAACACAAAATCGATCGAAAAGTGATCGGACATGCTGGTTGGGGTATCTAAAATGAAACAAATAACTTTGCCTTATGAAAATACTTTATGGACAAACTGAGCTCTATCTGACTGTGTTTGTTTTGACCTAGCTGTGATTGAGAGGTATTGAGGTAAAAATCAGTGTGATCCTACTTCAGTTATAATAAGTAACACAATAATCAACAATGAAAGGAGATATTCACATTTCCCATTACTATAATAGTGGCTGTGATGGTCAGTGTACATGTAACACTTAAAGTCAATTAATGCTATTCTATCATTGGGATTTACAAAATGTAATGAGGGCATTTACCCTAACTTTCATCATAAAGAAAAAAAACAGGAAATAAAAACTGGTCCACAATAGGAGAAATATCCATTAAAACAATTATGCCTTTTTCCCCTCTGTTCCTGATCTGGTAACAACTCAAGATTTAGGACTTACCCCCACTTTAAGTGCCAGATATACAGCCTTTTACAACTATAATTTACAACTATAATTATCAGGAAAACTTTATGGTACAATACGATATATTAATATAACTCTAATAGGAGGGGTAAATATCTAAATATATGGCCAACTTTCAACGATAGGAGGTTTCTAGAATTCAGTCAGCCCCTCCTCTTTGGGGGACCAAATATGGTCAATGGTATCACTTGTTATTGATTCTATAAGTGAATCTATCATTTAAGAATGTTCCTTAAATTGATGGGAAAAACACACTTTATTTTTTAAATAATCAAAAACAAAATTGAGACCACATTCAGCTTTAGGAAATGCCTAAGCTTCTTAGGATGCGATAAGACAAGGAAAGAAATGCATAGAGAAAATGCAATAGGAGGGATTACTATACTGTAATAATCTGTATAGTATTTTAACAACGGTTACAACAGTTACTGAAAACATACTAAAATGTTAAGTTGCTCTTTAAAAAGGAAACTGTTATGGAGTGAAATTTTGCTGTAAGTTGTATTTTCTCAAAGGATTTAGTGAACATGAATGACAGATTAAACACTACGGTGTAACAAAATGTCAACCTTTTATAAATGCATGTTAAAGAGAATGGCATACCATGCATGTACATTTCTTACAGCCGTCTGTCCAGGTCTCCAGCTCTCTGTAGATGCTGCCCTTTACTGTGCAAGACCTCTCACAGTAGCATTGATCTAACCTATTCATCCTCTGCTCAGCTCTTGACAGCTGCAAGAACATTTCAAACAAGAGAAAAAAAGGCTTATGACACAAACAGTATTTTCCATAATTCCATAATAATAAATGGGAGGTAAAAGTCAGCTGTGGCACCACAAACAAATGTCAGGTTCTGTGCAACTACAGCAATCACCATGTGAACACAACCTTACCTGCCTTAATGACAACATGACTATTACATGACTGTACTATTTGTCCTTCCTCCTCTTTACTGTCAAAGAACTGATATAGTAACCATATATTTGAAGGAAGATTTCAATAAAGGTTGACGGCTATGTACTTCTACTAAGTATTATCCAAGATGTGGCAAACTACTGCACAGCAATCAAGTAATTGACAACCGTGTGTTACTTAGCTACCATTGGTGAACAAACAACGAAATTGCAAGCTAGGGCTTATAAAGAAGTCTTTTTATTATTAATGAAAAAAGGAAATAAAAAAGTGATCTATTATTATAGCAAACAGTACACAACTGCCTTTATAAAAAAGAACTGCCTCGTTTTTGCACTTAACAAAATCCATTTCAAGTCCCAAAAATAAGAGTGACCATCATACAAAATCATACAAAATCAAACCTAACCCTCAATACATACATGCTTCCTGCAGAACACCATGAGCAAAACAGCTGTCCCTTCTTCAGCCGAGCATGAGGTTGGCCAATAAACACACCGCTTGGCCAATATATCTCCAACTGACATAATCTACAGTCAGGTCCCTAAATATTGGGACATCGACACAATTCTAAAGTTTTTGGCTCTATACACCACCACAATGGATTTAGAATTAAACAAATACAATGTGCTTTATTTGCAGACTGTCAGCTTTAATTTAAGGGTATTTACATCCAACTCAGGTCAATGGTGTAGAAATTACAACAGTTTTCATATGTGTCCCACTTGTAAAGGGACCAAAAGTAATGGGACAGAATAAGAATCATAAAATCAAACTTTCCCTTGTTAATACTTGGTTGCAAAGTCAATAACAGCCTGAAGCCTGGAAGGCATAGACATCACCAACCGTCTTCAGTTCCTGCTTGTTCTTGGGGGATTTTCCCTTCAGTTTTTTCTTCAGAAAGTGAAATGCCTGTTCAATCAGGACAGGTGATTGACTTGGCCATTGCATAACATTCCACTTCCTTCCCCTGTGGTTGCTTTTGCAGTATGCTTTGGGTTATTGTTCATATGCACTGTGAAGTGCCGTCCAATGAGTTCTGAAGTATTTGGCTGAATATGAGCAGATAACATTGCATGAAACACTTCAGCATTCTTCCTGCTGCTTTTGTCAGCAGTCACATCATCAATAAATAGAACCAGTTCCACTGGCAGCCATACATGCCCACTCCCTGACACTACCACCACCATGCTTCACTTATAAGGTGGTATGCTTAGGATCATGAGCAGTTCCTTTCCTTCTCCATACTCTTCTCTTCCTGTCAATCTGATACAGGTAGATCTTGGTCTCATTCGTCCATAGGATGTTGTTCTTCAGTCACCCACCACGGTTGTTGTCTGTGGTCTTTTGGGTCTTTTGGTGTTGCTAAGCTCACTGGTTCCTTCTTTTTAAGAATGTTCCAAACAGTTGTCTTGGCCACGCCTAATGTGTTTGCTATGTTTCTGATGTGTTTTTTTCCCAGCCTAATGATGGCTTGCTTCACTGATAGTGACAGCTTTGGATCTCATTTTAAGAGTGGGATTCCAAATGCAAATTGCACACTTGAAATTAACTCTGAACCTTTTATCTGCACATTGTCATTAGGATAATAAGGGAATATCGCACACCTGGCCATAGAACAGCTGAAAAAGCCAACTGTCCCATTACTTTTAGTCCCTTAACAAGTGGGAGGCACATATGCAAACTGTTGTAATTCCTACACGGTTCACCTGATTTGACTGTATATTAAAGCTGTCAGTCTGCAATTAAAGCACATTGTGTTTCATTCCAAATCCATTGTGGTGGACTGGGGGTGTATAGAGCCCGAGATGTTAGAGTTCTGTTGATGTCCCAATATTTATGGATCTCACTATATACCATACTTCGATATCAACAGAAGGCTATTTGTTCCACTGACACCAAAAGTGAGACACTATTCCTCTCCAATTATTTTCCTTTAACTGACCAATCACCAATTATGGGGCATCATACCACATGTGGTAAGTAAAATGTTACTTCCATTGTTGACAAGCCTTAAACAACAAGGATAATATAGATGATAAATAATCTTGTTTTAAAATAAATTTAATGGAAACTTTCCAGTCCTTAGCTTTTAAAAGATGACTCTCGATAAACCTACACTGCACTTATTTACAATTTACAAGTCATATCTTCCTGAATATTGGTAGGAAACAATTGTAGGAGTCAACTTCGTTACTCCCTAAACCAGTGGTGGGCAACTGAGGTGATATGGAGGGAAACAAGTGCAGCCCTCGGCATCACTTAAGGGCCGCACATAACATATAGGACTGCCAAAAATGACTAGAAAAGCCGGGTCAGTGTGTGACCACTACACATGGTGATATATGGAATGCCCCATATACATCAACAAAGTTTATGTGCCTCATAGATATTATCAAAGTAGTCTAGTGGAAGCATAGGCACTCAGGCGCTGTCTGGGTCACTTATGTTTTCAACACAGCTTTCACATGCTTTCATGTATGCCAATTAGCATGCTCAGCGAGTCCCTCTCCTCCTCTTACCGCTCCAAGAATTTCCCAGGCGTAGACTCGTTGGTGGGTGATCGGTGAACAGGTGAGTTTCTATGCCATATGCATCACAGGTTTTGGGGCCGCAAGTAGAGGACCGCCAAACAACACCCAAAGGTTGGGCACCTCGGCCCTAAAGTATTACTGCAACACTGGATGGTTGCCATTGAAGGGTATTTTTGAAACATTAAGACCCCCTCAAATCTAATATTTAAAACATTTTGTATTTGTTTTGGGTTAAAAATTGCATTTAAATAAGGATGAAAAGATCCAATCCATGCAAAGTCTTCATATGTGTTCTCTATGGCTCTCCATTATGCTTTCTGACATTAGTGTACTTATCACCCATGAAAATAAATATTTCTGCCTTGCCTAATATGCATTTCTATATCAATTTAAATGTAGAAGAATCTAGAAACTCCACTCATCTTTAATTCTCAAACTTTTTCATCCAATTGTGACTAAATGCGCTTATCCCCTATACTTGTGATATCAGTAAATCATGCCTGCACAATCAGTGTCCGGACAACTGCTTATATCCTACATGGAAATGCATGTAAATGAATGCCAAGGCACAACAGCTGGAACACCATACCATAATCACCAGGTACCAAGAATAAAAATCCCTATATTTCTGGAACGTCTGCCCTTTTCTTAATTTATATTAGATAATTATATTTTAGATTTAGATTTGAAGGTAGGAAATTTTGCAGAATATTCTAATAATAATCATTTCCTAAGAAACCGTATACAGTTAGAACTGATGTTGAGTTAACATACACTTTAAACCTACGAAACCTACACATCTGATGGGTATATTATGCCATTATCAGTGTTCCTACTGGTGCCTTATAACATAAGTCTGTTCATGTACGTTTAGATGATCCAGCACCGCATTTGCCTCCTACCAATGTAATGGCCTTTCTGGACATGGAAATGCCTCTGTGTGGCTTATGGCAGCTGTCATTCCTGCAGCTGAATTGTTTCTCATAAGGGAGCACCTTTTTCTATGCTGCAGCACAGCGGAAAGAATATAACCGGAGAAGCCTTTAAATATGATATACCGAGCACATATGGTGTATATGATGTATGTCAAGCCCGTCACACATAATAGCTATGTTGTTTTGTAGAAAGGAATATTCTACCCGTAGCACCTACAATAAAAAAAGATTTTCTCGCTACCATCTTTTTCTGCACAGGTCAGCGATACAAACCAAGAACTTCGTACTGGTTTTATATAATGATTTGTTAGCAATTGATACGAGCATGAATATGTATGAGCAATCTGCACCAAAACTATTTTAATCTATAAAGACGTTTGTGGTAATGCATTAATATGATTGTACATATACTATCCAATGTTTCTTCCTCTCTTTGCTTTATGAAATATATTATTATATTATTATAATATTCTATAGGTGGTTTTCAGAACAAGTGCATATACTGTTCTATTGCAAAGTTGAATAGTTGGTTGGCTAAACTTATAGCCATAAGGTAGAGACAGATAATACAGATGATTGCAGTGATAATAATACAATAAAAGGTATGGGCTGTTCTTGAGATTCCAGTCTAATGTTTAAACAAGAAGTCAAATATCTAAAATAACTGATTTGATTAGACTAATGTGTTTCGGGGCTATTGTAGAAAACAGCAAATAGCAAAACTCAGAGAGTTTTGAGAGAAAATCCCAGCCCCAATATAAATACTTATAACATGATTTAAATTTAAATAAAAAAAACATGTGTTAGGTAAAGTATATGTAAAGTCACATACACCCCGCTCAAATAAAACAAAAAACAGCATACTCTTTCTATTTATTTAAATATTGTATCACTAAAGGAAAAAATAAAGGCTCTAAATACAATAAATGCCCAATTGGCTGCTCTACTACACCAAAACTCAATACTTTATGAATTATTGGGATTAGAACTACAGTCATATTTGCAAAACTACATTGGCATGCGTTATAAATATGACCCAACCATGGCTCATTTTCTGGCTACTGGGGTTTCCTCTATTTATAGGTAGTGATGGCCTTACTTCGGCCAGGTCCATCCGCGAACAGGCGAATCAGAGGAAGATTCAAATTCCCTGCCTGTTCGGGGGGAATTTGAATTGTAAAAATCTGAAGTGATGCCACTGACGTCATTTCCGGTACCTGGAATGCACAGTTCCTGGTTTCGATAGCCGGACGTGACGCCACTGATGTCACTTCGGGGTTACGCCGGTTTTCTTTCACTAAAAGACCAGGTTCTCTACCCGGTCTCTGATGAAAGAATTCTTCCACTGGACGGATCTTTTTGCTCCTGATCTTTCTGACTCCAGAAGAGTCTCCTTCTTCCTGCCGGTGAACAGGGCTTGCTGTTTGCTGGGGGAAGTGTTCGTGGCCAAACTGTCTGCCTTGGCCATCACTATTTATAGGCTGTATTTTTGTTATGAAAGACCATTTAAGTGGCCTTTTATAAGTCATAAGCACAGTAAGTGGATATTTTTTATGTATCCATATAAGAAGTTTTCTAGCATACATGCTTATAATCCTGTATACAGTGGTTGGCATTGTTCCATCTACTGTAAACCAATGAAGCACAATCAGGATAATGGATTCCAGGTTATATATATTCGGATCATTTCTCAAGCAAATTTAATTGATCGGATGCTGTGACTGATTGCGGGGAAATACCAAGTGAAATCTTGGAATTGTATCTGGATAACAATGTCATTGTATATGGATGCACAACAACAATCATGCCCTGTTTTTGTATTCAATTTATTTGCATTAAAGCCATACTAAAATTTTTTAAAGCTGTGCTGATATTTTGCCTTCCCTAGAACCCCCTTTTTATCATTAGAATGCTTATAACAATTTTAAATAAAATATTTTCCTTTTATTTTCTTTCAAATGGAATATTTAACCTTTACCTACTTTATCTTTTCAGCAAACAGTAGCATGATAATATTCTTCCAAATGTTGCATCTTTGCAAGACTAGGCATAGATGAAATGGGTTCATTCAGGCCAGAAGAGTGAAGACACAGGACGGGGGATGGGTATTGCAGCAAAACGTATGTTTCTTTATTTAGATTGGTTTCAAATTATTTACATTAGCTTGTTTATAAGAAATGCATTAATTCTCTAGATGTTTGTCCTAAATATCTGATAATGATAAGGGTCCCCATACACCTTTTAGATTTCTCTGTAAGATTTCCTTAAGATCTCCTTTTGTTTTGCCAAAACCATGTAATATGAGGGACTTTCTAAACCAACAAGTCCACCTGTGTTCAATCGCAGAGGACCCGGCACTACATAGTTGTTGGTAGATCTAAAGTAAATCTGACAGAAATCTAAAGGTGTAGGCCAGCTTAAGACCTGCACGTCTGATGACTATAACTTATTAGATTGCCTGCATCAGTGAGGAATTAGAAAACACTGTGAGCACATAAGGCTAATGTTTTGAGGTTTAAGGGCATTGACTCCTCTACAGAAAGTATTGTGAAACCAATCTATTTACATGCCACGTTTAGAGAAAAAAGATCATTTACCTTGGATGATGTTTTTGCTAAAATATCCTGCAATTCCATTATTTTCTGCACTAGTCCATGGAAGTCATTACATGTTGGACAAGCTGAAACAGAAAAAAGTAGGTCAACCTGATGAACATAAAGACTTCCTTGATTCTATTCTTGCTTTATTGCAGAAATGGAATACAAATGTTTATACTTACTGCGATTCAGATCGGGGCACTGGGAGATAAATCCTTGCGGCATGATAACAATCTGCAGATCCTGCATGATCCCCTGTGGATGAGACACAGATCGTACATATTTTGTCACACGGTGCTCTACATTACACAGTATCTGATAACTACATTGTTTTGTATTTCATAAAATCAATGTCTAGTTGTGCTACAGAGTCCAATTAAGATGTCCGAGCCAAGGAACGGAAAGCTGCTTATATGTTAAATAAAACAATTTACCTTTCCCTAAAGCATATAACTATATTGATCTCATCCTAACATGATGAATGCAAGCCAAGAGAAATGAAGAGAAGCAATTAGTGAACACATAATAAATACATATATCAAAACATAATGAAGCATGCACTCGACTAATCAGGACTCCTGAGAGGTGTATTTTCTAATAATAAAATAAGTGATATTTCTAGGTACCAGGAGATAGTGTCCAAAAATGAAATTGAAAGAAATGAAGTTGTTCTAGAACCTGTACTAAGAAAATACATACTGCTATCGCTATCGAAAATGCAGGTTGCTTACATCCATAATGGTAAAATAATTTAAATACTTGCAACGTCAGTTGGGTCAGGAATTCTTTTACTGGTTGTCCAGGGATAAGGTCTCTTTTTACTGCTCTTAAGGTTTTTTTTTAGAAACATATTCTCTAGAGCACAATATAAACATAATCTAGAGAAGAGAAATGCTGAATCTCCAGCTTTTTACTAACCCCTGTACCCAATTGTCAACTGTGAACAAGTTTTGGAGGACAATAAGGTGAGACAGAAATGTTTCTTCATACTGTATACTCAACTGTAACAGAACCAGAGCCAGTGCAATATCAATAGAGCTCAGATCTAGGGTGGCTCAACCATGTGCCAAGTTACACCATACATTCCAAGTTACATATACAGTGGAGGAAATAATTATTTGACCCCTCACTGATTTTGTAAGTTTGTCC
>CM070034.1:63144794-63159981 GCA_036250615.1 Ptychadena robeensis | reverse complement strand
ATAAAGAGGATGATGTGGTCAAAATACTCATTTGCCTAATATTTCTGCACTCCCTGTACATGCCTCATATATACATGCACCAATCATATAGAAACATTCATCATTCACTCAGAGACACATACACTCACAGACACACACATTACATGCACTCTACTGTCTGCAGCTTGTTACCCCATGGTTGTCTCATGTATGTCCATCTCTCAGGATCTCAGGAAAGACAATAGGCAAGTGAGTTCTGCAGATCTCTCTCTCCCCTCTTTCTGGTTAACAGTGCAATTCTCACATAGAGGGCTCCAAGTGCTACCCCGGCTGCCCCCCCCCCTAGCTGCTCCCCCCGGAAAACCTCCACGCCCCCCAGTTTGGGAACCCCGGCCTAGAGGGACGTAGATGTTGCAGCTTTTCTCATTACAACACTAAGATTGTAGTAGTTGATTACTATAAAGGCAGACCTTCCTGTTCATTAATCAGATACAGAACAGGACGGGGTGAAACAAACGGCAACATAGCAAGGGTATGGAGCGAACAAACAAACTATTTATCGAAATTACATAAAGGTATTAAAAAATGTTATGTAATGTGGGGCTTGGAAACCGGACAAAGAGAAGTACCTGTGAAGGTTATGGTGAGAAGGGAAGAAACCTTCACAGGTACTCTTTGTCCGGTTTCCAAGCCCCACACCATAGAGTCATTGTTTCCATGCACTGCACTGATGATGGCCAAAGAGCCTGAAACAGCTGTATGCAGTTTGGAATAAATGGCTCTGTACCAAAAAGGCTATATTTGCACTGTACACCAGCGGTTTCTGGATGTGCATTTGGCTGATGGGGCGGAAAGGAATAATTTGCATTGGCTCCGCCCACTGTCCTAAAACGAAGGCTTCCACCTAAAGTTTTAGGATTTTTGCTGGATTGGGGCATGTAAATACCTTCTGTTTTAAGAAGGCTTGATTGTGCTAAAGAACATAATCAAAATGTCCAGCTTCTGGAAAAATGGTGAGGTCCTCTAAAGTCCAACTAATTTATATTTAGATAGACATGTTATAAAATTTGTAAAGGGGTACTTTTATCCTTAAGGGTACCGGTCAGCCAAAAAATCAGGTGCCGATTTAAGCTCTTTAATTTAAGATCAGCACCTGATTTTTTGCCTGACCAGTCACCGACAGATCAGTAAATGCGCGCTCGGCGATCGGTCGACCATAAAATCTAAGCGTGTATGGGGGCTTTAGCTAGCTGAATTCAGGATAACAACACCCTTTATCTTCCCAAAACATCTTGAGATTTGCGTACAATTGTCTTTGTTACACGAGTTGAGCTATAGGTTTGACAACCAAAAGATTTCAAGTACACTTTAAGCCTCAAACCCTAAAGGTGGAAAACATGTCGATGTACATTCAATCAATGAACCCTCGAGTGCAGCATGATGGTTTCACCACGCTGTGTTCGAGCGTTCGACGATTGAACGGAGAATCGATGTGCACCACTTTGGGCAATTGATTCCATTCAATAGTTTGGGTGGGGAGCCAAAGAATGGCAATCGAACAGGGATTTACCAACATGTTAGTTTCCTGTTCGATCAAGCTTTCTTCAAGCAAACACGCATGGTGACCGATTGCTGGGGAATCGATTGAAAAATCAACCCATGTTTGCTTACCTTTAATTCAAAATCTGACTTGGCTAACAAAGATCATAACTAAACTCAAATAAGTCTGCTTTTTAAGTAAAATGTTTTTATTTTTTAATGTAATTTTGTAATTTTCTTTTATTAAGAACATCCCATTACATATTTGAGACAGTATCAAAGCAGCAGTGGTGGTTAGCAATGCAAGCTTCCATTTAGGCAAGCGATACTAGTTACAATATTAAGGGTTGACAGTTTAGCTTACCTGAAGTAACAAATACTGAACTTCTTCTAACAATTAGATTCTTGTCCAAAGTCCAAGTTGATCAATAAACCATTCATATCTTGACACTAACCACAGCTCAATATAACGGAAAAAAATCATTTTTTCCTTTAACACCATACTGTTGAGTCAAAACAAATTATAAGTGATACTCGAGATAATGAGATAATAAGAGATAAGAGATAATGATTGTATTTCTTTGTGTCTTATATTAGAAAAGATAATTAGCAAATGAAGAATGTTTGCCTGGGTTAACTTTATAGGCATAGATAATAATAATGAAATAAAGTGCTGAGAGAACCTGAGACAGGGTTGCTAGGTAATATTATACTAAAACATTAAAGACAACAATGTACAATGATGTTATTCAGAGATGTTACAAGTCAATTTGCACAGGATTGACACTATTATCTAAAGAGGAACAAATCACAAAATGCCATTATATCTGGGCACAGTCTTAAGTTTCCAAAATAATAAATAATGGAGCAGAAGGCACATAATTTATATAAGCTATATGTGAAAAAATGTCCCCGCCAAGTGGCTGGCGGTTGGTCGGCCGAAAACCATCTGGTCAGATTGACTAGGAATCTGCTGCCTGTTGGATCGCATGGTGATCTGACATGCCTGTAAATTCCCGGCCTATCCCATTAGTTCCAAAGTAAGGGCCGGCACACAAAGGGTGCCCAGCCGATTCTCTGCAGTAGCGGCCGTGCATGATGATGTCATCAGTCAGCTGGTCTGCTGAGCAGTCGACGGGAAAATGACCTGTCTATGCCCAGCTTTAGGAAGTAAAGGTATTCCTGAGCTGCCTTTAGTTAGAGATTATCTATATCAATGGCTTCCAAACTTTACCTGCAGGGCCCCCTTTTCTGGATATAAACATTATCGAGCACCCCTCGATTTTACACTAGCAATGCAGCATGTATTCAGTAAAGTAAGGTACACAGTTTACAAAGCAGAGTGTTACTGCATACTTCCCTGTTTCCAATGTGGAAACACAGGGTTTCATCAGTAATGGACATGGAAGCACGTACCATTACCAGTATACAAAAAAAAAACACAGCACGACTAGTGTGAAATGGCCCTTTAAACTTAATTAATTAATTAAGTTTAAATTAACTTTAATTACTTCAATTACAACTCTTTTTTCACACACACACACACCAATCTTGTATATGTACACACACACACACACACACACACACACACACATCAATTATACAGAAACATTCATCATTCACTAATCACACACACAAACTACAATCATGCAGAGATATGAAACATTCACAGAGAAAAACACACATTGCAAACGCTCTGCTTGCTGTCTGAAGCTAGTGGCAGCTGGTCTACTTCCTGCTTTTATCACCCTCAGGCTTTTCGGATTGGCTAGCAATGGAAGGGGAGGGGGTTGAGTGTGTGCAATCCACAGAGGGAGAAGGGAAATGACAGTAGTCAGAGCCAATAGGCAGCTCAGTTCTGCAGTTTTCTCTGTTTGCCTCTCTCTAGCTGACAGCACAATTCTCACCCAGAGCTTCCAGTTCCACTTTTGTTTCCCCTAAACTGCGCCACCACCACTGTAAATCAGACAGTAGCATGTTTAATGTTAATGTTTAATGTCAGTTGTGTCATTTAACAATGTCTAGGCAACCCCCTTGCTTTCAATAGCCGCTCAGGGGCATTTTTGGTGTTTTGTTCTGGTGTTTTTCAGGTGGTGCACATAGCTTAAAATGTTATGTCTATTTTGTCATAGACTCCCTCCATAGAAACCCTTTGAACATGCACACATGTTGTGCTGTGTCCCCATAATAACGAAGCAGAGTTATCCATTTCATTGCATGAACAGCTTTTCTGACTCGACAGGGCGAAGGCTATCTACTGCATGATGGTTATTCTATGGCAGTACAAATTGTTCCTTATTTCTGGCTGAAAACTTGAATACTTTTAACCAAAAGATCAACGTAATTTCCTTAACACGCTGAAGTATTTTTATGAGAGAACTTCCATTTAAATGCTAATCAATTATTTCCTGGCATCCTGGCATTCTATGTAGGCAGTTTATTTCCTGCCCTTGTACTTTGCCTCCATCTACCATCCTGCACACAAGCTTCCCAGTTATCCTCCCACAGGAAGAGCAATGAAAAACATGAAGTAATTGGAAAATATGACATGCAATGCTGTGGGCTACTGCAATTATTAAACCTCGAGTCTTTATGAAAAAAGTCTCAACTTCTCATCTTTGCAATCCAAAAAAAGACAAGGGCATGTTGGAAAAAGAAAATGTCATATATTTTCATTCCAGTACCAAATATACATTTAAAATTAAGTGATTGTTAGTGATGGCCCGAACTGTTCTCCGGCGAACTATCCGAACATCGCATGTTCGCGTTATATGTCGCGAACATATGGCGAGTTCGACCGCGCCCCCTAGTTTTTTGCATTGAAGAAAACTTTGACCATGTGAGTCACAGTCAGCAACATAATCCAGCCAATCAGCACCCACCACCTCACGACCATCCCACCCCTATAGCACATCAATGAGAGGACTCCATTTCACATGCTGATGGAGAGAGTGAGGGAGTTAGATCATAGACTGCGCTGCATATAGGGAACTATATAGATGCCTTTGTTCTTGTACATTGTACTCATTCCTATTGCTGTTACGACTGCTGTCAATTACAGAGTCTGAACAAGACCCGCAAAAGCCCTTTTTAGAGCTACTTTGTTGCTAGCACCCTGTTGCCTGCTGGCTGCATCCAGGCTGCTGGCAGTGATCGCAAGCCACCATAATTACACAATGCCTACGGCCAGTTTCTCATAATCTTGTGGCACTTTGTTTACCCCAGGGGATTTTTTTTCACAAAAAAACCTATTTTAGGCTTTTGCAACCGGCTTTCCGTCCAGTACAGCCTTGGGCCCCAACGGTTTGTGCGCCCACACTGCCATTGCCCACCCAATAGTTATCTAGGTGGCACTTTGTTAACCACAGGGGATTTTTTTCAAAACCATATTTTAGGGGACTAATATTGGCAACGGCTTCCATCCATTAACAGCCTTGTGCAACTGTGTGTGCAACCCACACTGCCAGGCCCACCCATAGTTTATCTGGTGGCACTTGTTACCCAGGGGATTTTTCACACCTATTTTAGGGCTATTGCACGGCTTTTCACTCACGTACAAGCCCTTGTGCTCAACTGTGTCGCGCCCACACTGCCCAGTGCCCACTCATAGTTTATCTGGTGGCACTTTGTAACCCCAGGGGATTTTTTTCACCCTTTGTAGGGTATTAATAAAATTAAATTTGCAGGGCTTTCCGTCCATTAAAGCCTTGTGCCAACTGTGTGCGCGCCCACACTGCCCAGTGCCCCGCCACATTATCTTTGGAAGGGTAATACCCAGCAATTTTGGACCCTATTCATAAAGGGTATTACTAAAAAGTGCACGGCTTTCCATCCATTCAGCCTGTGCCAACTTCCTTGCCCAGCCAAGTTTATCTGGTGGAAGGGTAATACCCAGCAATTTCTGGACCCTATTCATAAAGGGTTATCACTAAAAGTGCAGCGCTTCCATCCTTACAGCACCTTAGGCCAACTGTCTGGCCCAGTGCCCGCCACATTTATCTGGTGGAAGGGTAATACCAAGCATTTTTTTTTTTTCACCCTCACTAAAGGGTATTACTAAAAAGTGCACGGCTTTCCATCCATACAGACTTGTGTCACACTGTCCAGTCCCCACCCAGATAATCTGCTGCCACACGGGCCCTGTATGCAAAACATAATAAAAATACAGGCAGAGGCAGACCATCCTCCCGCAGGGGTCGTGGTGGTGATATTCCTTTGGCCCTAATAATGGCCAGTGTTCAGAGGCCACTACCGTCAACACAAGAAATGCTGGGACTTAGTTGACTGGTTTACACAGGAGCACCCAATCTCTACTCTGACGCCTGGACACACCATCCTCCTCCGCTCGGCTGCTGACCCCTCTCAATGGCCACTCACCTGCCCGCACCAACTACTACACCACAGCCGCTACATTTGAACCCATCAGAGGAGTTGTTTTCCACATCCTTTAGAGAGGAGATGAGTGGATGCGGCAACCATTATTGCCAGAGCATGTAGGTGACATGGACATTGCCTCTTACATGTCCATGTATCATTACACACATGGATGTGCGGTGTGAAGACGGTGTTTTTTGTACCCACTGCTGCTTCCTTCTTGCTGAGGTGTCAGATAAAGTGAAGTGGTTGTGATGATGACGATGTGTCCGTGGATGCATGTGGGAGGCCCACACCAAGAGAAGATAGAAACAGGGGAAAGTCAGATGAACAGAGACAGAGAGGAGAGGACGGAGAGAGTTGTAAAGCAGCGGGGAGGTCATCGCAAGGAGGCTAGTGGCACAGGCAGGCAGCATGTATCGGCACTGGGGGTCAGCCAGCACAGCACGCCCAATAACCATGAATGACAATGTTGCACCACCAGATGCCCATAAGTGAAAAAGTCAGCAGTGTGGCATTCTTTCTGTGTGTCTGACGCTGATAGCAGCGATTGCCATGCAACCGTCAACAGATAACGAGTCGGGGAAGTTCCAAAACCCACCTCGTTACAAATGCTTGAGAAGGCACATGATGTGGTCGCATCACAAACGCCTAGGGGAACAACACATAGGCTACAAGACAGCACATCTACAAACTCGAAGCCACCCTCCTCCTCCTGTTCCAGCCATCTCCAGCCACTTCAACCAAATGCTGTTCCTCTTGCCCCTCTCAAACACCAGCCACTTCGCCTCTCTCTTGAGCATCCCAGCTCATCTGCCACGGTCAGGTGTCAGAAGGACATGTTTGAAGGCAAGAAAACATTTTCACAGAGTCACCACCCCTTGTCCCGCGTCTGACAGCTGGCTTGATGGAGTCTCTTTTAGCTCTGCAGCCGAGTTGGTGACAACGCCAAGCACTTGCAGGCAGGTCCTGCTGCCCCTCTTCTACCTCCTCACTCCATCCTCCTCGGCTGATTCCTCTTCTGTTGATGCGTCTGTCTCCACACAATCTGCAATCCCTGCAGGCCCCAGGGGCTATTCCACATCCCGCATACGACATACTGTCTTGGGCTGACTTGCTGAAAGCATAGAGCCACACCGGACCAGCACTCCTGTCCGCCCTTAACGCATAGGTGGCTCAGTGGCTGCCCGCACCAAATGGAGTTGGCAAAATAATGTGTGACAATGGAAGCAATCTCTTTGGCGCATTGAATTGGGCAGTTATCACAACATGTGCCGTGCATGGCACATGCTATTAATCTCATTGTGCAATGCGTTGTGGCACAGTACCAGGCTTACAGGACGTCCTCAAGCAGGCTAGAAGTGTGTGCCCATTTCAGGGGTTCCTACACGGCTATGGCGAAGTGTCGGAAATTCATGCGAAAGAACATGCCAGTGAGGCGCATTGATTTGCGACAGTCTGACGCGTTGGAATTCAACACTCCATGTTCGACGGCCTGCCTCCAACAAGAAAAGCTGTCAACGAGTATTTGTAATACCGGGTGCTAGGACAGCCTCTGCGGAGCTGGGTATTTTTTTGCCATCTTACGGAACGCTCATGCGCAATGCCTGTAGGCTCATGCGTCCTTTTGAAGAGGTGACAACCTTGTAAGTCGCAGGAAGGCACAATCAGCGACCTATCCTTCCCATTTGCCTTCTTCCTGGAGCATGCCCTGCAAAGAGTGCTGGATCAGGCTGTGGATCAGCGTGAAGAGGAAGAGTTTTGGTCACCATCACCACCAGAAACAGCCTTAGCAGCCTCGCTTGCCAGAGACATGCGCATAGCTGGAAGAGAGTCTGAGGAGTCAGAGGAGGAATGTGCTTTGGGAGGAGAAGACAACCTCAACAGGCATCCCACGGTTGCTCTTTGTGGTCACCTGCTGGACCCGTGGTGTTTCTACGTGGCTGACCCAATGACATGAGTGAGAGGAGGAGCAGGAAAATAAAATAGCTCGGCTTCATCCTCATGCAATGGGTCTTTCATGCGTCTGTCTGTTGAGTGATCCTCGTATCAAAGGATGAAGGAGAACGGTCTGTACTTGGTGGCCACACTACTAGACCCCCGATATACCAGCAGACAAGTAGTGGAAATTTTACCGGTTTCACGGTAGGTTCGAGACGGATGCAGCAGTTTGAGAGCTAAGCTCAACATCTGCTCTACACCGCTTTTATAGGGGAGTTCACAAAACAACGTGGCTCTCTAGGGGAAGAGGCTAACGTCCTTCCTGCTACACCACTACCCCCGCGGCGGCAAGGACATGGACGCTTCACAGACATGCTGTTGACTGAGGAAGCGGAGCTTTTTGTACGTCCTACACTATCAACACACTCAAGCGCTTAGGGATCCCCCCGAGAGAACGACTCGAACACAGACGATCGCAGACTACCCGCCTTAACTGCTGATATTGACACACTGAAAGCGATGAACCCCTTGACTACTGGGTGTGCAGACTGCCTGTGGCCAGAGCTATCCCAGTTTGCTCTTGAACTTCCTGGCCTGTCCTGCTTCTAGTGTCCTGTCAGAAAGGACCTTCAGTGCTGCAGGTGGCATAGTGACAGAGAAGCAAAGTCGCCTCGGTCAAAAAAGTGTCGATTACCTCAACCTTCCTTAAAATGAACGAGGCAATGGATTCCGAAGGGGACTGACACTGAGGGGTTACGTTTGCCTAGCAAAAGCCTATTACATGCCTTGGCCTAAAAAATGGTCCCCACGCTGCATACCGATGACTTTCATGAATCCTCCGCCACCAACTAGGGTTCAAGCCGCAATGTTTCCTTTTCCATTCTGCACTGGAAAACATCAATTTTTCTGGCCGCTGCTACACAATTTTTCTGTCAATGTACATGACAAATTTTATATCATGTACTTGCCTAATTTTTCTGCCTCTGGCTGTGGCTGCATTAAAAAAGGCCATACATGTGCCACGTCCCCTTCGTGATCGCTACCTTGTCGTGGTGAAGGGGCTTGCGTATCACAAGGGTAAGGGTAATCACTCATTGCAGTTTATTTTCCCATTGACTATCATTGTAGAAATCCTTTGTGTAGATTTATTGGGTGAAAAAAAAATTCTAGGGAGTTTTGCCATGGATTCCCCTCTGTCATGTCATTGACCAGGTGTTTGACCCCTTGAAACAACTTTCCCAACACTATTGTGGCCAGAAAGGGTCCCTTTGTTTTTTAAAATTCGCCTCCCATTGAAGTCAATGGCGGGTTCGCCGGTTCACCGGGTTCGCAAACTTTTGCGCTAGTTCGCGTTCGCCGTTCGCGAACATCAAATTCTGGGTTCGAGCCATCACTAGTGATTGTACAGTACCATTGAACTAAATGTAATAATGGTAATAAATATTCTAATTAGTGTAGTTATTTACATAGGTAATGCTCCTTCTTTAGGCTTCGACATTCCATTTTATGTGTATGTCTGATTTTCATATTACCTTAAGGTAATTCATACATTTGATTTTAGATTGGGGATCTCCATAACCAATTTAAATGGAATCAAGGGGGACAAAACACTAGCATTTTAAAGTTTCAGATTATGAAAAAATGGGTGAACCCATTAGTATTTATGACAAATATTTTATTATATTACAGAGGTTAAGGAAATAAAACAACAAAAAAAAAACTTTAAAAACCCCCAAATATAGTCATATATGGAAATGCTAACTGCATGATATATAGTCAACTGAAGAGCAGGGTCCCATGAGGTGTGTCCTGAAAAGGAGTTCAGGTTGGCAGACAACAACAGTAGGTTGCTGAGGGTTATTTTGTTTAGTTTTCGTTACAGGGTCCCTGAAGGCTGAACCCCCTTATTATTACCTAGAAGCTCAGGCCAAATCCTGCACTGCAAGATACAATGACTATACTCCATTCTTCTGATATTAGTGTGATTGCAAACAATGTGCTCCCTATGTCACTTTATTTCAGGGTTCTGTGGAGATGCCAACTGTACTTTCTGAAATAAAAATATATCACTAGTTGATGATATCACTACAAATCTGTGTCTGACATATAGTCATAACAATATGTCAGAATAGGCAAGTAATTGTGATTCCCTCTAAAGGTGATTGCAGCCTTTGCTTCTTACGTTGTTATGAAAGCACATTCAGAAAATGTTATCAAAAGTAATTTTATCTTTGGACTATTTTAAGAACAAACAAAAAATAGGGTTATACACTGTGGATTCTTCCTCAGATTCGAATAAGAACCTTTATCACTTCTGGGTGTGCCCATTGCTCACTGTAGCGAGGGGACCCTGGAAGCCTAACATTCTTCAAGGATCTATTTCTTTATTCCTCATGAAAAATGAGGATTATCAATGTGAGCAGCAAAAGTATAAGTTCTGCTTCATTCTTTGGCCGCTTTTTATTTATTTTTGTTTTTTAATAGCAAGGAAGCTCTGATTTCCATTTGAATCTCCCGCCATTCGTCATCACGTCACGGGGGTGGGGGAGGGGTCCGTTCTCCACCTCCTCCTGCTCCGCCTTCAGATCAGAGACCCATAGCAGCACAGAATAGTATATCTGCGCTACCGGGGATCTGATCTTCAGACCTGACGGCTCTGTCTCGTCCAGTGCTGGTTGAGATGGAGCTGTCAGAAACAGCAGGAGGGTTAAATGCAACATAGAAGCAAAGCACAATGGACAGGGATCTGCAGTTATAAAGATGGGCATATCGTCCTCTATAAAAATGCAGTCTAAAGCTAGCCATACACGTTGCGATCCCCCAGTGATTTCTATATGATCGACTGTAACATGCGATCTCAAAACCGACGATTGATCGTACACTGATCCCAATGCTTACCACCTTGGGTATTCGATTTCTGCTCGATACTTTGGATGGGGTCCCTCGCTAAGTAACGATGACCGAACAAAAAATACCAACATTTTGGATCACTGTTCCATTTATTTCTTTTCTGGTCGATTGCTCAAGGTGGGCAGCCATTGATTCCCAATGATCGCTTTCTGTTTAACTCACTTAAGCTAATTTACTAAAGAAAAATCTTAATATCCAAAAAGTTACAATATTTACTTTATTTTATCTGCACATGATTGGATAATTAATCATTGTTTTTACGGGAATGTATAACTAAAGTGAATAATCAAAATTTATAACCCCTGAAATAGCTAACCTAAATGATTCCTCTTAGGCAGAAGAGAGCTGACACCAACATCAGGTCCAATAGTCTCTAGACAGCAGTGTCAGCAGCTCGCAAGATATAGGAGAACAACAACGCTACACTGATTTTTCAGCTAAGATCAGCATGTAGAAAACAGCAGAAGAGTGACCATATCCTACATATTTTCCTTTTATTTGGGTATAAATACAGTATATGAGCAATAAGACTTAATATGAGAATACAAGACGCTAAAAAGACTGAAGATGTGGCTGTCAACTCATTATATTTGCGAGCTCCAGCTTGTATTCTGCACAGGGTTTTTTTTTTTAATTTACAAATCAAAGTTTAGAAAAAAGCTTCACTTTCCACAAGCAATAAAAGGCAATTCCAACCTATTTAACTAGCAACAAACAGCTTTCATCAAGTCCTAATATGAGCCTTCAGCCCCAGTCTGGGAGTGCTGCCTGTAGAAATAAAGAAGCAAGTAGCTCATTTCACAAGGTATTAGCAAGCTACAGTAGTTTTGATTACTTGCAATTCACAATAGAGTTCTACTAATGAGTATTATAGCCCAATCAAATGTAGTTTTGCACAGCAGAAGAGTTGTTAAACCACATTAATACTATAAATGGGTTACAAAGGATTTCCAAAGACTGATTCTGTATCAGTCTATAGTCAGGCAGTAACAAATGTCAGAAATTGTGGCTTAAAAGTTATGAATCTGTAAATCTGTATGCTTTTTATATACTTGATCATATTGGTGATTAGAAGTCCACCATAAGAGACACAAGTTCAAGTGATGTATGTTTCAATAAAACCAGTGCTATGAAGAAATGAAGCTATAAACACTTATATGATTTCCAGTTCTTATTAACTAATACATCATACTAGTATCAATCATGTATTAAATTAACATACTGTTTTACAAAAAAAAGATTCTTTTTCATTTGGCTATTGGGACACAAATTTTGCGAATGTATTTGTTAATTGTTTCTTGATTACCTCCCTTTATTTGTTTTATATGATATGTTTTGCAAAGATGTTTTGTTTCAAACAACATATATTGAATAAATGTGAATCTTCTCGTTTTGCCTTTTATTTAAACTTACGTGTGGCATTTGTATTTATGTTTTGCATTTTATTCACATCTTTAGTGTATCACATTATAGAGAAAACTGACTATATTGTAATAACATTTTTAAATTTGTTTTTGTATTACTTTTATTATGAAGTTTATTATGGGTGACTTTTTATTATTGCCCTACCTTTTTAACTGTGGAAAAATATATGTCAGATTACATAAAAAGTGTTGATAAGACAGTAAAGATGTTTATTATCATAAACATGTCAATAAATTAGAATTACATAAATTGATACATAATAGATTTTAAATACCACAGGTATAAAAATAGTTATGGAATGGAGAGTGTCAACGACTGCAAAAAGATTAGAAAAAAAATATACTGGATGAAAGTGGGAAAAGGGCTATACAGTTGTCAGGCTCCACTAGAGTGGACCAGCAGGAAAGTTTTTTGTTTCTAGAAGGGGCAGGTGGTCAGGCTATAATTCCCTCTCTTCTATAAATTGAAATCTATCTAACCTTCATTTAAGGGTGGTAAAGGTGTAGCCATGGCTACACTATTCTCAAACATGTTAGGTTTGTATTCCAAGAAATTTGTGGCAATCATTAACCACAATGTTGCTCATTTCTTTGAAAAGTTTTGGAAATGGTTTAATCGCCCTAGCGGTCAGGACGGCAGCATCTCATCCAGCGCTGCTAGTGCTACTATAGCACTGGACGAGATGCTGCCATCCAGTACACATCGGGGCACCGGGACAGTGCATACTCACAGTTCTGCACTGTCCCGGTGTCGCCGATGTGACAAGGCTGCCAGCATGCCTCTGTTTCTTCTCCCCCCCCCCCCCCCCCCCCCTCCGAGTGACGTGATGGTGTTACATCGGGGAGGCGGCGGGAGATTTGAAAGTACAGTACATGAAATCAGTTTTCTATGTAGAAAACTGATTTCAAAGTGCATCTGTGTACTAAATCTCGCCCAAAAAAAAAGTCTCTGGTGCCCCAGATGTGCCCATTTGCAGTAACCTTCTCTTCCCTGGTGTGATTTTACCACATCCATCACACCAGGTTAGAGAGGGTTAACTGCAAATGGGCATTATTATTTTACATAATTGTAATTCAAACATTATTATATTCAGGATATCAGGATTCTATTAGACCCTTGTACGGACATATTTTGGGAAGTTACATGCCTACAACATAAAGAAAAATTTACCATTGAAGTCTATGGTGCACTTTTGGTACAAAAATCTGGACCTCAGCAGTGCGCTAGGGAGGTTAAATAGCGCCTCAGAGATTCAGCCTTACTTAAAAAAGCATGATTTAGTGCATGGTTGCATGATCACAATGAGGCCACAATTCAGTAGGTAACAGTTAAAGTAGAGCTTAATTTTTGAGCGATTAAAAGAAATTCAATTTATCACTGGCATGAAGAGTTCAGGAGAGTGAGTAAGCAACAGGGCCAGAAATACCCAGATAGTGTGCACACTTCCCTGTCTACCACAAATTAAAAAATCTTCTAATGTAACAAGGACCAGACAGAGATCTCTGGAAAGTGACTATAGATAGAATATATTTGACCCTGTATTTAGTCAGGTGCAATCTTATAGATTGCGGAGGTGAGGTTAGCCATTAGATGTGACTGTGACTGTAATGAACTGTGACTGAAGCATGATGAAGGGAAAGCTCAGTTAATTTAAAGACAGCTGCTCCTCCTTGCTATGTGGACCACTGTGGGAATACATTGCCACCTTTTACATAATCCTTAAACCTAAATGAGAAATTAGCCCTTGCAGTGGATTGTAAAACAGCCTCTGAAAACTTTCTAAAATGTTCCATATATTGCAATGCCACTGGCAAGACATGTACAGAATCCTGTGAATATTTACAGAGTACTGTATTTTAATTTACAAGGAAATGATCAACATGATGCAAGGTCACTTAGTGAAACCAATTTCCCCCGCTCATAGAGCTTGGAATTTATTGCACTTTACAAGCGCATAAATCTTTTTTATAGCATACTGAATCTATAGAGTGAGAAATGTCATGTCTGTGTGCACAAACCTTTCAATCAAACATTTATTGGCCAAGATTATATATACCAGGTGCATTGCTTGATAATTCTCATTGAAATGTCAAAGCAGGAAACTTGAAAATAAGACTATTGAATGAGCAAGCAGTTTGTGCATTTACATGCAGAATGTTAAGCTTTATATCACATTTGCTAAAAAAAGACAGAGCATAAGAACACAGACCTAACATTTAGATTTTCTACCCTAATACATACATGATAAAAACTCTTTTATAGTAAGGGAGGATTACAACTATTTGTATAACCTCGTGTTGTGATTTGTCCTAACTTTCTGAGTGCTTATCAGCAAAGAAAAGCAGGGCAATCGCTTCAACAGGGGCACAGCAGGAATAAAAACTCTTCTTCATTGGATTGAGGGAGGTTAGATACTCTTATGGGGTTTATTGCTATATCCACGCTGTGGTGGTTCTTAGGAAATGATCCAGTATAGTCAAACAAAAAGTTTTGGTAGCAGTTTCACTTAACTTTGTTTATAAGAAACAAATATGCAAAAGCCACCTATTGCAACACATGAAAGAGGGCTCTTTGCATTTTTTTACATTAACCTTTTAACCCAGAATTTGACAACAACTTTAGATCATGTCCTCTCTTGTTAAGGGAGCTACTGATAAATGTTATATTGTGTGTGGCCATCATTATTTTCCAGTACTGTATTAACTCTCTTGGAGTTAACTAAAGCTTCACATGTTGCCACTGGAATTCTTTTCCACTCCTTCAGGACACCATCTTGGAGCTGGTGGATGTTAGGGACCTTGTGTTTCTCCACCTTCATTTTGAAGATGCTCCACATATCCTGAATACTGTTTGTCACTGTCACCTACTCCACTCACCACACCACACCCATTCACTTAAACTCACACTCACTAAATACACTCCACATTCACTCACTCACGTATGCACTCATTCACATTCATACTCATACAGGGAGTGCAGAATTATTAGGCAAGTGGTATTTTTGAGGAATAATTTTATT
>CM070034.1:63133271-63144694 GCA_036250615.1 Ptychadena robeensis | reverse complement strand
TCGAGCCTATACAGCTTGGAGTAAGACAACATGCCTAAAGAGGATGATGTGGTCAAAATAATCATTTGCCTAATAATTCTGCACTCCCTGTATTTTATTTTCACTGACTTATTCACCATTCACACACTCATACACTCACACTGTTATGTTCACTGGTACACCATTGGTACACCACTGGTACACCACATTCACCAATACCCTTTTTCTATCCATGGCACTCACACAACATCACTACCACTATCACCTACATCCAATAACACCAGCTTTTCTCATATCCACTGCACATTCACACTACACCATGGTTACCATTACTAGTGATGAGCGGCATAGGCAACATTCGTATTCGCGGCATGCCGCGAATTTTTGGGAAAACATTCGGAAAATATTCGCATTCGGCAATATTCTTCTTATTGCGAATATCGGCAGTTTTATGCGAATGTCGCGAATTTTATATATTCGCGAGTATATGTTTAACTTGCATTGAGGGGCGTGTTGAAAAAAAAATTGCGAATTTTGGATGCCATCTAAGTGATTTTCGCGAATTTTCTAAAGTGCCGATTTTCGCAATACTCCGAATATTCGCATCACCCCAATATTGGATTTAAAAACAGTTGATGGTCGCAGGGAGTGTTGCTAAGCTCTTGTTGCAGCCTTCCCATTTGTCCACTTGCATTGAGAGGTGTGTGTAATGGAAAAAAAAATACAGAATATCCGGAATTGCGAATATTCGGCAATATATTCACCATCTTCGCGAATTTCCGAATTGCCGATATTCGTGATTAATATTCGGAATCCGAATATTCGTGATCATCACTAACCATTACACAGATTATTAACCAATTTCATATTCATTGTCCATACCCATAGTTCCCTAACAGTTATACGTTTACTTTTTACATCACTTATGCACTGCATATAGGATTGAAGGCTCACATCATTACGTTTACCCCCATCACTCACCCTATCATACCTGTTCCCCACACGAACATATATTTCCACCCTGTCCCTCTAACAGGGACCTCTCTATAGGTCCCTTGAAATTATTTTACATCTGTTTGAGAATCTCAGAATCAAGTGAGTGGGGGGAGGAAGTAGTGGGGGTTGGCAGGCATGTGTCCCGGGCCCTCCCTTGTCCGCAGCGGGGCGGAAGTGATCAGAGCTATGACCCGGGTGGGGTCACATGCGCTCCAGATGGTGGAGAGCACAATCACCACTGGGTCTGTGAATCCCTTCCCACCCTGTGGGAGCGTATGAGGTGGGATGCGCCCTTCTAGCCATGGCCTGAGTATGGCCAGGGAGGGATCCACAGGCGCCAGCTCACCAACAGTGACCTTTCACCCATCTGGATATGGTGGACGGCTCATACTTAATGAAAAAGCTGTATTGGGAATGGTTCTTTACCTACCAAGGTAATATCCTTGAAACATTCCTCTAGACTGTGCTTAATCCATGAGGATAGATAAGAAAGTGACCATATTTTAACTGAATACCATTGTTTAGACAGACACTAGATTAAAGAGGACCCACTGGAACAAATCCCATGGATAAAGATCTCCATAGAGACCTCTGTGGACCTCACCTCTAGTAGCCCACCCTTGGTGGTAAGAGCTTTTGTGATTTTGATTTTGGCATGTTTCCTATATAATTGTAAACCACCTATTTCTAATTATATGGGTGAACACTCTCCTAGAATGACGTTCATTACCCGAGGTACCTTACATGACCATATGTCACCTACCACCAGGTTATGCATGTGGGGCGGCCCTACATTACTTCCTGAAAGCCGGACCATCTCGGCCCCCAGGGGCACTGCCTCTCTAGTCAATGTTGTGTAGTGGCATGGTTGCACCCGTTTTATTTGGAATTTAACCTGTAACACATCCCAATCCTTCCTGGCACTATTCCTACATATACAGTCTAACCAACTTCCAATTAGGCGCATGTAAGTATTTTTAAAATATACTCTTTGAAATAAACGGACATGGTTCACCTCACATATAACCAGCATTGGGGATACTTATTCTTTATTTATGTGAAAGGCATCTGTGATATATATTGGTGATTATTGGAAATACATCACCTGTATATGGCACCAATTTTAAATATTGATATTGCAAAATGTACTGATGATGTTTGTTTTACTTTTGTTATATGCTCAACCTGGACATAACCCTTCTTATCCTGTATTATTTAGTAATAATCTTTTGTCCATAAAGGGGGGACTGGATCCATGAAGAAGCCCGGTTGGAATTTATAGGACCCTGTCAGGTCCTCATCCCATCTTAGGACAGTATATCATTTGATTGTAAGAGGTTCTTTATGAGAGCAGAGGGTTAACACATATTCCTACATTCATAAACCTACAAGTCTTGTATTTGGATATTCATTGTTTTTATATCCTTATGTGTATATAAATATCTGATTACCATAGTGGAATACTTGGAAAATTGAAGCATTTACAAAATAAAATTTAATTGCCATACATAATTGATTACATTTTGTGCCTCTAAAGTCCCAGCTGGAATTCATACTAGCCCATACCTACAGTAAACCCTACAATAGGGGTTAGCTCTATAGATAGGCTTGGCCACTTTACCCTCAGTTTTATTTAGCAAGGCAGCTGTCATCTTGGAGGTATGTTTAAAAACTGCCCTGATGTACAGTACATGTTAGCATTCATAGTTCCTTCAGTAAACTGTAAGTTCCAGTGCCAGTAGCAATCATGCAGCTCCAAGCCATGACACTTTCACAAAGACACATGTCTCTGTGCTCCTAACCTGGTTGATGCCACGCACACTTAACACCATCTAAATCAAATAAGCTTTTTTAGAAGTTTTGCCAACTGACCTTTATGTATCAATATATTAATACGTTGAGACAAACAAACATATAAAGTTACCTGTGATCTGACTGATGAATAGAAAGGATAACACCGGAATTTAGAACCGTCTGTTTTACAGTCAGTAATATAGTAAATTCATGCTTATTCCTCAGTTTCTGAAAAATTCTTTCTGATGTTGATGTTGATGCTTTTACATTTCTTGATGTATCTGAAAGAAGTAAAAATATTATTCATTCTATGCTTTGACAATTTCTGCATACACAGTACTTCAGTATACAAATGTCTGTGAAAATTAAAATAATCACTTGTCCAAGAAAGTAAAAATTTCATCTATGAAACTATTCTCATCATCTATTAATATTAGGAAGAACACATCTACATAAACAATTATGTATATGCCTGTTCTTACCATTGAGTATTATGTAAACCACCAGTGATCAGCATTTACATTATACTTTATTACATTGTCAGTAGGTGATAGCCAGGGCCAGCTGTTCACATAAAAATTACAGAACAAATTAAATGTACCTTTAGGTTTGTACATTTATGCTTTTATATGTAAGAAAATGTGGTTAAGGTTTTCCTGCAATACTTCAAAAAGGAAATATAAGTATGTATTTTCTAAAAGGTCTTTAAAAGATCAACAAGGGTGAGAGAGACCCTTATTTTTAACGTAGACTTCTTTGTCAGATCAGTCAGGGAAGCTATTGATTGAGAGGAAGATGTGGTTTTATTTCTGTAATTTTCCTTTCACGGTGCATCTTCATGGCAGCACTCCCACCGACTTGCTCCCTTGTCTGATATCTAAAAGAATGAGGGTCTCTCTCCTTTACTGTAGTCCTATATGGTGGGGGTAATTAATCTATTGAATGCTGCAATGAAGATTATTATTATCTCATATTTATACAGATATATTATAGACATATTACACAGTGCTTTACAGAGTATATATAGTCATATCCAGTAGCTGTTTTAGGCATGGGCAACATCACCCTAGGATTGCCCCTGGTCATATCACAAACTTCCCTACTATAGTCATGTATATGTAACTAACCCAATCATATGCCATAGTCTAAAGCAGGATACACACATGAAGATATGGGCCAGATCGATAGCTGCTTCGAGCACCGTGCGCGTTCACAGCCATCTATCTGGCCCATATCATATTCGGCCATCCCTGTTTTCTAGCGAGACTAATCAATCCTGCTCGAAAAAAGGGGCATCGGACATGACTGTTAATCACGGTCGATGTCCGTTGCTTTGCATGGAAACCGCGGATCTCAATACAAAGCATCAGCTGAGCTGTCCCCCCAGCTCCACCGATATCTGACAGCAGTGTGATGACGTCATCACGCTGCTGCAGGGAACATCGGATGGCTCAAATGTCGAGCCGTCTGTACCCTGCTTTACAAAGGAAATTCTTTTATGGGGGAGAAGCCAATTAACCTATCTGCAGTTTTTTTTAGGAGTATGGGAGGAAATCGGAGTACCCGGAGGAAACCCACGCAGACATGAGAAGAACATGCACCAGGAAAGGAAAATTACCGAAATTAAGCATCAATTTTAAGTTTTATGAACACACAAAAAAATTCTTGAAAAAACCTCTGTATCTATAGGAAATGGGGAGAAATTCATATTGAAAGTTTACAGTTTCTGGCCAGAAAAAAACTCTAGTCACAGCACAGATATTGTTCACCCACTTTTGTGCAAACTGTTACATAGTTCAGAAACGCCAGTGTTGCAGAGCCTCACAGCATTTTTTCTTAAAGGAATGCAAGGTAAGCATGCACACACACATATTTTTTAAAATTTATATATATTCAAATATAGTAAATTCATCTATTTGGGAAAAGATGCTTCGATTGAAAAGTCATATGTATGGCACTGAGCTTGAAGTTGGTCAAATACAATAAAATCCCCTGACCTACAAAAAAAAGAGATTTCCAATCCTTGATTAAAAAAAGGTTTTACTACTGACTTTGCTCCACTGCACACATTTAAAAATGTTTTCAAGTGCAGTCTGCCAGTATAGATGAAAATTACTTGTGGGAAAATAGAATTATTTAACAAAAGCTTCCTACATTCATGTGGCAGAATGTAATTGCTTTGCAAGAAATGTTTTTTTACAAAGAAAAAAAATTTGATTTGATTCAGAGATCAAAGGGGTCCTGCGTTTTACAGACTGTACTGTATGGATCATGCATGTGATGTAAATATGGATATGAAGTAATAATGCATCAAAAATCGCTATGTATATTTGTTATGCAGCATATGTACAGGTTGTTTTTATTTATGCAAGGTCAAATATAGTGCCAATCGAAAGTCAAGTTATCAGTAAAAGCAGAACTTGGGCTTTGTCACATATATAAGAAAACAAACCCATTAAAGTGCTTCCTATTTTACTTCAATGAAAATTAGAAAATTCCTAAAATAGTATTTAAAGTCTTGAGCCACCTTAACATGGTTTTGTCACCATTAGGAAGACCAGTGGGAACATAAGTCAAGTTCTTATGTAGATAAAGTTGCAAATGTGTTTTTAAAGTCAGATGCTAAGTTTCTGTTCATTGCAAAGTTCTTCCACCCAAACTGCTGTGAGTGGCACAGGGGGACCTATATAAACATATCCCAAGCAATGAATCATTAACAAATTCAAGATGCACATACAAAACCACTAGTGTACAGTGCAAATATAGCCTTATGGTACAGAACAATTAATCCCAAACTGCATACAGCTGTTTTGGGCTAGTTGGCCATCATGAGTGCAGTGAATGGACTCTATCTATAGCACTTGTGATGGATTTAATGGATATGTGATGGAATTGGTCATGCAAATACCTTCTGTTGTAGGAAGGCTTTAGTGTGCTGCTTGAGTTGAGGGCTTTTAGATTTCTTTAATCCCTTCTCATCATAACCTTCATGGTTGTTCATCTACAGTATATCTGGTTCCCCCGCCCTAGAGCCATGGTTTCCATGGACTGCACTGATGATGGGCAACAAGCCTGATTTTCTAAGTATTGGGACTCTATTGGATGCCTTTAAAAATTTATTTTCCATGTATCCATTCCAAAAACTTTGATTGACAGATAAACTACATTTGTTTTTAGTATTTTGGACATGTTCCCTTTAGGTGCCACATTAGTTTGTTGATAATACAGAATGATCTCACACAAACTGGGTTGAATGATGTTGGCTGTTATAAAAACTTGAAGAAAGAATTTGAATACTTCACTGTTGGCTTCCCCCATTTTTAACATAGTTTTCCAGAGAACAGGTCTTTTGGCCCAATATGGATAAAGTTGCAGCCAATTGTAAAATTTCTTAATGAGTTGGCTCCCATCCACAATTAAAATATTAATTTTAAGGTTAAACATGACTTCTGGTTTGGGAACCCCAGTCTTGGACTATGTGGAACCACAATAACTCCTGATTATCATAAATTATATTAGAATTTAGGGAAATATGCCAGACACAGATTGGTCGGACAGCATATTTCCCTGTGAAGCAACCCGCATGATTCCAGGCTTGATTCTGAGGCGTTACAATTAGAGCTAGTGGACAGAGTCATTGGAGCTTTCTGTCAGCATTGAAGCCTATGAACAACAGGTAGGTATTGTTGCTGTGGTCAAATACCAAGTCCCTACTCTGCGATCTTGTGTGGTAGCAAAGTGCATCCCTATACAGGAGACGTATAATTTTCCACTCATTTTTTTGTAAACTACTCTTAACAGCCTCAATTCTGTGTCTGGTGGATCCTTATCTCTATTAAGTATCTGCACAATTTGAAGAACTACATTCCTGAGGAAGCACTAAGAGGGCAAAATGCGTCGGCGTAAAATTGGATCTGCTAAATCTATAATGTTTAGGTAGGTATTGCTGTTAAATACCAAGTCCCTACTAAGGGTATCCCTATAGAAGAGACTTATCATTTTCATGAATAGGTTATATTTCCAGTAATTTTTTGTAAACTACTCTTAACAGCTTCAATTGGTTCATGATCGCCATTAAGTATCTACACCATTTGCAAAACTACCTTCCAGAGGAAGCCCTAATTAGAGGGCAAAATGCGTCGGCTTTTTCAGAATATTGGAGCTTACATTGAGCAGGTTTATGGTTTTTTTTTTTCTATTGCAGAGAAGAAAGTTATATTCTTAGTGCTTGGGACTGGTAAGTAAAGCAACACTAGGATGGAGAAATCGACATCAGGAGTAAGTAGGCTGTGTGCCCTGTTGTTATTAATTCATTTCAAAGCTTCTTTTTTCAATGTTAACTAGTATATACCTTTAAGTAACAGCTTTAGCAAGAGTTAATTTTGGTGAACTTTGAAGAACAAAAATACTGCTCTAAACTTTAGAGTGCACTTGCCTTCATAGCTAGGAATTTAATCTGCTAAATAATAAATGAAATGTATGCCGCTATTGCATACATTTCAACTAGGCAGTTCTTTACAGAGTCTGCAAACAGTTTTAATATTCCAATACTTTGCTCAAGTGACAGAAATATTAAACTAGTTTAGTTTCTGCCATAAAGGAGCTTCATCTTAAAATACTACAGCACAAGGATGTCACAGAAATGTCATTAAACATTTGGCTAAAACAAATGGAAATGCAGAGTTATCTTGATTAAAAATTGATGTAAATAATGTACATGGCCCCCAGTTGCACTCGGAATTTTAGCTCCCTCAGTGTCATTAAGATTTAATTTCAATTGGGTTAATTAGCACAAGATCACAATCTGAATGTACAACAATATGAACCATTGATGAGTTTCGAGACTGAATTTGAGCAGCTGAACATTACCTGTAGAACTGTTTGTCTCTATTCTTTACATAATAGTAACAGAAGAAACACTTCTTGGTCTAGGCATTCAAAGCAAAGTATTTCCAACTGCCAGACCAACACAATTTCTAAGTTGCTAATCTAGCATCACCATTCAACCAATTTTCCATAAACCAGTGCAACAAGACAATGCTGGGAAACTGGTGCTACACTAACCACAGGCACAAAGTTTTTTTTACATCCAATTCAGCAACCCTCGTACACCACCAAACACATTGTCCATTCCCTTCGACCATATCAGCCCTCCTAAGGTCTGAAGAAAACTTGCACTTTGTTAAGAAAGTTCAAACTTCAGCTTTAAAATGCAACCTTTTACTACACAGCAATTGTATATATTTTTTCAAACTGTAATGTATGTGGCTTTTCCTATTGCTGCAGGAGTCTAACATATAAAATTCCACTGATTGAAATATTAATGATGTTGAATATGAATTGTACTTTGTGCAAAAATGGATAATAAACCTGTAAAACTATGAAAAGTTGCTCAGCGCAGCAAAACTGTTCTAGCCTTTTTAACTATTGCCACCCAGTTGGCAATTCCATTGTAGACAAGCAGCAGTCTATTTCCTTCAATCTAACAAATCTGTGGGTAAATCAGAGCTACAATTATCAGCTCAGCTATCCTTAGTGCTTGTTTACAATGCGCCTTTTTCTTCACATTGGACGTGCATCCAATGCAGGGAAGAAGACACAACACCTCCTATTCATGTGAAAAGGACAGTGTCCACTTGCGTGTGAACAAAGCGGTGCATCATATTGTCATTGAGGCGGTTACATTGAATATCAATGGACACTTCAGGAGGTGGGCAAAAAGCATCAGGCATGGTTTTCCTTTTCAAATTAATAGGGAGTTTTAACCCCAATCTGGAATCTGCCCACAATTAGCAGGCAAAGCTGAGTCACTGACGCGTCAGACTTTATATGGCAAGTCATAGTTAATTTCTATTTTGCTCAAGCACAGAAAGTGTTATGCACATTCTCATCTTTCACCCTCTTCTTATATGCCATGCCATTTGACAATAACAGACAAAAGATCATGAGGTGCTGAAACAATGTGAGAGTTAGTACAGGAAGCTTACAAAAAATTTTTAAATGATCTTTTATTTTGCTATTATGAATTAAGTTCAAACTCACATAAGCTGTCAGATACTGGCTGCTCTTTTTTTTTCATCTATGAGCCACTGGTTTGCTTTAAGGATAATGTGATCATTCATTTGCTTCTGAGATATACTGTCTAGGGCCAGCTATTTCGGAGCCTGTGATTTCACAGGCAACATTTTCTGAGTACTATGTGCATCATTATAAAGATAAATTACACTGAGTCATTGATTGATATCTATAACATTCAATTGGTGGCGTCAGGATAGAAAAAGAAAGCACTTTAACTGGAGCTTCCTGTATGTGACGGACTAGCTGCATAAATCTCAGGTGATGAGTTGCTTCTTGTTTTAAGCCAGTTGTTTTCAACTAATCCCAGAGGATGTGGTTTTGTATAATAAGGTGAAATGCCAGCTTGGGTCAGCTAGACTGCAGGCTAACTAGTGATTCTACCATTTTTTAATGACCCCAGGGTTATGGTTTAGACAGATCTTCTGTTTTTTAGATTTAATTTAAAATAGAGTGGATAATCCTGAAGAAGTCACTGAAGAATCCGGTGTCTGAAATCGAATTGCATGAGACCTAAAACACTACAAAATAGGTTTATGAAAGACATTTGAAAGAATGCAATTAATTCACTGTAAGCACTAAGTTAATATGAGTATGATCAATTTTAACAAGATAAGTTTGCATTAAAGTTTTTTTAATTTAGAATTTTGTAAATGACAGTAAAATGAGAAGTACCATAATAAAAATCAGCATATATTAATAGAATACAATAAAAAGCACCTTATTAGGACCATTAATATTTCCATTTATGCAATACTTCTACTTTTTTTGCAAATATGTTATACTTTTTAATGCAAAAAAGACATGAAAAAGATAATTTGTGAATATTTGCGCTTCAGCTAAAACCCCAAAAGAAAAGAACTCCAACTTAACACAAACCATGAAGCAGTAAAAAAACTTAAGAATTCAAGTTAATTGCAAAGCCCCTGAGCATGGTATCATCGCCAAATGTGCTGAAAAAGTAGAGAAGGGTTGGGGGTATACTACAAAAAAAAAAAGAGAATGGCTCTAACGCACATAGTTTTTGCATAAATTAAGTTTAGCAAGTTTGGATTTCAGGTGATACTGTTTATTGACTAACTGAAGTCACTAGAGAAGCAAGCTTTCGGATCCCTTCTTCAGGCTTTATAACTCTTCCTTACTCTGATCACTATCTCCTATTAACTAAGCCTTCACTCTCACCTTCATCAGTCATGTGTGTCAACACAAAACAGTTGCTTTTGTTAAAATATTTATGACCATGTTATTTTGTGTATAAATGTGAGTTTTGTATACAGAATTGTATTAGACTGAAGAAGGGATCTGCGACATCCTGAACGCTTGCTTCTCTAATGACTTTAGTTAGCCAATAAACAGTATCACTTAAACTCCAAACTTTCTGAATTCATCAATGGCTAAGGCTGGGCATAGACGGGCCGATTTCCTGTCGACTGGCAAGCCGACCTAGTGGGCGTGATGGTGTCATCACGCACAGCCGCTAATCGGCTAATCGAGAATCGGCTGTGCGCCCTTTGTGTGCCGTCCATTACTTCCGATGGGATTGGATCTGAACGATCACTGTGCGATCCGACATGACGGCAGGTTTTTGGATATGACCAGTTGGCGCACCCTATTCCCTGACCGCGGTTCGTATGCGGGAACACGCACAGCAATCGATCAGCTGTCAAATCGGGCAGGAATCGGCCTGTCTATGCCCAGCTTAACACGCTACACCAATCTACTATTGCATAAATGAAGTTCAAAGTCAAGTCATAATTTAGAAAGTCGAAATGTGCTAGAGCAGAACTTTTTTTTACCAATGTTCCAACATTGATGATACCATGTTCTGGGGATTTGCAATCAGCCAATAGCCCCCGACACACGTAACCAGTGGGGGCCGACAGAGCAACTCAGATCAGCTCTGGAGTGCAGCGTGATGACATCATCACGCTGCACTCCAGAGAGTGCAGCGCCCATCGGTCGGCGGCAAAATCAGCCGCCGCTCGATGCGTGTATGGCAGCCTTTACAAAGTTAGCTAGTGGAACAATTTTACCATCTGTCATCAACACTAATTTTACATAAAATTAGCTTTTTAAAACAAACATCAGTTATATACCTGCACCCAAAATATTTAGCTAAAAAGTTAAAAACATTAAAAAAAATAAGTCTGTGAGGGAACCAAAATAATCACCACTAATCACAGTAGAAATGCCTGGGCTTAAGCTTAGCTCAAGCAGCAACCAATATAAACAGACACAAAGTACAACCAACTGTTTTAAAAGTATAAAATAAAAACAATATTCTTACTTAGCTTCTAAACACAATCACGTCACAATCCTTACACCATAAATACCCAGAGGAATACAGGTAGCAGTTAACTATCGTTTGTGGAGATAACTGATGACAGATATCTGACTGACAACAAATATATTGACCAATGTTTATACTGTATATTTGAAGTGAAATATAGCAACACCTTTTTTTTATACTTTTAATATAAAGTATTAAAGTACAATTAGTATTATACTTTTAATACCTTTACAGGGAGTGCAGAATTATTAGGCAAGTGGTATTTTTGAGGAATAATTTTAATATCGAA
>CM070034.1:63115192-63133171 GCA_036250615.1 Ptychadena robeensis | reverse complement strand
ATGATGTGGTCAAAATACTCATTTGCCTAATAATTCTGCACTCCCTGTATATTTATATATTTTATGAGGGGCTAAGTTTATCAATAAACCAATGTTATTTTGACATGTAATCTAGGTTTCCTAAATCGTGTTACACATCTTACCTAGTAGGCAATTTTTTGGACTTTACTAATGAATTCTACCTGCATAACTGAAAACACAATGTACTGTGTTCTTCAGATCACATTTCACTCAGGCAATGTACATTATTTGACATAATTTCCCACTTCTGGCAGAGTACTGGTTTCACTACCCATACAGATCTCCTTTGACAAATGTTTTTCATTCAATAAAAAACAGTCTCCCAGCAACCCTAAGGGTAAAAAAACGCTCAATCATTCAACTAATCAATCACTGCTTTCCAGCATACGTTACTCTACATCAGTAAAGATTAATTTGTACTCAGTAGAGTTGCTGATGGTGCTTCTACTATGAATCGACTATGGTAAGAACAAACCACACATATTGGACATTTATAAATTAATTATATTTTGTGCTTTTCACACAATTCCTTGCATGTCACCCACCCGATCTATTTCTCTGTTTATAAAGGTGTTACCAATACCTTAACACAAACATTTCATTAGTCTTGGTTGACATAGATGTCTGTTGAGTGTTGCAGACAGGTCATATTTCAGATTTGAGATTGTTTGGTCTGGTATGCGAGTTAAGGCCCCCTATACACGTATATTTTTTGTTCAATCAACTTAATTCAATAAATTTTTTATTGATGGATCGAAAATCTATGGCAGCACACATGGTAAGATCGTCCTAAAACGATAAAAATTTTGATCGGACAAGCTGGAAAATTTTGATCGGTTTTAACCTTAATTCAATTTTGCTTTCTGTGGATCTTAAAAAATTCAATCAAATATCTGTTACTACAGTTGGCATAACTTACAATTAATCACCGATTTCCCTGATCCCCAAAAAATGATCTTTTTAAATTGATTAGACGAAAAATGTAGACTTGTATGGGCTTGTTTCCACTTTCGAGGAACTGGGCGGTTAGATGCGGTTCTAAGACTATAAGACACAATTTTTAACCCCCAAAATCAGGGGGGGGGGGTCTGCGTCTTATGGTCCGAATGCGCGTCAGCCACTCAGCCACGGGTGGTCGCGCCTTGTCTTTCCATCAGCTCTCCTGGCAAGGATATTAGCTGGGGAGCTTTCAGATGAGGAATGCTGGCTGGTGTCTGGATCTCCCATCTGAACTGTATTGCTTATGCCAACAGAGCCCTAAGCAATGAAGAGAGAGATAGATGAACTGCCATCTATCTCTCTCTCCATGTCTGTGGAAACTGCAATCACTGCAGCTTCCACGGACACCAGCACAGCCAGAGAGTGAGAGAAGAGACTGCAGCTGTTCTCCCCCTGCGGCCCCCCTCCTCCCAATCAGTGAGGAAGATGATGTTGTGCTGTGAGTGTACTGCTGCTAGTGACATCTACTGGCTGAATTTGATATTGTATTAATTTAATACATTGCATTGACCCAATTGATGTGAAAGCGTATATATTAAATATTTTTTTCTGGTTTTCTTATAGTCTGAAAACTATGGTAACTATTATCTTGTTGACGAGAAATGAAAACTGTCAAAATAAAACATATACATGCTTAAAGCCAAATGTATCATGATCCCAGGTTTTAAGTGGTAGAAAGAAATGAGACATCTGTCTTTGTAAATGAAAAGGGAACAGCATAAGCACTTTAACTGAGCTAGATAAAAATGCACTTCTCAAACAACAAAATCTATCCTGGGTATTTGGATAATTAGCTGCCATGCAGCAATGCAAATGGCAAGTTTATTTACTTCATCCTTGATTGCACACATTAGTGTGATAAACAAATTGTGATGTTTGAATGATTACTTGTAATCATGTGTTGTCCTCTGTGGTGTCCTTTAAGATCCAGTCAAACTTCTGTGTTCAAAAATGTTAGTGTTCTTTTCATCGCTTGTGGTCCTTTAATGTAATTTATGCATATTGTAGCATGTTTTTTTTAATCAAGTTTAGACACATTTAACTGCTATTGTTAAAGACAAACTCAAATCACTTATCCTTTAGCTAATCATGTGCAAGCAAAACAGCCTGTATTTTTTATATTTCCTTGCACATGATTTGGGCAATCCTTACAAATAAATACATTTTCCCCATAATCACTATGCCAAATCAATTATCCCTTGCAGATTGGTAATGTATTTTCTGAATAGCCAAAATACCATTAGTAAACAAGCCCCAATTAATTTGATAAAAAATAAAAGTAAAAAAATAAAGTCGCATACAATGATGTAAACATGTCCAGTCCATGGTCAACACTGTAGACAGAAAGAGGCTGTCCCAACATTTTTAACATATCAACATCCAAACTATGGAGAGCTCTTTTGATCTTGTACAATGGCATTACACAAATTAACAGCAAATGTAATGCCAGCACCATAGATATCTGATATTTACACAAGGCTGATTCCACCTGCTAACTCCCAAAAGGAGTTCCAGCCATTGACACCTAATCTGGAATACCAAACTTTAATTTCATGAATGTAAAGTAGTGGTAATGAAATAACAGAAATGGAAGGAATGAGGAAGGGTGAAGAAGCAAAGTGTAAATATTATTTTTTTTGTAAATTTGGTTTCCACGTGATTCGAAAGCAAGTCTCAAAACAAAAAAAAGTCTTAACCTTACATGTTTGGGGATGCATTATAACAAAAGACACAGCATTCCCCTAATACTTTAATCAAAAAATAGTTAAAGCATTGAGCTTGAGTTGTTATTGGAAAGGGAAGACAGTAAGTATTTACCCCTTCTTCACATTCATAAAAGACTTTCTTCTACATTTGGAGTCCCCTTGATGAAAGATAGGACATCTTGCCAACATCCTTCTCCCCACAAAAGATGTTGGAGTATGTAAAATAATAATACAATAATATTGTAATGTACTGCTTATTCCTAACTATGAGAATTAATACACTTTACAATTTTATATGCCATTTGTTCAGTAAAGTATCTTTTACTACTGTTTGGAAAAAGCTAAATGTTTGCTTGTGGCGTACTTACTTTCTCACATGACTGTGGCATAATTATTAAATCAAAACATATTATCTGTCTTATGTTCACATATAAAATCTGGTCATATCACTGTTAGAAGGCATTCACTTTACGGTTAACAAAAAAAATATTTAATATTATTATTATTCCATTGGCATAGCAAAGACCAAGCTACCTTTTGAGACTTTTTTCTTTTTAGTTCTATGCTATTCAATAATCCATTTTGTCTTCCCCTTGTGTTCCATTAATCTCAATTTAATTTGCATAGCCTTCTTTCTCCACCAGCAAGTTAACTGCATAGTCATGAAAATGTGACTGCATTTAACAATATCTAATTAATGGAAACTCAAATCCCATGTGATGTGTTCTTCCTTCTAACAGAACATTCAAAATAATTATTTTCTCCATTCTCCAAATTTCAAATGTTTCTAAATAGTAAACGATCATGTTATTAGTTAGAGGTATATTTATTAATGTCGTAAGAAAGGGTTGCCAGTACAAACAACAAATCATTTTGCTCAGTGTAGCCCTAAAAACATCCGGACAGTAAAGAAATAGGCAAAGAGCAACTTCCATTGATGCTTGGTAAATATTTTTAAGCACATTGGGCAACACACGTCAAGCATATGAGAAAAGTTTAATGCACTGCACTTATCCACATGAAATCACATGAAAATATATGTCTTTGCATGAACAGTGGATAGATGTAAATCAGTCTTCAAAGGTGAATTGCTGCAAGAATGTTCCCCTGCATAATATTTAACTGCATGGTAAGTTACTGATCTAGAACAAGCATGTGTATAATAGCCATGAGATATCTGATATGTGCACTTTTGTTCTTGCCCACCAACCCAATAGATAATAAAGATTGCATACAAACTCACAGGCTTGGGATTATACATTTGAAACCATATAATGTATAGCAGCTCTAAGGATGTATCTACCCCTTTTTAATTTCAACTGGCCTGTTTCTATAAATTGGATTTCAATAATGGAGGCTTAGAATCACCCTTATACAATACCACAGCAATATGAACAGCACCCTGCCAGCCCATCTCAGAGGGAGTTGCATGAAGAAGCATGGGGCAGAGGTATTCTATAACTGGGTCTTAAATAGGTATGCAATGAAAACAGACTAGGATTTCAAATTTTAAATGCCATATTGATGAGGCAAAAATATAAGAAGACTGATCTTAAGCTTAAGGTCCATTGGATCATCACTTTTCTCATCTTCTTTGCCATCTGAACCCCAAAAATATCTATGGGGGACTGGCGCTCTGCTTCTCTAAGAACTTTGCTCTGACCAGCAGAGCAGGAGTTGAAGGAGATGGGGACGCTGTCAGAGGCTGCCTGTGACAGATTTTCTCCCTCTTTGTTCCAACCGGCAGAGCTGTTTATGTGAGCCTGGCTCACAAATACACAGCAGAGGGAAGATCCGCTTGTGGGCTCTAGCTTCCCGCTGACATAAACCTAGTAGAAACAGAGAGAAGATCTGCCCCCACACATTCACCCCCCCCTCAGTTTTGGGGGGAAAGTGTGTCGGAAGTGTGCAAAAAATATAGTACCTAAATGAGTGAAATCTCATGAAACATATAACTACCCCAAATTAATAGGTAGACCTTATAGGCTAACATTTGTATTCACTATTAGTGAACGATCTAGGTTTCTGCATTTGAGATTATTCTTCTATATGTTAGTTACACTATGCCAAATCACTCTGAACAGATTTCTCATTCTAATATGCATGCTGCATCTCCCTGAACAACAAAGTTGCTCAGGTCCAAATAAACAGATTTTAAAAACTATAGATACTCTTCCATTTCTCAGGAAAAGACACTTTATTCCACCCTTTCCACCTTAGGCTATTCAGAAGCCATCCTAGTAAAAACAATTCAACTTCTGTGTGAAGCACAAATGCTGTATGATCAGCTACCATGTCAAAGCACAGTGCTTGGAAAAACTAAGAATTTAAGGCTCTTGCCTTTATGAAGTTGACAGTTTCCACAGCAATAGAAAAGGGCACTGCTAAAATCTCAGCTCAGTTGTTTGATGTTGGTGCTTGCTGATGAATAATACAATGATTTCACATTATGGAAGGATTTAGTTCTCTGAGTCAAGCAACCAGACCATTCTATTGATGCTGCTCCATTTGTGCAGAGACACGACCACCAAAGACTCACAAATATTTTCTAAAAGTAGACCAAATGGGACATTAAAAGAACAAGGAGAAGGTGAGTTTTTGTAGCTCTGGAGAGTGAAAGATAGGAGGAGGAAAACTTTACTTTCATATTGTAAAGACTAAAATATAGCTACACAAATCATCAATTTATTAATGATTATTAAGATCTACATGTGGTTGTGATCCAAATCTGTCAGATTGCAAGGGCATCTTCTGTGCACAGCCCTCTTAAGATAAACCCACAGATTTTGAACCAGATTCAGGTCTGGGCTGGGCCTTTGTTGATTTGATGTATGTATGTTTTTGGGTCCTTGTCATGCTGAAAGAAGAAGTCCCTCTTCATGTTCAGCTGTCAAGCAAAAGCCTGAAGGTTTTTTGCCAATGTTGACTGGTATTTGGAACTGTTCATAATTCCCTCTATCTTAACTAAGGCCCCAGTTTCAGCTGAAGGAAAACAGTCCCAAAGCATGATGCTGCCACCACTATGCTTCTTCTGTGGGTGTGGTGTTCTTTTTCCTGATCCCCGCTCCTCTAGCACTAGGGGATGAACCCAAACAGCCGACTAACTGGGTTTGTCTCAAACGCTAAGGAGGTTAAAGTGGTTGTGCCTATACTTATGATTGGCGGTAAAAAATGCTCCCTTAATCTAACTTACTAACTTAAGCCCCCCATACACCTTAAGATTGATCCATACAATCTCCATTAGATCTACCAACAACTGTGTAGTTTAGTGGCCTCCCTGATAGAATACATAGTGATTGGAAGGATTAGAAATGTCCTCATTTTACATGGTTTTGGTAGAACAAAATTTGATTGTACAGAAATTGTATGGAAAGATTGTAAGGTGTATGGGGGCCTTTACAAGGTCCTATTGCAAAGGAGAGCAGCTAAAAATTCACTGGTTAACATTAGTGTTGATTATGAATTTTTATTGCGAATATCAGCACTTCGAGAATTCACAAAGATCTTGCATATAGTGATTTATCTTTGTAATTGCAAATATTCAAGATTGTTTTACATCAGTACATGGAACTACCATGCACTGGTTTTGCAATATGCACATGTACAAGTGCCAATTTGTGCAATGCAGGTAATAATGACTGGTAATTAGTGATGGCCGAACTGCCCGCAAGGCGGACAGTTTGGCCGCGAACAAGCATGTTCGCCCTCCTTCTCGCCAGCGGACAGTACAGGTGTTCGACCCGCCCTGTCCACCGGCGAGAAGGAGCCCTCTATTCTTCCTCCGGTGGGATCATAAGCGAGATCACGCCGCAGGAAGAATCTTTTCACTGAAGACCGGGTAGAGAACCGGGTAGTCACATCCAGTTAGCACACCAGGAACTATGCGTTCCAGGATGCGTTTCAGTCGCCGGATGTGACGTCACTGACGTCACATCCGGGTTTTCCAATTTAAATTTGAATCTGTCGGCGAACGGGCGGATGGCGGACTTTTTTTTAAGAGTCCGCTCCGCCCGTTCGCGGACGGACATGGCCGAGATTCGGCCATCACTACTGGTAATAATGAAGATAAAGATTTGCTATATGTTGGTAATATGAATATTGCCTGTACTGCTCATCACTAGTTAACATGGTTTACTTTTATAAATCCACTACATGGCATAGTATGTCTCTGCAAGGGGGTCAGGTCTTTCAAAAATCTTCTTTAGCATTAGAACCCTTTGGTCTTAATAGAAAATATTTTGTTAAATGTCAATTTGTTAAATTGAAATATTGTAACATTTCAATCAACTATTCACATAGTTTCACTTTATTATAAAGAAAATCTTATATTAATGAAAATCGGCACAATCTGCTCAAATACTCATATTAACTCATTATTTCAGCCCTTCTGTCTTGGCAGATTTAATGGAAATGTGATGCAAAGGTGCAGACAAGAGTGACATGACGATATAATGATCTTGAAGTGGTTATATAAAGGCTTTTGATTCTGGGATTTCACTTTAGGCCAGTTAACATGGAAAGACAGGAAAAGGAAGAGTGTTCATAGTTGTACATTGAATCTAAACACATTTTTTAAAATAAGAGTGTTTGGCTACTTGTATTTGATAGAATAAATTTAAATACTACAATTAATTAAAGTTACTTAATACAATAGATACTAAACATGTCACCACTTGCTGAATGTGTTTGTATACATTTTTGGAAAAGTTGTACAAAACACAACATAGCTATAGGACATTGGAAAACCTACACATGGGCCACATAGCGCTCCCTTAGGTTCATAATTTGGCTTGTGTCTGCATCTTCAATGGTATGATCATGTAGTTAAAAGAGTTTAAAGGTGCATTTGGTTAAAATGAAACGCAAGGCAAAGGTTTTGTAAAAATTCAACTTCTAAGCTTCTGCAGCCAGTTTTCTAAACACAGCAGATGTTCATGAAGTGCCTGTTATACTTCTGGTGATTTCTTTGAATCTCAGCATTGGGATTTGTGAATGGTCTTGTATAGTGATGAGCGGCATAGTCAATATTCAAATTCGTGATATTTCACGAATAATTCTACTAATATTCGATTCTATATTCGAAAATTCGAATATTCGTGGTATGACCATGTATTGCGAAAATAATATTCGCATTGCGAAAATAATATTCGCATCGCAAAAATCTTTAAAATGAATGGTCACATGCTATGTTTATTTTCGCAATGCAAATATTATTTTCGCGATACATGGCCATATTTCTAACATTCGGAATTGTGAATATTCGCTGACATATTCGAGATATTGGCGAATTCTCGAATTGCCGATATTCGCGAAAAATATTCGGCTTTCGAATATTCGAGCTCAACACTACTTGTGAATCGCTTGAGGCATACTATTTACGTGCTGACAATAAGAACAGTGAAGTATGTGAAGCAAATAACATAATATTCCATAAATAACCATTTTAAGTTTATTTACATAAGTGGTTTAATTTCACACTACTAACAAACTAGCAAACACTTTACACTGTGTGCAGAATTATTAGGTGAGTTATTTGAGTATATCATAATTTTTTAGCATACAGTTCGGGGATGCTGACGGACCCGATCCCTATTGCCTGCCTACAGCACCAGCTGTTCCCACGGTGGAGCTTGACATACTGTACTACATTGACCTTCTGACCAGTTGATAAGCAGAACACCGTGGAAACAGCCGATGCTGTAGGCAGGCAATGTGGATCGGGTGCAGCAGGCAAGTAATGTGGATCAGATCCGTCCACATCCCTGCCAAGGAATGCACTTAGCGCAGGCGGTGCCAATGGACCCGATAGCACAGTGGGGCCTTAAGATGTTTCTGCAGCTTAATTTGAGTCCACCTATGGTAAATTCAGTTGATTGGACATGATTTGGAAAGGCACAAACCTGTTTATATAAAGTCCCACAGTTGACAATTCATGTCAGAGCACAAACCAAGCATGAAGTCAAACGAATTGACCATAGACCTCTGAGACTGAATTGTCTTGATGAACAAATCTGGGGAAGATTACAGAAATATTTCTGCTGCTTTAAAGGTCTCAATGAGCACAGTGGCCTCCATCATTCATTAATGGAAGATGTTTAAAACTACCAGGACTCTTCCTAGAGCTGGCCAGCCATCTAAACCGAGCAAACGGGGTAGAAGAGCATTAGTTAGAGACACGACCATTCCTGTGAAGGTGGCAGCATCATGCTGTAGAGATGTTTTTCAGTGGCAGGAACTGGTAGACTAGTCAGGATAAAGGGAGCGATTACTGCAGCAATGTACAGAGACATCCTGGATGAAAACCTGCTCCAGAGCGCTCTTGACCTGGGGCAATATTACATCTTTCAGCAGAATATTGACCCTAAGCACACAGCCAGAGCCCATACTTAAATCCGATTGAACATCTCTGGAGAGTTCTTAAAACTCTTTGAACCCAATTTATTTATTTACTGCATGTTCTAGAGCATAGGCGTCAAACTAGGGGCCAACTTCGGCCCGCCGAGCAAGATCTGCTAGATCTGCCTTCTCAGCAGACCCCCTAACAGTGCTCACCTTCTGTCCTCCCATTCTCAGAGTAGAGAACTAAGAGTTCTGGCTGCTCAGTGGTGCATTCCAGTGACGTCACAGTGAGCGCCTGTTGCCTGTAGTATGCTAGGATCTGTAGATCTCTACTACCTGAGTTGGAAAACAGAGGCATGGTAGAAAGGAAAATTTGGTGGAGAGATTGAGGAGATTATATTTTCAAATAAATACAAGATTGGTCTGTGACCTTTCCAAATGTTTATATTTGACTCACTATATTTGTGAGTTTGACACCTCAGTTCTAGAGCAATACTTGGCTTGCTATTTAAAAAAAATAGCAGTTATTATTTGAATTATTTGATTACAAAAACATAATCATTCCTGACATTTAAACAGATCAATGTAACAAAATAGGACAGTTTCATTGGCGTTGGGCTAATACCATCCCTGAAAAGTATAAACAGTTCAGCAAGTCAATATTGATATATTGAAAGGAACAGTCATCCTTTTATGAACCTCCACTTATCTAGAATACCACAGCTGGAAGGTTAGAGATACACATGGATCTCCTTGGCATGGGACACAGTTCTTCCCCATCACATGAAAGGTAATTGACCCGGTACAATTAGGGAAAATAATCTCATTAATTTTCCTTTAATTCAGCTCAGCATCCAAGTTTACCATACAAGTCTTTTCTACGATATTAGAGAATACTGCTAGTAATTATGTTAAGAATGTGGGGATGCTGCTAAATAAGTTTATATCCCTGCAGGATCCATTATAATGAGGTGCTAACAATTTGCTCATTTTCTTCATGTGCCGCTATCACACCGTCTGAAGTACAGGCTTCCTGATGAGTGTTTGAGTTTTATTCTACAATGTGAGACACCTGTATTGATCCTTTCTATCAATGGAAATACACACACAGATACAGGGGAACCAAACTAGACTATATTTCATTTCATGCACAGCTATTTGACTTAATGACTTGCTTAATAAGAGGGGAAAACTCTTGTTAGGCATTTGCTCAATCAGCCAGTTTTCTACAATGTTTCTGAGGTTTGACTGACAAGGAACTTTCTAATTCATGCTTACCCCAAGCTTTGCCTACAGCATGATCTTCTACTGCAATCTGTGCTCAGGGGACATATAATCCATCATTTTGCTTTAGTAATTGGTGCACCTGCCACAATTTTGTTCCTGGGATTACTGACATTTCACAATCACGGGTCTGCCAACTCCTCTTGCTGTATTTTAGGCAGAAGCTTATATTCAATTGTAATAATTTTCTTGGGTTTTAGAATTGCTCATATTGATCTTCTGACACTTCATCATGACGCCAACAGTTCAGACTGGCTAAATTTATTTTATAAATTTTTGGACCACTTGCCCATATAAATTCCAAGAGTGATACGGACCTTCCAACTGGACCATATACAACACAATTATCTTGTTACTCTTTCATTATGTAGACCGTGAAGGATAATCAATTCATGGAATTTTATTTCTTTGTGTATACACAAGTTTTATTCCAGAAATATAAATATCAATGGCTCTTGTTATTCATGAAATTAACATTTCAAAATGTATAAAAGGACAAGAATTCATAGGCATATGTTTGAGAAACACTATTAATTATCTAGCTGAGCAATTTTGATTTTCATCTGTGCTAATATTGTACTAGTGTCATTATACATAAAATAACAATGAGCAGGTCATTTTGTTTTTTAGACTAAAAAAAACTCTGTACAGCTGAAAAATATGTAAGTGAACATTTTTGACCTACTTCTGGAAACTAGGTTACCTTGGTGTTGCTGGATTCAGTACTCCATCAATGAACCAGATAAAGCATGCATGCACCTAATTGGCACTGTTGTATGGTGGCTCATACAGGGATGACTCCATTTCACCATACAAACCAGAGAACTAGTCAAGTGAAAAAGATCTATTGTATACATGCTTCTCATAGAATAAATTACCATAGAAGTGAAATGAGTGTACACAGCAAGCTTTTTCTATTATCTTAGACCAATTTTTATTACAATAGGTAGGACATTCTTTTTCAATGTCTGGTAATGTGACCCCAAAGGAATAACTTGCTCACAAAGACATCCCACTTGGGTATTTTTCAATCCACAGAACTCATTTATTTTGGTTTGTAAATATGCATCATCCATGTCAGTACAAAAAAAGCCTTCGGGTAAACTGGTCTCGCTAAAATAATATTGACTATGTTGGAGTCTAATACCAAACAATCCGCTGGTTTAAAAAGATAAAGAAAAGTTATTGGTCTCTGTGGGGCACGTTTACGGACACATTCATGAGTTATGTTGAAATACATTTATGTGGGGGAAGGATCTTTTAATGGTTTAATAAAATGCAACTACCATCAATTGTCAATAAAAGGCTTTACTCAAACCTGACACAACTGTTAATCTTTTTAGGGAAATCTATAGTCCTGTATCCTTTTATGTTGGGCAAAATACTAGTATCTTTACATTTACTTCTTTTTTTTTTTTTTTACTTTTCTTTTTTCTCCTTGCTGCTTAAACACACTGAGTTGTGTAAAATAAACTTTTTCTTCATAAACTGAATAGTATCCTAGTTGTCTTTATATTTGCAGCACTATAACCTTGTGTATTCTCCCTGAAGAAGCGATTTTTCGCGAAACGCTTCTAAGAAACAAGCAAGGCTTTTTTACTTGATGTGAAATGTGCACAAGCACGCAGTAACTAATAAATTAATATGTTTACACTGTATAATTTACCTATAAGTTATTAACTGCCGTTAAAAGTCCCCCCTTTTATGTTTGCCAGGGGGAAATCCCCAAGCAACCAAGGTGCAAAAGTGCTCGTTTTTTTCATGAGTAGTATCCTAGTAGTCTACTTTCCTTTATAGCTGCTCCATCTGCTAGTTCCATATTTCAAAGCAGTCCCATTTTTATCATTTCAAGCACCCTATGTAATTGCCCCTGATGTAGAATTGTTGACCAGGGGGAGCTATCATTAAGCCGAGTTGTTGAGTGGGGGGTGCTATTCGTGTAGGGCCCTCCAGGGCACTCTGGGCACTATGCCCCTTCCCACTTCAATATGCCTAGGGATCAACAAACTATGCATTACCAACCAATATGTTTATAATAATAACTTGTTTCATGAAAAATAAGGACTATTCATAACTCTATGTAGGCAATGATAGAAGGAAGTCTCAAAAGCAACTTCTTTGGTCAACAGTAATGCATCTGCAAAGTAAAAAAAATTACAGTTGTCTGCCAAACTCAAAAACTGTCCCACTCCCCTTGAGTCTGTAATGTGTGTGGTTAGCCAAATGACTGGCAGCTATTGTTCTTGAAATTCCAGAAAGTGTCAGGCTTTGAAAATATTGGTAAACGATTAAAATGTGTAAATATCAATTCTTCAGTTGTTGCACAGGTTTAAATATAAAAGACCAAAATTCTGAAAAAATTATACTTGGATTACTTCAAAACCCCATCATCATGCACTCTCTTCTGTACCACTGATATTGCTTTTCAGGCAGGACTACACAAAAGCTGCTGAGCAAAAGCAGAGCAATAGACATAAGATCATCAGGATGTAAACTCAGCGTGCTTCCTCCTGGATAATCAAAAAATGCGCAAGTTGCTGATCCAGCATTTACACTACACTACAAAATGTTCTGTTCAACTCAAAAAAATTTTTTAAGGAAATAAGTTACTAATAAAAAGTGCTTCTATCTAGTTTGGAAAATGCACTCCCTATGGGCAGATTTAAACTAGGTTGGTGGTCCATGCAAAGATAATGCACCGTAGCTAGACAAGAAAACATTGTTAAAAGGATCCATGCAATACATACAGTGAGAGAAATAAGTATTTGATCCCCTGTTGGTTTTGCACATTTGCCCTATGACAAAGAAATAACCAGTCTATAAATGGTATGGGTGGTTTACTATAGCTGTGAGAAACAGATTAACAACAAAACCCCTTGCAAACCCAGTGCACACACATCAGAGATTGATGTGCATTGCAATGAAGGAAATAAGTATCAGGATAAATTCTGATAGAAGTCAGATATGCCAGTAAAAAGTAGGTAATTGTTTCACAGTATGGTAATGTAAACCTAAAGGAATAACCTGCATATGAAATAAACCAAACAGTAGCTAATAGCCAGCTAAAAAGATCATAGTAACAGTTCAGTCCCTCAGAATTTGGTAAAAAAAAAATCACAATTAAATTATGAAAAATGCAAGGATCACTTGTTTAAACTAAATTGGAGAGTGGCCAGTTGACCTACTACTGTGACTTTAGAAAAGTCTCCAGAGGTCTACTGTTACTTGGTTACCATAGATGCTTGTGAATTCTTTAAAGACCATAACTGCAGTTTATTACAAACCTGGGGAATACTCTCCAGGAGCCATGATCTAAGTATCATGTAGTATATCATGTAGTATATACAGGGGTGCACATAAGTGGTACTCTGATACTCAAAAGGGGCCACAAACTAGCTATACATTATTGTTACAAAGCTCATATGCGTACTAACAACTTGGAGGCACTCCGTGACTGGGCGGCCACAGCTAAATGTTAAGTGTATACGATTTATGTCACTGGGATAACCACAGGGAAAAATTAATACCTATGAAAGGTTGCAGTTAGGGGTGTGAAATCGGGAATCTAAATTAAAAATCCAAAAAAAAGAATGGCTCCACTGTGCGTTAAAACCCTGCGTTTGACGTCGTCAAACACAGAGATGTTGACGCATCCATTGAAAGACAATGGATGCGTCTACACATGCGTTGGTGTGATCCGTTAGCTTGCGTTGCATTAAAATCAACGCAGAGCACTGCATTGACATTAACACAGTGTAAGCCAATAAGAGTATGGGTGCATTGATGCACTCAAAGAAAATGAATTGAGTATGTTGAAATGCAATGGTATAACACATCAATCTGTTCATGATATAAAAACAACCCAAAAAAACGGATACGCCACAAACACATCCCTTAACGCATCTCTGACAGATCCCTAATGGATCCCTAACACAAGGGTTGCGTTATTGGATCTGTTAAGGCAGCGCATCCTTAATGCATAGTGGAGCCTAAGGGTGTTGGAGATCTGGGGGATGAAAGTCAGAGTAGGCATATGTAAGGATAAAATCTCACAAGAGAAAAGCACTGTCTGATATTTGACTATAAAAGGTTGACATTTTGACTGCTACACGCTATACATGGGGTGAGTACCAAACACTATCTCCTGGTACTCATCTGAGGAGCTTACCAACAAAGTTTTGTGCACCCCTGAGTATATACCACTAGAACTATTGTCTGCTGAAGTTTCATATAATACTTGTCCTGAAGCCCTAAGCTAATCTGGCCTTTCTGTATTACAGTGTTTGGGCTAACAACCTCTACTACCATTTAAAGGCACATCGTTTGTTGTTTAGGCAGATTGGCAGATTTGATCTAGGTTGGTGGTCTGGTCAATGATAATGTATTTTCACCATCAGCTAGACAACTAGTAAAGCTGGCCATAGACTTCTCGATCTTTGGCCGGCTTGTAGCAGACTCCTCACAGCGTGGTGACGTCACTACGCTGCAAGGCGTCGGCTACAGAACTGACAGGAATCCTGTGTGCTCCACCAACACAGGCGATTCCTGTCAGATTGTAGACCATTAACTTGAAGGGGGAGGAGACTCCCCCTCCGAGTTAACTGCCTACAGCAAGATCGGCCACAAAAAGCGAGCAGGTCGGATCGCACGCGGATCTGTCCTGCCGGCTTTTTTGGTCAGATCCTCAAGGTGGGCTCCCCTGTAGTTGCGGGCGACCGACCTTTATGTATTCGGCGGGAGTGAGCACGGCGGTTGCTTGCCCGCAACTATGGCCGGGAATCGGCCCGTCTATGGGGGGCTTTAGCACTTAAAAGGATACATGCACAAAATCTCAATAAATTAATACTATTCTTAATGAGGCCTGACCATGCTTTAGTTTGTTTGCTTGTGTAACAAAACTATACTGACCAAAGGACATCAAACTAAACAGATTACCTTTCACAAAAGGTAGCACAGTTCCATCTATGGGTCCATTAATATTGTATGCTCTAGGTTACATGTCAGCTATATAGCAATAAAAGTGAGGTTGAGGAGGAAATGTGGAACATAAAGAAGCATTACATTATGTTGTGGTTGTTAATGTTATATATATGCAGGCTAATAAAAATATTTAAAGCTATTCATGACAGATATTGCAGAACTTTATCTGACAATCCCTATGTGCATCATGTAGGGTTCAAATATACTTCTTGGCTTCTGATGCTGGCTCAAATTATGTAATCCTGTGTTCACAAGTCATAATAAAAGCCCAGGAGCAAGATGGAGGCTAGGTGGGATGGTGCCTTGACTGGGCAGACTGGTAGGTGACAGGGGGCCAAGATTGGTTGGGGGATAAGGAGATAGGAAGAGGTGGGAGTAGGGCAGTAAGGGGCACCCTATGTTTGATGTCTTTTCTCTTCATCGGTTCTTCATGTCGCAGAATTTGAAGGTGACGTGTTGGTTTCTTTAAGGCAGTCACTAAATTCTGGTGATTGGTTAAAGCGGGGTTGAGAAGGTACCCACCAAGCTAATTGTACCCACCAAGCTAAAAAGACAATTTTCCAAAAGAAAAAGTGGTGCTGTGCTATTTTTTTGGGGGAGGCGAACAGGGACTCAGTCTTCCTACAGCCATAGATAAATGTTTTGCATTCTGACCACTGATGAAAAAGAGACTAAGGAAATATGTCCTCCTTTATACAGCGAATGTATGACATCATCTCAGCCTAGGCATAGTCACTGATCTGAACCTCAAGATCTGATTTGTATTGATGAAAGGTATAATTACTGTTGCTGTATATAGTGACATGGAATGAATTTATTTTAACAAACAAGTACACAATGGTCCATCTAGATCCCAGATGCCCAACCTGCGGTCCGGGGGTTGCATGAGGCACATTGGGCAAAGGGGAGGAGAGGAACAGAATAGGGCACATAACCTTTGAATCAGGGGTTATGTGCCCCATATATATCCTCAAAGACTTTACTGATATCTTTAATGAAGTTTTGTTATTTAGATTGAAAATGTTATGTGCCACCGATAGCCACACTGGTGGCCCTCCATATTAACTCAGTTGCCCACAGCGATATGTAGATCTGTGAACACCTTACCATACACAGTTTCTTGCACTAAAACTTTGGATCCTTCTGAAGTGACTATAATTCAATTCAATTACAAATGTAGATTAAACACTGGGTTTCTATTCATAGGTGTAACATCTGTCTCCCTTCCTATTAGTTTTCATACATTGGCTCCTATATGTTTGCCTTACATATTCAAAGTTGATATTTTCCTGTGGTTGTTAAACTCTTGTCAATTAAAAAGTGAATGTTGAAGAACAGAACAACAAAGTTATGTTTTTAATTGCCTCATTAAAATGAATTCAGAGCTCACAAGCATAAAGTGATTAGAGCGGTACTGGAAGTTTGTGGTATTTTTGTAAAAGCATACTATTTTGTAGAGCTCAGTCAAAAAACCTTGAATTTGAAGCTGCGGCATAGATGAATGAGGGCAGAGCTGCCCACAAGACAATTTACACATAGTATAAGTGAAATAAGGGAAAAACTAGATCCCTGGTCAGCATTTCATTTTTGCCTGGTTCCCTGTTGTAGATTTACTTTCACTTCCTGCCTAAAAAGGCTGTCCTTTACTCAAAAAGTGTGAGACAAGTTCCAAAAGAGATCCAGGGAAGAGAACAAATGAAAAGGGGGGAAATCTTTCCCTTTATCTAATCCAATCAAATAAATAAATAATAATTTGGGTGTATGTTAAAGAAATACCTTCTTTTGTAGTATATACAAAAAATAACAACGCGACAATATAAGATTGGTAAATACTATCACATATTTTACAAAACATTAGATAATAATATTTGTGGATATCTGGATCTAAAGGTTAAGCAATCATAATGCACCCTGGAGGGTGGTACACAAGTGTAAATAAAATAAATCTAAATTTTAGATAAACAAAAGGAAAACTGATAATTAATCCCCCACCTGACCCCTTGTTAATTACTCTCCATTCTCAACTTTTATTGATGATATATGGCAATTGATGATTTATTGATGAAGCTATAAATATGGCAACAGATAATCCTGGGGTGATGGTCTCATGACCAGAAGATGTATTTGTATACATCATCCTCAAAGAACATTACCCAGAAATATGGAATACAGTAAGATGTTAATAGTTTAAACTTTATCTGAACCAAAGTAATTTCTGTATTAAACCTTACCAGTCCATTGACTTGTTTCATTTTCTCTCCTGTGCCGACATTATGACATCAAGCAAGTCCTGTGCCAACATTATGTAACGAAAATACAGTCAAGCCAGTTGGATATCACCATTTACTGTCAAGGAATAAAATAATGAACTTTCCCCACCCCCAGTCTTGACTCCTTCTAGCATGTTGTCAACATTTTCCCATACTTGGTTCCCTGTCCTGCCCTCCCTCTTACAATGAGTGATATTGTCTAGAGATTTGAAAGAGGCTAATGCCATGTGAAATCCAGATGAGTACACTAGCTGTATTTACAAATACATTAAATCAATAATTAATGAATACCTATCTGAATTTATTTGCGTCTTTTATATTTTATATTACAATAGTTTTTATTAATTTTCAAAAAACAAACAGAAAAAGAGAAACACAGG
>CM070034.1:63099836-63111295 GCA_036250615.1 Ptychadena robeensis | reverse complement strand
TAACAATAAAAACTGAAAAAAATTGGCAATCTTAAAAATGAGACGACATCCAAGCAATATATTATAGGGGGCTTTTTAGTAGGATTGTGCTCAGGGACCTGAAAATTTGCATGGATGTAGTCTCAGGGGTTAACTGGTAACCCCCTGTTCTACCATGCAGGGGTTCAAAGATTTAGGAGTTCAAAATAGGATAAGTGAAAGCATGTATGCAGCAGAGTAGTGCTTTATGTTCATAGGGAAGCAATATTTGATGGCTGTATTTTAGCTGAAATTTTACTTATAAGTGTAGTAGCTAGAAGGGTGAAACTAGGAGTGTAAGTAGTAGTAGGGGTGCATTACTGACCCTAAAAGTTTCATGATTATACTATGGTTTTTGTGCTATGCATGTTTAAATTTAGTCTCACACAGGTTAATTTAGCCTAGTTTCAACAGCTAAGTTAGAGTGGGAGAGGGTGTGTCCCTTCTGCGTTTTGATTGGCTGGGAGAACGTATCTGCTACAACACAGATTCTAGCTCCTCTTCTTCCCTTCAAAGCATTGGCTCTCACTAGGAAGGAGGGGAGGAATGAGCTGCAGCTGCCAGTCCACATGTGACCCTATTTGGGTCCGGATCCGGACCGGGGTCCACCTATTGAGTACCCCGGTTCTATAGCATGCCTGCAATCTCTTAAGCTGGTCATAGACAGGTCAATTACCATGTGATCTATGAACGATCGCAACGTGGTGACACAACTATTTGGTGAACTATCGTTTGCCAAATAGATGCACACTACTTTTGCCAATTGATCCCTGGCCGGTACTTTGGATGGGGATACATTTTTCTCTTTTAAGCTGGCCATACACAGGTCAATTACAATGCGATCTACAAACGATCGATCGCAACGTGGTGACACATCTGATTGGTGAACTTTCGTTCGCCAAATAAATGCACATTACTTTTGGCAATCGATCCCTAGCCGGTACTTTGGATGGGGATACATTTTTCTATTGAGCCGGTTCAATTTCCAAACGATTATTCACTGAACAATCGCCGCACACGGTGATCAATCATTCGGGAGTTGACCGATACACAGACCCGTGTATGGCTAGCAATATTGTGCTCATAGACTTTCTCTTATAGATTTACACTAGTCTACAATCATCTCACAATACATGTAGATCATCGGTCTCTGGAATTATTGAACAATACATATATTTAATACTTTGGTCTCTGGATTATGTCTGGGGGTAAACTGGTAGCACACCCTTTTTAAAAAAAAAGTTGGCCACCCCTGCTTTAGAGGCTTTTTTCACAACAAACGTTAGTCAATAACTGTATAACACAGCAACATGAATAGACACTAGCCAACCCATTATTTTCAGCGGATACTAACCATGCCTGATGCTTTATTTAATGAAATAGTTAAAAATGTTTACACAATGAGTTGTTTGAGGTCTCACTTGAATTATGAAATCATGTATAATTTAATATAATTTGCAGAATGTATATGTTACATTAATGACCATGTTTATCCATAGCTTGCCATTTAAAGTCAATAGAGACATATCAAAACTCCATGTAGCTCATAACAACACATGGTAGCACCTCAGTCACAACACACATTAACACATTGTACTGTTTTCTTGTCGACATGCCCTAAAGCCTGTCAGAATAAAATAGAGTAACATCCTATAGATTCACTGGTGCTCTCAGGTACGTTATTCTACCAGAGAGCAGAGCACCCATCTGGGTAAAGTATACAGAGTTATACTCTGAAGTGGGTCCTATTCAAAATTCTGCATCTACCACTGACAAGCCCATTCATTTGTCAATGACTAAAGGAAGACAGACGCACAGCATATTTCTAAACACAAACAGAACAATGGATTTGATTTTTTGAAAACCTTCTTCTAAAATAAGTGGCTTTATAAATAATTTTTAATATTGCTAAAGCTGGGCATAGACGTTTAGATTTCCCAGTGATCGACCGTTTAAACAATCGTGCAAGTGATTATAGAATCGATTTCATTTACAGAATCGATCGCACACTGCACCATATGACATCTTCGATTTCTGGTCGATTCCTTCCAGCGATTGATCACGGATCGTGCAATCTCCAGCTCGCAGCTGTTCTAATCGGAAGTGATGCAATGTGGGTTGGATTCCAAAAGGTCAATCGATAGGAACGATCGCATGTCTCTATTAACATTACCGAGCTATCGACTAAATTTAACAGACAGGTCCGATTCCTGTTTAAATGATTTTATGTGTAATGTTGGTTCAAATCAATCGATTGATCTCTTTGTGCATGCATCGATTTGTGATTGATTTATCGAGGCAATCGATCTCACAGAAATCGTCCGGAAAATCGAGACGGCTATGCCCAGCTTACTACATTATACAATAAATCGTACAACAATTTGGCTTGTGATGATGTGTAAAATGTAGGTTTCTACAAAGTTTTATAACAATAACCATAGCTTGTGTCACACAGGTATGAGTGTAAACATATTCTATGTGGTGGTCTATTGTTTATTAATTATAAAAAGGAGTAGTAGGTTTAAATATTTAAAAAACATATTTACAAAAAATTATTGTAATTCATCTTTATAACACATGTAGTCTTTTTTTTTAACAATAACATACTGTAAGGAACAGTATAATGAGCCATAGCTGCCCCAGAATATCATTATACTGCAGCTGCTTAGGGCTCTTTTAGGCTAGTAAGCTAACAATCAAGTTTTACATCCTTCATTGTTCTTTTTTTATAGAAGAAGTTAATATGTATTTATCCTTTCTTCAGGTGAGCATTCAGATTGCATGAACCATTGAATACAAATGCAGATCCCCCTCTAAAACAAGGCTGAGTCATTAGCAAACACCATAGGAAAGCTGCTGTGGTCCCTGAACACCCCATCTCTCATCCACATGAAATAGAGCCATCCAACTTTCACAAACCAATTTTGTTTTTACCATAAGTCACAGGTTCCCAGCAGCATTAATCTCCCTGATCAGGGTAGTGTGCCTTATTATTCATTGCTTCCCCCGACTCAAATCAACCATCTGCCAGCCTCAGTCCTGCTGTACATTAATTAAGGGGCCATCAATCAGTAAAAAGCAAGCTGTAGCAAAAGAGCACTGACACTGGAGTGGGGAAAGCTTGTAGCTAAGGGGGATGATCTGTGCAAGCAAAGCTCAGGTGAATCATGTATCCTCTTTTTGGGAAGTTAGTAGGAAATGTTAGTGAACATAAAACTGTCAAAGGTGGGCACTATATTAAAAGACCAAATAGCTATAACATAGGGGAGATGTAAAATATAGACAGCGCTCACAGCACAACAGGGTAAAAGCTGACCAACACATACCCCACATCCTTTGTACAATAGGGCTTGTTTCCACTAGAAGCGGAAGCCCGCGGCGCGGCTGCATCCGCGCCCATTCACTTCAATGGCGCTGGTCCCCTGTCCGCGGAATCACCGCGGCCGCCCAGCACTGACCGCAGCCATAGGGATGAATGGCCGCCGCTAGAAACCGCATGAGATGCGGTTCTTAGCGGCGGCGGTCCTTAGCGGCGGCAGCCGCGCCGCGGGCTTCCGCTCAAGTGGAAACTCAGCCTTAGTCAAATGTCCAGGGACTCACCTTATTTTAACAACATGTTATCAAATAGAGACACATATAAAAAATGCATAAACAATATAAAGAAATAAAATAAAGTCCAGAGAAATGGAAACCATAAAAAGCAGCACTGACTGATGTGGATAGGAAGAGTTTGTGTGTGTGTATGTATGTATGTATGTATATATATAAAAATATATATCTTATTAAGTTGTGTTTATATTCAGACACAACTTTACAAGGTGTTCTCAATTCTTAGCAACCCTATGCAGAAGCATACCTTTTAACTATAAAGGGAAGCTCCCTTTCTGTCACTGTTGCAGGATCATTAATAAATCATTAGCATATACTGTAGGGACAAGACAAAGGACAGGCAAAGCCATAGACAGAGAGAAGGACAGAGATGCCCCAGACCATGATAGAGTGTGCACACATAACATTGTCTTGTGATATTACCTTGGAATAGGTAGGCTCTGCTGCTGTTGTGAAGTCCTTGAACCTGCTGCACTCCAGGGGTGGTCTCCCCCAACTGGAACTCCTCTAGGATGTCAATCTGCAGGGAGGGGTCCACACCAAAGCCTGCAACTGACCCAACAAAGCGACATCCACCAATTACACACCAAACTAACATTCATTGTGCATAGCTTACAGTGTGAAAACCCCCAGCGCTAGGTTTAAGTACCTGTTAAATACATCATCTTATTATAGAACACATATCCCCCACCATGTCTATGATGTGACCTACTTTACTGGTGGTCCCCAAACTTATTTCCCATTCATTAGATCCCATTTCTTGTGTCAGATCTCCCTCCTATACAGTTTGCCTATGCTGTGCTATGTATAGAAATACAGCTCATACTAGTTCCTCCAGCATAGAGAGGAGAAGGCTTCTCTTACCTGGGTTAAGGCAAGCAATAACGCAGATTATGCCCACAATTAGCTCCATGTTGGTGAGGATGCTCTCAGTCCATAGTCTCCTCTTGTGATTTTGGGAAGCTCCGCTGTTCTCACACAAGATGCTCCTTCCTAACACAACACAGGGAGCAGCCAGCAGATGAGCCAGCAACTTGGATTCCCCAAAGCTCGCATGATTCCTGAGCAGGCAGATCCAGGAGAGGAGGAACACTAGTTTAACCCAATAAGTGCAATGCACACACAGCCCGACTTGAATCCAGGGATGGAAGCCCAGCACAAATGATTCAGCGCTGAGGAACAAGGCAACAAGGGAAGCCTCAGCCAGAACCTGTTACAGACAATGGCTATTCCGTCTCACATGCTCAAGCTGCCCACTTTAATTGCCACTCCAGGGATTTGGAGGAGGGGAACAGGGACAGGCTGCTCTGTCCTTCTCTCTTCTGGGTCTGAACAATTGGTCCTTCCAGCATCTGATCAGAGCCTGGTATACGCAGCATCTCAGTCATCAGCAGCAGAGCTTACAGGTTGTGTCCTCCTATGATTGGCAGGGGGTGGGCAAGGCAGGACTTGATGGGTAGAGCTGGGCATCCCTGTGCTGTGTGTGATTACAGGGATAATGCACATTGGTTATACTGAGCTCAGATCTATGTGATCACAATATCTTTATATATTTAGGTGTGAGATTGTAAGCCCCACGGGGCAGGGTCCTCTACTCCTCCTGTGTCATAACCTGTACCTGTGTGTTATCTTGTGTTGGCTCAACTCTACTTTATTATACAGCGCTATGTAATATGCTGATGCTATATATATAAATAAATGATAATAATAATAATAATAGTAATAATGAGTGTGTTTAGCTCTGTATGTCTTGAGATAGACATCCCTGAGTTTAGTTGTATGTGACTACAGGGGAATTGTATATTCAGACAACCCTGATTTTTGTTGTATTTGACTACAGGGAAATTGTAATTTCCCTGAGCTTAGTTGTATGTGAATACAGGGAAATGATACATTGAGCAACCTGGGCTTATCTGTGTGTGACCACAATAAAATTGTAGTTGGATATCAGTGTGTTTAGTTCTTTATGTCTATAGGGATATGTACATTAAGACCTTCCTAAAATGAGCTGTATGTGGCTACAGGGAAATTATAACACTGGCTATCATGAGCCTAGCTGTGTGTGACCACAATAAAATTGTACAATGGAAATCAATGTGTTTAGTTCTATATATCTATAGCGATAGGTAGTTATGACAAATCCTGAATTGAGATGTATGTGACTACAGGGAAATCGTACATTTAGAAATCCTTGAGTTCAGTTGCATGTGACTAAGGGGAAATTGTACATTTAGCATCTGGAGCTGTGTGTGGCCACCATAAAATTATAAATTTTGACATCTGTGTGTTTAGCTCTGTATGTATACAGGGATAGGTACATTTCAGACATTCCTGAGTTTGTGACATGGACATTTTATTTTTTTATTTTACTGTGTTTAGTTCCATTTGTTTACAGAGAAACTCCATTTGGACATCCCTAATATGTGAGCTATATGTGAGTACTCTTGGAACCTTAGGTTTTCAATGTGTGACTACCGATATTTTGTACAATTAGACATCTATAAGAGGATTTAGAGTAGTGTTAGGGGAATCCAGAAAAGACAGGGAGGCAACACAAAGCACCCCCAGGCACAACATTCAAGGTGTGCAATGGACTTCAGAGAAACAAAATATTCCTCTTTGGATTGCCATGTACATTATAACAAATTTTTACACATGAACGATGGCTTCTTTGTTTTTAAATCATTTTCAAGCATATAATGCTTGCATTTGGTTTTTTTTTACCTAGTTTCACATTTTGCCAATATCCAAAGCCAACAGAAATGTCAAATGGAAACGTATTCATTACTTTGTTACTGTTGCGTGTATAGTGAACAATTCTGCTGCTTTTCTTACAGGGCCAATCACACTACAGTTTCCATATGTATTTTAAAGTAGACATAGGGGTCCAAAATAGCTTAGCATAATACGTTCACATCCATTCAGCCTCGAAACCAATGGAAGCTCTAGCTAAAGATGAAGGATCTGAAATGGTGGATCCTACCAAACATTGTCCCAGTAACACACTGCCCCAAGTTGCCCATTCCCACCAGCCATCTTCAGGAGACAGCAGCAAGTCAGATAGCGATGAAGATATAACAGATCCAGATAGCTGTTTCACAGATGCTGCTGAGGAGAGAAGGCCATACTTCCCTAATCAGAAAGATGTCAACAATCTGATCAGAGACCTTGGTCATACCAAGTCCAATGCTGAGTTTCTGACATTCAGGCTCAAGGAGTGGAACTTGTTGAATGAAAGCGTGCAAGTCACAAATCAGTGAAAGCATCAGTAAACATTTTCCAATTTCTAGAGTCGGCAAGATGGACTGTGCTTCTGCAACAATGTGGCCAGTCTATTTGAGGCTATAGGTATCACCTGTCAATGGCGCCTATTCATAGACAGCCTCAAAGCTGTGCTGCTTCACAACGGAAACCACTACCCGACTATCCCTATGGCTCACAATATGCATCTCAAAGAGGACTACACTAGTGTCAAGATGTTGCTAAGTACCTTCAAGTATGACAACTAAGGATAGGAGGTCACCAGAAACGTCAAAATTGTGTCATTCCTGATGGGTATTCAAGGCGGTTTCACAAAATGTCCTTGTTTACTTTGCTCTGGGACATAAGTTACAATAAGGCGCACTATCACAGAAAGGACTGGCCACAGTGGACCGAGTTCTCTGTGGGGAAGAGCAATGTCAAGTGGGAGCCACTGATAAACCCTCAGAAGGTGCTGATGCCACCACTGCACATCAAGTTAGGCCTCATCAAGCAATTTGTCAGCAGCTTTCAAGAACCTCCAAGATCTCTTTCCAAAGCTGTCCAAGGCAAAGGTCAAGGCTGGTATTTTTTTCGGACAGCAGAAAACAGCTTGGAACAGTTTCATTGCAGTGGTTCACGGCTTCCTGGGTTATCACAAGGCTGAATACTATTTGCAGTTGGTTCGAACTCTCATAAAGAATTACACCACAATGGGATGCAGAATGTCTCTCAAAGTCCATGAGCACAGCGAGTTGTTTCATCAGAATATACTGGACTTTCAATGTCGTTACCAAGGACAGTATAACCAAAACATGATAAAGGACTACAATTGGGGACTTCTTAGAGGAAGCAATTTGCAGTACAGTCACAAATCTAGAAAACCTATTAACAATATTCTGAACCCTTTTGAGTGGCTTGACTGTCTAAAAATTCCCTTGATTTGTCACTCTAAATATGAAATGTTCTGGGCTGTGGTCATAAAATCAAAGTTTGTCCTGAATGTAGTCATTTTTCCATAGGCTTTAGACATAAGCAGTTGAAATATAACACTTGGAAGTCGGAAACAAAAATTGTGTTATCTGTGAGATGATGAGCCTATGTAACAACAGTGTGCAGGGTGCGGTCAAGGGTATGTAACCATTGTTGGGCCTGACCGTGTCTTCTAAAACATACTTAAAACAACATACCAGAACTAAAATATATCTGTTACAAACAAAAATGTAAATGTTTCCTTTTGAACATTGGGATTTCTATAGAGCTAGTAGTATGTACTTTAATTAAGAACACATTAGGAAATATTGTGGAAGGGTTGGCCTCAAATTAGTAAGTGGTAAGTGTAATTTGTTTACTTCTATTGTTTACTACTTTTGCTACATTTTTGTATAGTATCCACTAGGAGGTGCTTGGTGTTTGACTGAAATCCCCTGTATAAAAACTAATAAAATAAGTCTTTTGATGTTTTTTTATAACTCTCTTTGTAAAAAAGATTAATTAATACATATTTTGCCACCTGCTCTACCAATCCTTGTTGTTTTAAAGTAATAAGCTTCCTAAAGAATCGTCAGAATCCAACACACTGCAAGTGCTTAGGATGCCTGGTAGCTTGTTATGCACTTTGATTCCCTCTGCTGGTCCCTAAGTACCATAACTACTGCATGTGTGTTGTGATAATGTAAGGGCCAACTGATAAAACAAGATTTATAAGTGATATCTTGTTTTAAAAAAAATAAACACCTAGAAAAGCACTATGAATCAGAGAAGTAATACAAAACAGCTTTTAGCCGGCATATGTAACCTGCATCCAATGGCATATATAATTACAAACTATACAAAGGAAAATGAATAACATTTGTAAGGTCTTGTTTGCACAGACAGTTGTGAAGAGGTGCTGTAACCACTTTAACCATATGTAAACCAGCTGCACTAAACCATGCTGGCGTTTGTCAATAACAAATGGGCAGATGGTTGACAGGCACAGGCATTCAGGTTCAGGCAGTAGGTTGTATAAACAGCTGGCTGCTAGATATTCAGTTGTTTCAATGATAAAGAGCATGAGGTTGAGGAGGATGGAGAAGGTGGTGCAACCACCCTGTGATCGCTGCTACACCAGCCACGTGTCTAAACCCTTAGAGTCTATTTAGATCTAGATTAAGATCTTATAACAAAAACAGATAAAAAATGTGGGGAGAAAAATTTATAACTCTATGCAGGTTACATGCATATCTGTGTACTTTCATACCAAGTACATAATCCAAGAACATAGACATACATGGGAATTGACTGATTCTTCTCATGATATAAGAATTAATTGTATCTTAGCTTTCATATTTGACTATGCCTTATGTTTTAATGACTTCATTAGAAATCAGATAAAATAGACCATAACCTTAGCCATTGGTAAAAAAATATACTCATAGGCCAGTATAAAAACATCATGTACCAATCTCAGCGTTTGCACTTTACCCAACGTTAACATTAGTGATGAGCGGCATAGGCAACAATCGTATTCGCGGCATGCCGCGAATTTTATGGAAAACATTCGGAAAATATTCGCATTTGGCAATATTCAGGGTTTTTTTTTTATTGCGAATATCGGCAGTTTTTATTGCGAATTTCGCGCGCACAATATATGTTTAACATGGCGCGAATTTTTATGCGAATTTTTAAAAGTGACGATTTTCGCAATATTCGCACCAATATTCAATTAAAAAACTGTTGATGGTGTTGCTAAGCTCTTGTTGCAGCCTTCCCATTAGTCCATTTGCATTGAGAGGCGTGTGTAATGGATAAAAAATACAGAATATCTGGAATTGTGAATATTCGACAATATATTCACCATCTTCGCGAATTTCCGAATTGCCGATATTCGCAATTAATATTCGGAATCCGAATATTCGCGATCATCACTAGTTAACATGTCCCCATGGTATAGAACTTCCCCGACACATCTCCACCAATTACTTAAGGGCTCTACCATCAAGGCTTTCTCTAAAGGCCCCCATACACGGGTCCGTTTCCCATCGGATTCCGGGACGATCGATTCCCGGAATTGCGCGAAGCCCACCTTGTCCGTCCGATAGTTCGGGGGCCCAGAATCGGATCGGACAGAGAACCAACATGTTGGTCTTTCTGATCTGATTCTGCACACATCAGAGGGAGTTGCCATTTGTGGAGTAAGCGATCGGACACGGAATCGTCCAGGAATCCGTGGGACAAGGTGGTATGTAGCGATCGGACACACTTAATTGGCCGAACGATCGGTCCTCCGATTCCCGCTGAGATCGCCTGAATCGATCGGATAGGTTATCGATCGGCCATGGAATCCGACTGTGTATGGCTAGCTTAAGATTCAAGAGGATATTGCACTACCAGAGAGACATATGTACCTCAGAATCTGTTATTTTATTAATTCTAACTCAAAGGCAAGTTATGGTTTTATACCCTCCCTCCCTTTATGAAACCCTTGTCTTCGCTAATCTTAAAATGCGAGGCATATCTGTTTTTTACAGGCCTCTCATTGCTCCTACATTGATGTCTAAAATGCAAACCACACTTAAATGAGAAAAGGCATTACGCACCTTATTTCCATTTAAGTCTTGGTCCCAGGCTGTTCAGAATATCTCTCTGCATACACATTGTACATCCCACTGGGAATTGTCCTTAAAAATCTTACATAGATGGTATATTACCTCTTAACGAATTTCAACCCTACAATACCACCCTTGTGCTAGAGAGGATGTGGAGAGGTTGGCACCCTTCTCTACCACCTTTGGTTTTGCAAAGCCCTGTGCCCTTTATGGACAGATATTGCTAACTTGGTCTTAGAGGCTCTAGGTCACTGAATCACTTTGAAATGCGAAACCGCTCTTTTGCTCATTGACTACATTAGTATCAATTGGCTCAAAGGCCATTAATTTGCCACTCCTGTCTGAGATTATCACCACTCTGAACCTCCAGGGCTCAATGTAATATATATGTTTGCTCTTAACCTCCTAGGCATTACGCCCGAAGCCAGTATGGGTGCAGTTTGATCTTGGATCAAACTGTGCCTGTGCCGGGATCGGGCGCAATCGCTGCATAGCTGCAGGCTGATAGAGCTTTTCCGTCCCCATGTCTTCGGCGTCATCGGTGACGCCTATAGGGGCGGGGGGGGGGGCCCCGGTGGTGTGAAGTGAGCCGGGAGGACAGCAGGCAATCATGACGGAGTACAGTGTACTCCGCCGCGATTGCCCGGGAAGCAGCTTTTGACCCGTAACGCACAGGAGGTTAAAAACAATGTCAGCAATGTCAGCTAAATGGCGCACTTAGTTAAAAATAAAAACATCATGTGTACAGTTTTTATTTTCACCATGTTCATTAGACAGGGAAAGACAAGGAAAGATTTATATGGGCACTCTCACCACTCCAAGTGCTTGTTAATAAAAAATACCTTTATTCTACAAAGAAAATGTTTATTGATTTATGAAAGTAAACGCAAATAGCAACAGGGACACAAGGCACACAACCCGGTGGAACAAAGTCAAGTTCTGTGATTTAACCTCCCTAGCGGTTGTGACGAGTCCAGCTCGTCCAGTGCTGACATGCTGAAA
>CM070034.1:63038571-63099736 GCA_036250615.1 Ptychadena robeensis | reverse complement strand
ATGGTGCGCTTTTGGTACAGAAATCTGTACCTATGCAGTGCGCTAGGGAGGTTAAGAAAGGATACATGCAAAAAATTTAGGTACAATGCAGGCTAACCCTGAAGTGGTGATCTCCATCTGGGGTACAGGGGCAGGAGTTACATCATGTGCATAGCTCTCCAGCAGCATAGATACCAGGTTACTAGTGATGGCCGAACTTCGGCCATGTCCGTCCGCGAACGGGCGGATCGGACTTTAAAAAAAGTCCGCCGTCCGCCCGTTCACGGGCAGATACAAATTCCCCACCTCTAGACGGGGAATTTGAATCTGAAAAACCGGATGTGACGGTACCTGGAATGCATAGTTCCTGGTTGTGCTAGCCAGATGTGATGTCATTGATGAGTTTACAAGCTGGCTTTTCACTGCAAGACCAGGTTCTCTACCCGGTCTTACGTGAAAAGATTCTTCTTTTCGGAGGAAGAATAGAGAGCTCCTTCTCGATGGCAAACAGGGCGGGTCGAACACCCGCTCTGCTTGCCGGCGAGAAGGAGGGCGAACATGCATGTTTGCAGCCAAACTGTCTGCCTTGCAGGCAGTTCGGCCATCACTACAGGTGACCTAACTTCCTGGTTACAGATGACTCACACTCTTATGATGGTTGACAAAAATGTCCCTTTGCTTCTACTGAACACTCATCATTGTGGACATTTTGCCAATTTTTGGTGAAATTGTGGAATTTGTGGATTTGTGGAAAATTCCACTATCTGACAAGTTAATTACCCTTTGCACCTCTTTTGGTAGAGAAATCTGAATCTCAGTTGACCGCCAGGGTAGTTAATTTTTCATACCGGTTTCGGCACAGAAAACTGGACTTAATCAGAATCAGGGGGTTCATTATTAGTTCCGGCTGGTTGGTAACAGAGCAGTGTTGGAGTGTGAGGTCCAGGAGGAGTTCGGGGGAGGGAGGTCCAGGAGGAAGGGAGGGATTGAATGGCAGGTCTGGGAGGGTGAGGCCCCATAAAAAATTGCTATGGGGTCCAGTCATTTCTAGCTACACCCCTGAAGGAGAGAGTTTTATTATATGCCTCACTTAACATATGGTTGCTGGTAAAAAAATATTTTCCAGAGGTGGTTCAAAAAGAAAATGGAGCATATTTATTTCTTATATAGTTTTATTTTTTATTGCAGCGTGCATCCCAAAGAATATTTTAATACAATGCATATTTCCTCAAGGTTTCTTTTCCATAATTTTGTTATTGTATGTGATATAGAGATTTGTAAATAAGCCAGGCACTAGAGGGAGAATAATTATTCTTCCTCTCGTATAACAACTGTTCAGATATCAGCCAAATAGGTATTTCCAGCAATTTGGCTGAAGTCTCAGAATTGCATTGTGAGTAGAAGCAAAAAAAAAAAAAGAGTTGGATAATACTGTGTAACATTATCATATATGATATAGAAACATTTCTCCGCATTTTAATTCTAATATTCCTAATTATTCCTAATACTTTGTTCTACCAATAAATAAATAAATGGAGAAGAATTAGCCTGAAAAATTTACATTAATGTGTACACTAATAGGAGAATGTGGGAAGAAACTGAAAAAAAGAATTACTTAGTAAATTTAATGTTTTTTTTTTTTAAAAACTATTTTAAGCTACTCATTTTAATAAACCTTTATATTAAAGGTCAGATTACTAGCCAAAGGTATTTAAGAAAACGGAATAAAGTCCATTAACTTTGACTTCATATTTTCACAGATTATTTAACTTTATTTTCTAATGTTTGCCTACAGGAAATCTGTGGTCCCACCTCATCTTGTAAAGTAGACTAAAGCTGGGAACACATGTGTCAATGGCATCTATCTGACCCATATCATATGCAGTTATCCCTGTTTTCGAGAGGGACAAATCAAAATTTTATTAGACTGTATTTCATTGCCTTCCATCATTCACACTGATTGGCTTCCATTTGGCCACATCTAGCAGACAGCACACCTAAAGCTAGCCACACACAGTTCGATTTTGGTTCAATCGATGCTCGATAGATGAATTTTTTCATCGATTGAACGAAAATCGAGAAATGCCCACATGGTACGAGCGACGATAATTGTTCGTGAAGGCAGAAAAATTGATCGAATTTTGATCGGACATGTTGGAAAATCATTGTCGATTGTGCCAAAATCGTTTTATATCGGCGAATTTGTGGTGTTTCTCCTGGATCGATTAGATTCGATATAATACCATAGACCACTTCAATCTGAACTTCAATCGTTCCATCCCAAAATTGACGATTTTAGTATATTTTGGAATTGAAATCTCACCACAATCGAAAACTCAATGTGGGGGTATGTGATGCGATTAGATCGATTTTCAATTAGACGATTGAATTCCTCGATCTAATCGAGCATCGATTGAACCAAAATTTAACCATGTGTGGCTAGCTTTAGAGGAGTAAAGCCAAGTATTGAGCATGAACATTTCCATACCATAGTTGCCAAACCAAAAAAATTCCAAAAGATATAGTAAGTCTAACTTTTGGATCTGGGGCCACACTGTTGCATTGCAGACCCATCACATCAACCTTCCCGTTTTGGCTGGGAAACTCAAGTTTTTTATGTGGCTTTACCGGCCAAATCCTGATTTCAAGAAATCCCCAAATTTTTCCCGGATTCTTGAAATCACGCTGGTTTAGCAGGTAGAGGACATTATTCTAATGCCGAGAAGTAAGCCCGGCACCAGAAGTGAAGTCAGTGATGTCACTTCCTGTTTATCCCCCGTTCTTTTTTTTCCCAAAGGTGACAGCTATGTTGCATTGTCGTAACAGTATCAGTGATGTCACTTCCTGTATGTCCCCCCCGTTTTTTTTTTTTCCAAAGGTGACAGCTATGTTGCATTGTCGTAATGCAACTTTCCCTCAAACATGGACTTCACAGAAGTACACTGAATTACAGTGCTACCTATAGCCACTCAAGCATGTTGCTAACTACTAGAAATTACTCTTGCAACTACATTATAAATATTTTTTTAGAGACTCCTTAAAGTTTTCATGACAGTTCCCCCCATGTAAAAAGAATTGTGTTAGTTTATCTATAAATATTAATATCCATTTCCAGCTCATAAAACAATTTAAAAAAAATTATGTTTCAGAGAAAAATATGGCAACTGCTCTGGCAGTTCTTCTTACAGACATTTTGAATGAGAAACCTGGAACAAGTATGCTGTAAATAAATGGTGGAAAACTGGCAGAATTACTTGTTTCTATATTCGTTCTAGATCAGAGACTCAGAAAGCACTCAAGCTGATGCATCATCATGACAGCCTGGGAACTAATATTCCCAAAGAAGAGGTCATTAATGGCAGCCCCCTCACTATTCTTATAAAAGAGTCACTTCTATGCATTATGGAATACCATTTGATTTTTGTTTATGATAAATAGATTTTTTGACAGACAAAATTCTCCTTCAACAGCGCAGACAGTGTTCTATCCCATTCCCATAAGTGTAAATGAGTAACATACTTAATCATATAGCATAAATACTAAATATATATATCTTTATCATAGCAATTGACTGATTTACCAGTAACACTTCTTCATCTTCTATGTGGTAGGTGTGTATGTTATAAGCCATAATAATATCATTTTCTGACTGTAACCAAAGCGTTAATGAGATGTGTTTCACTTACTGATGCTGGTCATTACAGATCATCTTTCTGAGTCATTAGATTAAAGGAAGTGCTTGTGATGGACACCTGCTTTTGTGGCAATTAATGGGTATAATTCATAAATATGGCTCTTTATCATTCCAATGTTCCTATGGAAACTAAATGCTTTAGAGATTTTTCTATTTTCGTCTGATCTCCTTCATTCTGTAGCACTATATGTTTTCACAATGCACAGTAACACAGATCATTTATTTATTCTCACATGGGCTTGTTTTTAATTTCAGTAGAAAACCAAGTAAGTTCTCATGATAAGTTCCCCAATTTGCATTTATTTTCCTTTTACCACTGTAATCTCTTGAAAACTGTGTACATTTAAATATATGTATTAACAGCTGGTCCCCCTTATACTGCCATTAGAGAAATTTTGAGTACTGTTTTTTTCAGACCATAAGATGCACTTCACTCCCCCCCCCCCCCCCCCCCCCCCCCCCCCCCCCCCAGCAATAGGACTGCTGCCGAGTGGTCATGCCTTGGCTCCCTGCCAGTGTCTTCCCTCTCCCGACAAGAAGAGTAGACGGGGAGGTGGAGGAGCTGACAGATGGAAGATCTGGACATGGGCCATCTGGTCATCTGTATGGTATTGTTTTCTGTATTGTTAAGCGGAGCCCTGCTGATATAACCAATGAAAAGCAGAGACATATAGATAAAAGAGCTGCCAGCGGCATCTCTCCCATCTATCTCTGCCTGTGTATGAAAGCTGCACTCACACTGCAGCTTTCACACATACAACCATAGAGGAGGGACATCTGCATGCAGCTTCCCCCTCGGCCCTCCTCTTACCCAATGTGTGAGAAAGATCACGTGATGTGCCATGAAGTGCTACTAGTGACATCTTGTGGCAAAAAATTTATATTGCAGGGATAGTTTTCCCCCAACTGATTTGAACACTTCATTTTTTTCTTGTTTTCCTGCTCTTTAAACTGGGTGCGTCTTATGGTAAAAAATACAGTTGTTAATTTGGAAGTAAGTCAAAAATTTTACTCACTTTTGTTCACTTTTTGTTCTCGCAAACACAGATCGTCCAAGTTTCATGAGAATGTTTTGACTTTGTCTAGTAGCCATAACAGCTTCCACTTTATTGTGAAGGCTTTCCACAAGATGTTTTGGAGATTTTAAACAGAAGAGCATTTGTGAGGTCAGACACTGATGTTGAATGAGAAGGCATGGTTTAAAACATGTGTTCTAGTTTATTAAAGCATTTGATCAGGTTGAAGTCAAGTTTCTGTGTAAGACAGTCAATTTTCCATCCAAACATGTCCTTATGGACCTTGTATTGTAAGAAAAAAGACCATCCCAAATTATTTGTACAAAACTTTAAGCATAGAATAGTTAGTAGTTAGTTAGTAATAGTTAAAATAACTTGATAGGTTTATACAATATCCATTCACTGGAGCTTTACGGCCCAGCTCAACAACAAAACCAATACCATTATCCCTACAAAACTTTACAGTAGGCACCAGTGCCGTTTCTAGACTTTTGAGGGCCCCATGCAAGTTTCTTGGATGGGGCCCTCTGATGACCGGAAGGGGGGAGGGTTGATGCCGCGGTATTGGCTGCTCCTCCTACCTTCTCCTCACCAATACAGACCTCCCCCATCTGCAGACACAAGCTGCATGCTCACAAAGTTCTGTACTGTACAGACACAGCTCCTCCTTCATCACCAATAACAATTAATAAGATGTGTGCTAATATATTTTTTAAATGTTTTATATAAAAGACACTCTCCTTGGATGATCCTAACCAGATTCAGAATCACACCATCAAATGATGCTTTTATTGGGATTGAGGTAAAAAAGGACATCACTATGAGCAAAAAGTAGTCATTGTTATGTTACCGAAATGCTTTAAATTATGTTAAAATAAAAACATTTTCAGAAAAAATGGCAATCTATTTGCACATAAAATGTATTGTAGCTAGAATGACAGGTTCTCCTTAGAAAAGTTCTCCTGAAAAAGAAAAAGGACTAATTGAATCAGCTGTTTCATTAGCACAACTCTGATTGGCTGATCCAGCCTACACAGCAGAAATGAGATATGTTCAAATGATCCAGACCAGCAACCAATCAATGAGTTTTCTTGCAGGATAATCTATACTCGGAGAACTACCTATGCCCAATTTGAACTGTTAAACAAATACTTATTCATAGTATTAAATTGCTATAAGCCATAGTGGCCAATCAGAATTTACATTTTACTGGTCTATAAAGTGATTTTCATTGCCTTACACTTCAGATATTGATTTGAGAATTAGAAACACTTCATTGGATCAGGCCGTTTATGTTATAAAAATTACCATTTTAATCTGCAGCCATCTGATTGTCTAAAACTGTACATGCTGTTTCCTGGCGTATATGGTAACCATGGCAACATCCCAATGATTTCCTTTTCTGCTCGTACTATTGTTTTTCGCAGAAGTTATTTCTGATTAAACCTTTGTGATCATAGGATGCAGATCCTATCTTACCTCAGGTTAAAAAGCTGACCATACACCTTCAATTCTTTCAGATATCCTTTAGATTGTTTAGAAAGGCCCTCTTATTACATGGTTTTCGTGAAACAAAAGGAGATCTAAAGGAAATCTGACAGAGGAATCTAAAGGTGTATGGCTACCCAAAGAAAGTTCCTGGAATATGTCTGTCAATTATATGGAACAGCAGAATGTAAACCTTGACAGCGTGTGCACTAAACTGATTGCACTAAACCTATATAATTGACATATCAATGGTTACTTATACTGGAATTATAATTTCAGTTGAAGCAGTAACGCTTTAAATCTTACACACATACAGTATGATATATAAATATATATGGGAAAAAAACTATTTCACATTTATCATACGCATATGAGTAAATCTCTATTATACGCAAGAATGGTGGTCTTGTTACAATGATGACCTGCTATAACCTCGGCCACATCTACAGTATCTCAAGATTGATGGATTGTATTTGATGTACACGTTTTTGAAGCTTGTATTGTTTGCATTGTTTGTGCTAGAAATTATTGGAACCTCTATAGAATTCTAAGGATTCAAGTTTTAAGTAAAAAAATAAATAGAAACATTCCTATGGCTTAATAGAAATGACTTTTTTCCTTTTACAAAGGTGCCTATACATGGTGACACCCGGCGAATATGTCATGTATTTGACTCTTAACTGAAAAGGGTAAAATGTTTCCTGGACATTGTTCATCGAGCATCTGATAAGGTCACAGATAAACTGAAGGGTGAATCTCAACCAGGTGATGGATTGATTACTTGCCCTGTCTGGTTTTATTTATGGAGAGTGGAAAGATCATATGATCAGCCATTTTGAAATAACCCTTTTACAGTATGGCTGCAAACCTGCATATAAGAAGCACATTATAAGTAAACAGTAAATTGTTGAAATGTCCTGCAGCCCAGTATAATCTAGAATTTATATTCATGTGCACGTGTTACACAAGCTGCTATGGCATTATTCATAGCACGACTCTCTGAAGGCTGAATACTAGTAATGTGGAGATTATCTTAGTGAACGTAAATATATGTTTTTGTCATAGGTACAGATGTTGTGCCAGGTGAAAAAAAAAAGTAAAACTAAGCAAAAGGCAATAAGAGTAAAAATAGCTCATATTTATGTCAAATACAGTGGATATAAAAAGTCTACACATCCCTAGTAAAATGTCAGGTTCCTGTACTGTACAAAATGGGACAAAGATAAATCATTTCAGAACTTTTTCCACCTTTAATGTGACCTATAAACTGTACATATCAATAGAAAAACAAGCTGAAATCTTTTAGGTGGAGGGAATAAAAAATGTAATAATAAAATTATATGGGTGTGCACATGCCTAAACTAATACTTTGTTGAAACACCATACCCACAGCGAAGCATGGTGGTGGCAGCATTATGCTTTGGGGCTGTTTTTCTTCAGCTGGAATTGGGGCCTTGGTTAAGATGGAGGGAATTATGAACAGTTTCAAATACCAGTCACAAAACCTTCAAACTTCTGCTAGAAAGCTGAACATGAGGAGGAACTTCATTTTTCAGCATGATAAATGACCTAAAGCATATATCCAAATCAACAATTGAATGGCTTCACCAGAATAATAAAGTTTTGGAATGGCCCAGACCCAGCTCAGACCTGAATCCAATTGAAAATCTGTGGTGTGTTCTGAAGAGGGCTCTGCCAAGGAGATGCCCTCGTAATTTGACAGATTTTGAGTGTTTCTGCAAATAAGAGTGGGCAAATCTTGCCAAGTCTAAATGTGCCATGCTGATCGACTCATACCCAAAAAGACTGACAGCTGTAATAACATCAACAGATGCTTCAAAAAAGAATTTGTTTAAGGGTGTGCACTCATGCAACCACAAATGCCTCTTCTGGAAAGTGTTTCCTCAATCCAGAGATTCCTGATGTCCCCAGCATAATAACTGGGCCAGCATAGGTCCCCAGTTGGTTCAGGCCACCTTCTGCTCTACAACAGTTGCTAGTTTCTGACACATTTTCCTTATCTATTTCTTCATTCCCACTCCATGAGTACTCCTTCCGTGTTGCACTTTTTCCAATGGTGTCTACAGGTAGTAAAGGGTTGTCCTGACCCTTTATGTTTATGCATTACTCCAAAAATCCCACAATTTAAGAACTGCACCGTTAAGCCCCCCATACACCTTTACACTCCATACAATTTCCATTAGATCTACCAACAACTATGTAGTGCCAGGTCCTCCCTGATAGAACACATAGTGATTGGAAGGTTTAGAAAGGTCCTCCTCATATTACATGGTTTTGGTAGAACAAAAGTTGATTCTGGGCCCTACATGTCATATTAGCAAGTGCCCTTCAAAATATATCAATGTATACTAGCGTTAGGATTTGTCTAACATTTTGGCTCCATACACAACCACAATGGATTTGTAATAAAACAAACACAATGTGCTTTAACTGCAGCTTTAATTTGAGGGTATTCACATTCAAATCTGGTGAACGTTGTAGGAATTACAACAGTTTGCATATGTGCCTCCCACTTCTTAAGGGACCAAAAGTAATGGGACAAAATAATAATCATAAATCAAACTTTCCCTTTTTAATACTTGGTTGTAAATCCTTTGCAGTCAATCACATCCTGAAGTCTGGAACGCATAGTCATCACCAGACGCTGGGTTTTATCCCTGGTGATGCTCTGCCAGGCCTCTACTGCTTGTTCTTGCTTGGGGCATTTTCCCTTCGGTTTTGTCTTCAGCAAATGAAACACATGCTCAATAGGATTCAGGTCAGGTGATTGACTTAATGCCATTGCATTACACTCCACTTCTTTCCCTTAAAAAAACTCTTTGTTTGCTTTTCCAGTATGCTTTGGGTCATTGTCCATCTGCACTGTGAAGCGCCACCCAATGAGTTCTGAAGCATTTGGCTGAATATGAGCAGATAATATTGCCCGAAACACTTCAGAATTCATCCTGCTGCTTTTATCAGCAGTCACATCATCAATAAATACAAGAGAACCTGTTTCATTGGCTGCCATATATGCCCATGCCATGACACTACCACCACCATGCTTCAGTGATGAGATGGTATGTTAAGTATCATGACCAGTCCTTATACTTTTTCATACTCTTCTCTTCCTATCACTCTGGTACAAGTTGATCTTGGTCTCATCTGTCCATAGGATGTTGCTCCAGAACTTTGAAGGCTTTTTAAATATTGTTTCTTTTTAAGAATGTTCTAAACAGTTTTGGCTTAATGTTTTTGCTATCTATCTGATGGGTAGTTTTTGTTTTTTCAACCTAATGAGAGTATGCTTCACTGATAGTGACAGCTCTTTGTATCTCATCTGAAGAGTTGATAGCAACAGATTCCAAATGCAAATAGCACACTGGAAATGAACTTTGAACCTTTTATCTGCACATTGTAATTGGTATAATGAGGGAATATCACACACATGGCCATGGAACAGCTGAGAAGCTAATTGTCCCATTACTTTTTTCCCCTAACAAGTGAGAGGCACATATGCAAACTGTTGTAATTCCTACACCATTCATCTGATTTGGATGTAAACACCCTCAAATTAAAGCTGACAGTCTGCAGTTAAACCACATTGTGTTTGTTTTATTCTTAATCTATTGTGGTGGTGTATTGAGCCAAAAGTGTTGATGTCCCAATATTTATGGACATGTGTATATATATATATATATATATATATATAAATATATATATATGTATATATATATATATATATATATGTATAGTATATTTCTACATCAGTACCCTTTTAGAAATTATATCTTTTTTTTTTTTTTTTTTTTTTTTTTTAATACTCATGACAAAATCCAAATTTATGTGACATGAACGCTATGGTTGGCTCACACTAAAAAGAAAATCTATATTTTTACAGGCTTTTTTTCATGGTCCTTACTGGCAGCCTCAATCTGCCTACAGTTTTATGGGCAGTCTGTAAATCCTTTGGTAGTTGGCAACTCTGCATCCTATTAATTGATTTCCTCCCCCGTTTAAAATGACAATTAGAAATTGAAGCAATCATTTAAAATCATCATTTAGCAGGTATTAGTTAAAAACAAGACAAGGAAGGAAGATGCTTGAATGACAAGATACCACATTCATTAGGTAGTAAGTACTGAATATCAGATTACAGGATGTAACTTTAAAGCTTACCCTAGGCAAGTATTAAAGACACATATTCATGCAGCTGCTCTGTAATCAATATAGTAATAAATGTCTCCTTTTGAATGCATGCAATGTAAGAACCTGAATTGGAAATGGCATCAATTTCCTGCATAGCTTGGCAGCAGCGTTCAAGGAAGAAGTAGCAGAAGGACCAGGCTAGTTCAGTTACTGACAGTAAGAGGAAACAGAAAAATATGTTATCATTGTACTTCTTCTCTTTCACTGTACAGTCTGTACGTGGTACATGGCATGCTGGGTTCAGAGCTTGACCAATGTTGGCTATTAGAGTATGACAGTGGTTCACAAACTTGCCTTGCAGGGCCCCCCTTTCTATTTAGGAACATTATAGAGCCCCCCCCCCCTCTCCATTCAAATAGAGGTTCAGAATGAGAGCCAGCACCCCTCTGAAATACCTTCAAGCCCCCTAGTTTGGGAACCACTGGAGTATGAAAACCTAATAGTGAAAAGATGCTGCAATAGAAATAGAAAGTACAACATGAGAAATGTATGGATTTATTTACATATTGCACCAAAAACTGCTTTTGTCATTTTCATGGACTATTTGTGTCTTTTTTTGACTAATGCAAATGTGTATAGAGGATATCCTATTTTTACGTCTGAAAATGACCCGGCGACTTGTCTATAAAGGCTCCTTTACACTACAAGCATGAAAGTGGATTGCCATTTCCAATCCATTCAAATGAATAGACATGGAACTGGGTGTCAATGCACAGCGGGATGCATTTGGAAAACTGCACAGAACTTTTTTTGTCATATTTACCTATAATGGAACTGCAAAAAACAAAACCACATATCCTGTGCTTTGTGATTTAATGATAAAACACAGCAATAGAGCACACTTTACTGTGCAAAAGGGTAAGTATGTGTATTTGAGCCACAAGACAACACTCAAGTGACAGGAAGTAAATGAAAATCAGGGAAGTAAGCATTTTCAAGAAAAGAGGTCAGTAACGCACACCACAAAGCACAAGTCATTAACTACATTGTGGTGAGTTGCATTGGGGAAAAAAATTTCCTGCACCACTATTGCTAAAAACTCCACTATGTTTTGCCAAAATGTGGCAAAACTGCAGTGGGTTTTTTTTTGGCATTCACCCCATTCAAGCTCAATAGGCCCATACCTGTGATGTGCGCGCATCCAATCGCGTCATGACTTTTAGAACGCAGGACTCGAGCTACTAGGTTTATGAGTGTTACTAGGGTTTTTACAAAGCGTAGTGGAGTTTTAGCCTAAATATGCTATGTAATACTATGGAATACAGGGTATCAAACTTCTACAATGCTTGCACATATATGACATGAAAAACTTAATTTCAATAAGGTGTGTCATAAAATATTTCTTTTTGCATATCTTTAACATATCTTAACAGTAATTTAACGGTGCTATATAAAGAAAATATGGAACTGCAGAGTTCTGATGACATAACTTCAGTCAAAATTCAAAGATTAGTAATAAACATGTTGGGTGTAAAACTATTTGCATGTAAATTTGGAATAGCAAGTTTTACTGCTACAAAAAAAACCCTAAAATAAAAAAACATATTGGAGAGAACTGCCCCATTAAAAAAAGACTGCCAAAACCAGACATATTTCAGTCAATGTTTATTCAATTGCAGAAATTCATAGTACCCTGGTGATTATACAGAATGTTTATGGCATATTGGAGAGGCAGCTTGAGTATGATTTGATTCTTTTTTCATCAATGTTTTCTGTTAAGCTCTTAACTCATTGGGCAATGTTATTTGTTTTACTTGCATTACTGCTCACATTGGTATCTTTTGGTTTCTTTTTTGTGATTTTAATCCTTCCTTTGCTATAGCGGGTAATTAATCCACAAATTGCTTGATTAAATAACTCCTTAAAAATGCATCTGTTCGTTTAACAAAAAAAAATTTGGTAATCAAAAGACTAAACTGTCTAATTGTCTGATAATGCTATATCTTATAATATAGTCAGCAAACTGAAAATATATATTACTGTGTGCAGTTCGTTTAAATGTATAGCTATTTCTGTAAAAAATTAAAATACATGTTTTCTAATGTAAATTTGTATAAACAAGGAAAACCGGGTCACGTGCATTTACCAAATATGCAATATGTGACAAGACATGATACAGCTTACAAATCACAAAGATGATACTAAAAATAAATTGCATTAGAACACCTTATCTTACGCCACAGTTTACGTGACTTGACATCTTAAAAACAGGGGAAGCTGCTTTGTGGGTGGAACCGCATACAGCAAAAAAAAAAACAGGGAAATGGGGAGGGGCAACAGGGAAAAATAAAAAGGGGTCAAACCAGGGGGGAAGAGGAGGAAGGGGAACAAGTTGTACCATGTGTATCAGACCGAGACTTTAGTCTCAGAGGGCAAAGTGATTAAATAGGATCAGGGCAGGGGTGCCTGTGCGAGGTACTGGCCAATGAGACCTAGGAGACGGAATGAGTGGACCACAGTCCAAACACAATGGGGGATGTCTTTAGCCAGCCAATTCCTGGATAATTTGGGTGGAATAAGGAAAGAAAATGAATACATTCCAGTTATTCCACATCTTATTGCTTCAGCCTATCATATTTGGAGTGAAGTAATTGCTCCATCTCACAGAGATGTTTTACTATGGATTTGTTTTTTTGTGGAAGTGAATTACCTGTGTGGTGAAGGAGGTACAGTTCGGGGGTAAAAGGAACGTCTACTATAAGGGTGAACCCTTCACTAAAAGGGAGTAATCAGGAGGCACTCTCAGAGTATGTGCAATAAAGTGCCCAATTCAGAGATCCCACTGGTTCTTGATCTCTGTTATTTCCAGTGACAACGTTCTGCAGGCTGGTATTTATTTTCAAAGTATTCCTTCAGTTGAAGCATGCTCAGCTTTTCCATGCAGATCTAAACTGCTCTTTTTTTTTGTGACAGCAACATCACAGATCGCCTGCCAGGTCCTTAAAGTTAAAGTAGAAGAACATGAGTCAAACCAACAGATTTAAAAGTATTTATAGTATAAAGCATTGTAGTATTATAGTATAAAATTTTTAGTACTCGGTACTCTTGTGATTGAGAGATGATTTATGTCGATCTATGTTTTTGGCAAGAGGAAGGTAGATGGGTTTACTGATAATTTAAATGACTTAAGTTCACCAGGTTTTATGCATGTTCAGACACATTTTCTAAGGCTACAAATGACCATGAAAAATTTCTCAACACAGCGATAAAACTCCACTTTTCCTTTGTATTGCTTTTTGACTTCTTTATGATAATGTGCTGTTATGGTGCCATATCACTTGGATTTAACCTCTTTGGCAGAAGGGTAACAGCGCTGATCCGAAGTGTACACATTGGCAGCTTTCACATTTGGCAACAGATGTATGGCAATTAAATGTGCTCTGCATCGGGATTAATGGATCCTTCGATTGGCATCTGATCAACTCCATGGCCCATGTGCCAAATGGAACTGAACCCGAAACTTCAAAATAAACAAATATTATCACAGAAGCCAATCAGATGTAGCACTATGGTTGCTCTAATAGATTTCCTAAATTAACATGACCAAAAGCAAAAAGCCAATTTGTCCCTTAGCAAGTCATAATAACTGATAGTAAGGTGTAGGTACATTTTCTTGAGCCATACTAACATCAGTGAATGTTTATTTGGCTGCATTATACCCCTTAAATGCTGTTATACTTTTGACCTTATGGGGGGCTTCAATAAACTAAGAATTGGCATCTGACCCTGTAAACATTTAATGTACACTATGTTTCCAGGCAAATTCAGTGATATAATTTTATGTCACATTACGCAGAAAGGAAAAAAGTTAGATTTTCACAATTCTGCTTCTATTTTACACCTGGAATAATTGCTTAAGTTCAGTATGCATATGTAACATATTACATTGTTTTTCCCAACTTATAATTTGTAGAATAATATGTGCCTGAATATGAATAAAATATTAAAAACATTAAAGTAATTAGAACAACTTTGTCCTCACTTTCCATCTTGGCACATCTTGAACACTCTTTTTACTTGGCATGGACTGTACCTCTGCACTGTGCAGCAGCTGCCAGACTAATTTTAGTTCTTTCAAAATTCATCTGCGAGCACTAGCAGATCTAGTCGGCAGCAATACTCTATGCAGCTCAAGAGCTTTGCTGACTATAACACCTGTCTGTGTGCTTTAAATAGGTGATATAAAAACTATTCATTGATGTGTTAAAGCTGAACTCCAGATAAACTTTTATAAACCTGTGGAGTGGGTTAGCGTCCCCTTTGGGAGGGTCATTTATGTAGGGGGGCACAGAAAAGATGTTTAACTCCTTTTTCAGTGCTTGGACCAGTGGTTTATGTGTTTTTATGTTACACTCCTTTAATTTAAGTCTTATAGGAAGTTGGAGGTACAAGTCGATAACCCACTCACAAACTAGAGCGCAAGCAGAGAGGACAGCACTGTGAGCACAGGTTTAGGTAGGTAACATTTATTTTCTCTGCCCCCAGGCGAAACTAAATTTTATAGATCCCCCGCTTATGTAAAAGATTAGCCAGAATTACATTTGTTGTACTTGTACTGCATGCAAAAGGTGCTTTTGCATGCTTTGTAGTTCCATATTGGTTTTTTGATAAAATGATTTGTCACATTATGTGCTGGACATGAGGCCAGGAAATCCACTAATCATTTTCATTTGTTTGAATTAGTGCTAATTAAAATTAATTAGAGTGCTTTTTTCAGAAACACAATACACAGATTTACATGATCCAATAACTTTTCTGAAAAGGAAGACATTACAATACTGACTCTAAATGGAGGCACATTTAAAATAATTCTGCTATGATACTGTACCTCAATCATTTCTATTAAATGAACTGCAACTACAGCACAGCTACAATGAAAGTCCATCAGTTGCTGAAAGAAAATTCTGGACCCTGCGCTAAAGTTGCAAATTTAATTGTCGGTATTACAAAATCAAAGCTGTCTGCAGGTTGTTTTATGAAAGGAAATTCCAAAAGCCTAAATCTGGGGCATTTTTTTTGTATTCAGCTGCTGTAAAAAGGAAGCTCTTGTTTCAATACTCATCCCTGTAGCCTGTAGTAATTCCTTTATCTTGCAACAACTGATGTTACAAATGTTTTTAATATGTGTATAGCACCTTTATTATTCAATGTGATGTTCTTTTTTTTTTTGTATGTTGGAATGCAATAGCCCTATGTCAGGGCATATTTTGCTCTTAGTTAAAAAATAAACTTCTTTATTCACTTTTACTTGCTTGCTTTCGTAACTTTAACCTCCTTGGTGGTCCCAGTCCTTCCAGGTGATAAAAGAGGTGCAAAACATGTAGAGAGATTCCTCATTTTTGCACCCCCTGCATGTCCTAAATGTCATCAGAGTCACCCAATATCAACAAAGGCATAGGCGCGTTTGCAGCCCACCCATATATGATGGTGTTGGGAAGATCAAGGCTACCCAAGTCTATGCCTGTATTAACTGACAAGCAATAGGCATTCAGCAAGACAGTCACCAGGAAGAAATGAACCCTGGCCAGCCTCTCTGGAGGACTCCACAGGGAACATGTAGGCTGCAACATTTGTACTGTGAGATTGTAACCTGTATGTTGAGCCCAAGTCTTCTGGGTTGATGAACGGATCCAATAAACGCAACCCATGTGTTAAGCCCCCCATAGACAGGCAGACTCCTCCATACAATTTCCATTAGATCTACCAACAACTATGTAGTATAGTGACCTCCCTGATAGAATACATAGTGATTGGAAGGTGTAGAAAGGTCCTCCTATTACATGGTTTTGGTAGAAGAAAAGTTGGTTGTACAGAAGTTGCATGGAGGAGTCTGCCTGTCTATGGGGGGCTTTAGGGATCCGTTAGGGATGCGTTAAGTGATGTGTATTTGTTTTTTTGTGTTTGTTTTTATACCATGAACAGATTGATCAACACATTTAACAAGGCATACCATTGCATTTCAACTGATTTAATTCATTTTCTATGGGTGCGTTAGGTGAACCCATACTTGTGTTGGCTTATGTTGCATTAATGTCAAAGCAGTTCTCTGCATTCTGCATGCAGTTTTAACGCAACCCAAGCTGACGGATCTCACCAAGGAATGTGTAGACACATCCAATGATGCACACATCCAATTAATGCATAGTGGAGCCTTAACTTTTCTGGTGCTCTCCTATTTACTTCTGAAAGTTTCTAGTGTAACTTTATCCAAGTATGTACTGCACTTGGAATAGCACTGTGCACATAGTTCAGTTCCATAACTTCAAACTACTGTATCTACTACAATATTACTGACTACTTCTACCATGGTTTAATCTTTCACTTACTTAACTGAACTCAAGGCTCAGTTTAAAGGGGCGTTGGCACAAAAGAATCAATGATTCAAAACAAATATTGATTGAAGTAGCTATATCTACTCATGTATAGCAACCTTGTTCATGGATAATGATTGAAAAATGTCAGGAGGTTAGATACAGCTGAGCATCTAGCTTTTTCAGACGAAGGCCTGTAATAGGACAGATAAACTTGTAATAGTGTCTTATCACAGCCACTTTAAAGGTTTTGCACCAACCAAACAGCATGGATGTTTCTAATCACCCAATGAGTGTTTATATCTTATCGTTGCAAGATAACAAGAACAAGGTTGAGTTACTGTAATGAAAATAAATGTCATGTACATTTATTCAAAAGGAGCAAATAAAACTACCTGAAATAAGTGGTAGCTGGGAACTACAGTTGGCTATGCCCATAAATAATAATAATAGTATTAATAATAGTAATAAATAGTAGTTTCACATACACTAAAAAAAAAGCTGAGAGATAAATGACCCATCATGAAAAAGGTGTCCAATAAAAAAACTGTCAGTTTAAAGAACAGTTATTGTAAAGGATGTCAATATTGGTCCTTTGCTAGACACTGGAAGGAATTGCGTATGATGACGCAGATGCTTAAGAATCTGATTTGTTCAGCATTACTAAAAAGATTTGTCTTTATCTAACATTAGACACAGTTTTAATCTCCGCATAGGTGCTTTATGTCAACACCGTACATAAAGCACAAAAGATAATCATACTGCACACACATAGTAAAGCTGTAGGCAGCTGAGAATAATGTGAAAATAAACGCACACACACACAAAAATAGCACCCAGCTTCTAGAGCAACTTGCTATAAATGTTTAGGAAATTCTTTTTTTGGAAAGTATCGTCTGAACAGAAATGATGTTGAAAGTCAAGAGGATAAATCAGAAATAAACTCTGTGTAGGCGCTTTAGAGAAGGTAAAATATTACACATGGTAATACAAATTCCAGTATGTTGATAAGCCGGCCATACACGGCACGATTCCCCTGTGATCAGTGTGCAATTAATTATAATTGATCGTAATGTGCTTACGCAAGAATCGCAGAACGGGAATCGAGCGTACCACCTGACATCTGAATTGTAATTTACTAGATGCCTCCCATCTTGTCTTCACTGACTATGCTTACATCACATAAGAAGGACATGGAGCAGAATTTTCTCCAGGAATTGCATTCCCTCAATGAAGCTATATTAGATGGTATCGATTTCTATAGAACCACCAACTGTTGCAAAGCTGTCATCATTTCCGTCATTGTCTTTCTCTGTGTGTATTGATCTTCTGTTCTTATCACCAGTCCTCCTATAATCTTTAAGCTCAGAGCACACTTAAGGCCCACACAACATACAATCTTTCTATACAATTTCTGTACAATCAACTTTTGTTCTACCAAAACCATGTAATATGATGACCTTTCTAAACAGTCCAATCACTATGTATTCTATCAGGGAGGCCCCTATACAACATGATTGTTGGTAGATCTAATGGAAATTATATGGATTGATCTAAAGGTGTAGAGGGCTTTACATATCAATCTACCTAGGACCAATTGTTTCATGATAAATAATTCATCTGGTTGTCAAAAGGTATAAGAATACTTCCCTTGATGGGTTCTTTACCCTTCACATGTGTAATCTACACTGGCTTCCATCCTTTATTGGCACCAATGTCTGGCTTTATGTCATATAATTCTCTAGGATCACTGAGCATTTCATGCTACTAGAATACACAAACCCTCAACATCCAACAGAGCGGTGCATACAATAACTTTCCCTACCTTGTAATTTGTATAGAAGGTCACATTTTATTTGACTCCACTTCATCATCCTCCTCTATATTTGTCATTGTTTCCATGTTATGCTAATGGTGATGAAGTACAGGCTGCACCTTTCAAATAGTAATTTGTGTAATAGATATTTTGGACCAAGGGAGAGAATAAATGTAATGGAGTGCTGGCACCAGAGCATACTTTTCTGTCTTTAGTAGTTGGTGTCCACTTTCACACTAATAGTATTTTTAATTATGTGAACTAGAATCATAATTTGCCTTTGTTATTTTAAATAGCTAAAGCCTGCCATAGACACCTCGATCTATGGCAGACCTTTAGCAGACTGATTACAGCGTGGTGACGTCACCACGCTGTGAGCAGTCTGCTAAATGTCGGACAGGAATCCTGTGTGTTCCACTGACACACGGGACTCCCGTCAGACTAGCCAATTAACTGGGAGGGGGAGGAGACTCCCCCTCCGAGTTAACAAGCTGCAGCTGTTCTGCCTGTCAGTCGTACAGAAAAAGAACCGACATGTCGGATCCGTGTGCGATCCAACCTGAAGGCTTTTTTCCAACATAAATCAAGGTGGGCTCCCTCATAGTTGCGGCAGACCAACCTTGATATGCTCGGCGGGAGCGAGCACGCAGGTTGGTCTGCTACAGCTATGGCCGGGAGTCTGCCCGTCTATGGGGGGCTTAACAGTGAGCATAGGGAAGGCAGTGCTTTCATGGAGTTCATGCTATGATATTTCAGGGGTACACAGATTTTATAAAATAGTGAGAAATGGTAGAGCCTAAAAACAGTTAAATTCTATTGTTTTATTGGCTCCCACGTTATAGTAGCCAAATGTATCAGTGTCATGTTTATTCCATTTCAGCTGGCCATTGTTATGTGCTTAGCTTAGTCCCTGGTGAGCAGTTACTACAGAGTTCAGGTCTTGCTAGCTTTTCTAAACGATTATATCCATTTCTAGATAACCAACAATAAACAATTTAATAATCCTCTTGTGACTCTATTTTTACCATGATGCTCCCCAACTCTTTCTGAAAGCCAAGAGAGGAGAAAACTAGACTAAAACGAAACATACAGTGGACCCTTGAGATACAACTGACTAGAGATGGTCGAATTTTTTTTTTCTACCATTTCGACGATGTTGAGTTAATTTCAAAGCCCCTGAGCATGGTATCAGAAGCTATAGAAAACACAATTGAAAAAAAAAGGAAACTCACTAATACCTTCAGCATGTCATAATAGATCATTTCGGCAATTTTACTAAAGCCGGCCATAGACGTATCGATCTATGGCCGGCTTTTAGCAGACTCCTCACAGCGTGGTGACATCACTACGCTGTGAGGAGTCGGCTATAGAACTGAAAGGAATCCTGTGTGTTCCACTAACACACGCGATTCCTGTCAGATTGTAGCCAATTAACTTGGAGGGGGGGGAATGTTTGACAGGGTTTTCAGACTTTGTAAAAGCAGTTTATATCCTTGAATTGCCTCTGTGGTCTCTACTGACTCTTTGAGCACAATGTCACACAGGCAGGCCATGTTTGCATTGTTACAGTCCTCTTGAACTAAATGATCAGATTAAAAAACTATTCTAAATGCCAGAGGCAACTGCTGATCGTGACAGTAACAGAAAAAGGACAGCAGCTATCTCACTGCTACTCAACAATGACATTTTTCAAAGATATATATGAACTTTTTACTTATTGGCTGCTTATTACATTTATCAAAACCATTGAGATTCTAATGAATTTGTTCACCCATTTTGCAGGAGAGGTTTGAATATGTCTGGTTGGCCTGTACTATGACAATTACAAATATAGTAGAACAACCATAAAGGTTATGATGAGAAGGAATTGAAGGAATCGAAAAGCCCTTAACTCGAGCAGTGCATAGCATAGTAAAGCCTTCTTAAAACAAAAGGTATATACATGATCTAGTACATCACAGATCTCAAAAGCTAAGGAAAAAATCCTCACTTCAGGACAGTGGGTGGAGCCTGCTCGAGTTGAGGGCTTTTGGGTTCCTTTAATCCCTAGGTGCCCAACCTGTGGCCCTTTGGGCGTTGTTCGGCAGCCCCCCTTTGTCCTCCACATGCGGCACCCAAATCCTAACTGTTAATGCATAGGGCATAGCAACTCACCTGTGAATCAACTTTGGCGGTCCTACATCAGCAAAATTGGCAATGTTGATCAGGAAAACCAGGTCTACATATGAGCGCTGCACCCAGGGGCAGCAGGGGGAGTGAGTGCTGTCGGGTTTTGACTGACTGACGGGATCTGATCCACTGTCTGCTGAGATATGTTGACAGGGGGAGGGTCTTTATTGATGCTGAGGGCCGCACGTGTGGTCCTACATATCAACTCAATTGCCCACCACTGTTCTTTCTCACAATAACTTTCATGGTTGTTCCTCTATGTTCGGCTCCCAAAGCCCTACTCCATGGAGCCATGGTTTGCATGAACTGCACTAATGATGGTCAACAAGTAGAGATGGTCGAATTTTTTGACTAGCTGACTTTGAGCATTGATTGAAAAGTCCCTAAACATGTTATCATCCCCGCTGCACATGTAGAGAAAAGTTGTGGGAACATTTGAAAAAAAAAGTATTGTTCTAGTATATTTATTTTTTGCATAAATTAAGAAGTTAAAAGTCGAAATTTTAACTTTAGAAATTTTGACTTGACGTTGAACTTAATTTATGCAAAAACCACATATGCTAGAACAATACATTCTTTTTTTGTAGTATATCCCCAATCCTTCTATACATCTCCAGCAAGTTTGGTGAAGATACCATTCTTCAGGGGCTTTTTAACTCACTGGTCAAATTGTTTAAAAAAAGTGAGCCTAGCCTGCAATATCTGTATGCAGTTTGGAATAAATGGATCGGTACCATAAGGCTATATTTGTACACCAGTGGTTCTGGATGTGCATTTGGCTCCACTCACTATCCTGAAGTGAGGATTTTTCCCTTAACCTTTGGGATCTGTGATGGATTGGGGCATGTAAATACCTTCTGTTTTAGGAAGGCTTTATTGTGCTCAATTACAATAACAAAAGTGTCCACATTTCAAGTACTTGTATATATTAAAAGTATATAGCAGCAGATAGACAGAAACCTTTGGAAATACTTTTTTTTCTGTAGAATGCTGCTGAGAATTGTTACCTAAAGAATTTGCCTTCTCTATCTTCAAATAAAAGTAATAACATGAGAAATTTACCAGGAATCTTTGTAAGATTTTAGATGTAATATTTTTTTAATGTTCTTTACTTGCCTTTAACTTTTTACTTTGCCTGAAATATAAGAGTGCTACACTTCTTCCAAAAGATTGGGTAATGCTGCTCCATCCAGCAGTTAGTCACTCGATAAATCTAGCACCAGAACAGTTCGCCTGCACTATAAAGCAATATTTCTGAGAATGTCACAGTCTTTTCTCAGTTTTAAGATCCTTACTTGACACCTTCTAATGAGAAAAAGTCTGGATTTTGGTTGAAATTTTTAGTTTTGATTTTTTTCAATCACCTACATGAAGGATAAATCTTGTGCTTTCTGCTGAAAACTCCAAGCAATGTGGATGTGAAGGGGAAAATACATAAACCAGTGTTTAAAATTATTTGGTAGGCTATATGTACTTACCCTGAGTTACAGTCCACACAACTCTTTGATAACCTAAGTAGTTTGCTATACAACAGAAGGCTGTAGGCAATGTACTTTACAGCATGAACTGTGCAAAATATATATTACAGATTTTTTTACATACATAGGTCAGCGTTATGTTCAAAATATCCAGAAAAGATCCATTCTATAAGCTAATTGATGCCAACATCCCAACCCTTATATATATTACAAATTAACCTGTTCCTTTGTCCTTAGGTACAAGTATAATGGGACTTTGAAGGCCTCTAATGTATAAAATGTAATGTATTCATCACATTACACATTATTGGCATTTACTGACAATGCAATCAAAGTATGGTGAGACTGTAAACATATATTGCAATACCCAGAAAATGGACAAAAATTTTTGATTGAATAAATAGAGTTACCGCTTCCTCAGGACAAAACAGCTGAGAGGATGAAAGGGAGGAAATGGACATATCCATATGCTTTTTAAATTCCCAAAACATAATTTTCCATATCTTCTTCTTACCAAATAAAAAACAGGTCCACCTTATATATGCACACATTTGTGATATGAGAAGCAAAAAGGCCCCTCTTATCTTTCAACAACAATGCAATAATAATAAATCAGACTGGTGTGGCTGCAGACAAAGAGGAATCGTAGAGCATTTTTCATAACAGCTTTTAAGCTATGTTGCTGCCAGGTCCACTCTTTATCTTATTGCTCATTCCTAAAGGAACAGCATCCATCTAAGAAGTATATGCAAATTAAAAAAAATATATATATATATATTTAATATACCTGAACATATATACATATACTGTATATTAAATATACATTTATCAAACCACTTTCATCATATTCAAATGAACCTCATGTCACAATACCCAATGCTAAACTAGCAGCCATAAAAGTGCCCTTAACCTAATACGCAAAATTATTTCTTCTAAAGTTAAATCAGTTTTATGTTGAGTCATTTACATGGTGCTGATGTCAGCTTAACTAAAGGACTGGTGCACAGTAGGAGTATTTGCACCAGGTATATGGAACCAGGTTATATTTTCAATGGGGAACAATATAATTTTTTCTAACAAAAACGTAAGTGCCAGAACAATATGCATCCATATTCTTACATGAGGTTTGCTTCACAATTTGTCATACAAAGAATTTGACCAAACTAAAAATAAGAGAAAGATTTTATAATAAAAAAAAATTGAGGCATAATGGCTGTTTAATCAATGCATCTAATCTAGTATTTAATGGCGCTGCCTTAAAGGGCTCTGGTGGTATAATGGTCACATTGCCAGCTAAGAACCACAAGCAAATAAAATGAAAAGTCCTCCATTCAATTTCTGTGTAGCCTTGCAAATGCACTGTATTGCCCATTAAACAACTATTTACCTACTGGTAATTAGATTTGATCTTCTCTTTTAGAACATGTTACACATAATTTATCCTTCCCTTAATTTGTAACCATAAAGTTTATAACAACAACCATAGAGTGGCTTCTGTGTGGGAAAAGAAATGGGTTTTGTTGATGGCTAAACCAGTGGATGCCCACTGTAAAAACAGTACATTATTGGTTTGTAAAATGTCAGACAGATAGAAAATATGACTAAATAGCAAAAAGCCTATTAAATCCAACCTATTGTTTTAATTTGGTGCTGATGATTTAGAAGAAGCAAAGACAAAGGCCAATCAGACAGCTGCCAATTTATCTTAATCACTGGAGGGAATGAATATTTCCTGACCTCATAAATGGCAATTGGATTTCTCCCATTAATCAATCACTCTAGTAGTGAATTCTAGTAATTATCCAAGGAGTCAACATTTCTCACAAGGAAAGCATCCAATCCCCTTTTAATGTTCTGACCACCATCTCCCCAAGGGAGCAGAATATATAATTATCTATCAGTCACTCTTTGTAATAAAAGAGCTGTCCTTTCATAATCATTCTGCTTCCTCCGATAAACAGATCTATACCGCGTGCTATTACTTAAAGCTCTTTCAAAAAGCATAAACATTTATTTAATGGAAATTTTAAAAAGAATTCTAGGGCAGAGCATCTATTACAGTGGTTCCCAAACTGGGGGGAGTGCAAAAGTATTCCAGGGGTGCACTGGCCCTCATCCTTAATCTGTGTTTGAATAGGTAGGGGGGCTCGATAATGTTCCTATGTTCCTAAATAAAAAAGGGGGCCCTTCAAGGACAGTTTGGGAACCACTGATCTATTATGTATATGTGAAATGGCACTTTTTCAAATGTTGGACCTTTACCTGCCAACTAATCACTGCTCTATCAATATATCTAGTATATTTATGATATACTCTGTTGTGCCAAAGCATGCCATACTTGTCTAGCTCTATGCGTTTATGCCATACCAGATGCTCCTTACCTCTAACATCCATTTGGAGTTCATTCATAACTTCTGGAAACACAATAAAGACCCATAAAACTCAGAAGCAACCTTAAAAGCTGCATGTTTTCCAATCGGCTTAGTGAAAACATTTCCTTAGTTTTGGCCATGCACTTACATTTATACTTTAATTATTTTTTTAACCTACACTCACCCCATGTACTTCAAGTTCCCAACTGGCAAACACTCCATTTGGGGAAAATCTGTCAAAAAACGCAAAAAAGATTTCTTGTTGCTCCTCCACTCTTTTCAAACATTCCATAGCAATTGGTGAATTGCACACATACTTTTCACCATGGAAAACCATTATAGTCTGGTCTAGTGGTTATTCAGGTTTTTCAATTCATTCAGAAGACTGACATCTATAGATGATTAAACTAGGATTTTAAACTAGATGATTAATTAGGATTATGAAGTGCTTCTCCACTATTGTGTAAGCTCAGAAGTAAGTAAAATTGCCTTTATGTAAGTATTTTTTGGAGGCGGAGTTTGGACTTTAGGTGTGCTTATAGGGACTAGAAAAAGGCCTAGTAAAACCATGTTTAAATTTTTTTATATTAACTGGGTTACAGGTATGTACACAGCCTTCAGTGTGCTGGTTTTAATGGGGTACAGATGTGTTAACCTCCATAGCGCACTGCTGAGGTACAGATTTCTGTACCAAGAGCACACCATAGACTTTATTTTTTTATTTTTTGTAGGCCTGTAACTTCCCAAAATATGTCCGTACAAGTGTCTAGTAGACATCCTGAATATAATAATGTTTGAAACAAACAATTATGCAAAAAAACAATTACAAAAAAAAAAATTTTTTTTATATAAAGTATAATTTGAATGATAAAATCTCTAAAATACTTCTTTTGTATGTAGTTTTCAGTATGTGTTTACATTTGTTTTCTATATATAATATATATAATACAATTTTTATTCAATTGTAAATGTATTTTGTGTTTTTACTTTGAATTGTACTAAATACAGTTATCACTGTATCCAGTACAGTTCCCATTGAAATTTGGTTAAAGTGGCCATACACTGTTTGATTTTTCAGTTTGATCAAAATAGAAATCGATAGTTAAAGTGGACCATTTCTAAATCAATTCCTTTTTATCTGAATTGATCAAGCAAACGTGATGGAAACAGAACATAAAATCGATTGTGTTGGTAAATGTCAAATAATCGTTTTAGTATCTGATGGGCTTTCTTGGTATTTCCATAGATTTGTGTACAATTTTATGATGGATCATGCACACTCCTTAGGAAAGAAATTGATTGCAAAAGTTTATGTATGATGACCACCTTTATATTGCAGGAAGCCTGAAAAATTTAATAGGGGCCTAGACCTATAGCGTTCACCACATTCCAATCATCTGTGTTGCATTATAGAATTATTTCTAAATATGTATACATTACAATCACAACTTCACAACTTAGGGCTTGTTTCCATTGTACGCCGGGACCCATACGCTAAGCGTATACGCTAGCAGGGGTCCCGACATATCTCCGACGTATCTCACAGACCTTTGCCTGCCGGCGGATGGTCTGTTTACACATCCGCCGGTGTAAAGGCTGAACGTACTCGACTACGTTCAGCCTGACACCGGCGGATGAGCTCAGCGCAATGAAGACAGACCGTCCGCCGGCAGGCAAAGGTCTGTGAGATACGTCGGAGATACGTCGGGACCCCTGCTAGCGTATACGCTTAGCGTACGGGTCCCGGCGTACAATGGAAACAAGCCCTAACACTTCTAGTCATTACTACAGATGATCAATGAAATGGCAAAATTTTAACTTAGCAAGTCAAGAACTGCTGTTTGATTGGCTTAGTTCTGCATACAATTAGCATGCTAATGTCAACATTTTGGCATCTCATTAATCATCTGTTTCATTATTGAGATCCTGGTTGTGAATGTTTTGCTTTTAACCTGTTCAAGAATCATTTTGCCCAGTACTGTGTGGATGCTGTTGAATTAAATTTCCCTACTACAGTAAGAATATATAGATGATCCTACACCTGTCTTATATAACCTGCAATATAAATGAAAATAATAATTCACAAAGAAAAAAATTACCATTTTAATGGTCACAACAGTTTGGTGCAGCCAAACCTTACCTCCAGAATTCCCAAGATAATTATCATCCCCATCCCAGGTTGCCTACATTTGTAAGTTTACAGAGCATCTGACTGCTGGTTAAGAGATGGCTGGACAGGTTTCCAGGGAAGCTAAGTCCACCAGTAGAAAGGGGGTTTCATCAAAAATTGTCCTAGGGGACTGGTTTGCAGCTAAGCCCTCTTACTGCTTTTATTGAATTAGGATTTATTAAATTTTTACCTTTTAAAACTACAACATAAAAGACGATTTCTGTAAATAAAAACGGCTAAACATGGACTACAGCATAAAGAATATGAAGACTATAAAAAAATATGAATAAAACAATCTATTCAAATAGCGGAAAAGCATCCTGGAGGATGAAAATAAACGCATTTGTTGAGATAAATAATAATTTCCATGTTGATAAGGTTTTATATCCTATCCATATTTTTGTGAATTTGTATTCACTCAGCCAGGATCACATTTTCTGCAAGACATCCTAATCTGGCATGTAATGTAGCCTATAGTGGTAAATATATAATGCCAGTATTTCGGTGAAGTTTTCTCTGCATTATGCTTGCATGGTTTTCAGGCACAGTAGATATCACATTGATAGTGTCCTTGTCAAAATGACATGTAGAGTCAAAGCAGCATGTGACCTTCACTACAGCTGTATGTTAATGTTAGCCATCATTGTCCAATTATACACCAGCTTTAGAATTTAATATGAAGCCAGGAAGGCTGCTGCATAATGACTGTTAATTATACAGCACCAAGATAAGATAAAAATCAATGATTTATTTTATAAATGTGACATATGAAAGAACATATTTGTTGACAGAAATGATGCTGGAAGCAAAATTAAATACATTGGACACCAAAGCATTATCTTTATATTCACTTTTGCATCAGTGTGTTTCTAGGTATCAAGGTCAAATAGCACAGATGCTACTAATGTTTATAGGCCCCCATACACGGGTCGGATTCCGGCCGGATTCCGGGCCGATTGATTCCGGGCGCGTGCACGTGAATCGATCGTGCCGGAATCGTGTGCAGCCCACCTTGTCCGTCCGATCACGTCCGATCGTTCGGGGGCCCAGAATCGGATCCGTCAGAGAACCAACATGTTGGTCTTTATGATCCGATTCTGCACAGATCAGGGGGAGTTGCCATTTGTGAGGTGGAATCGGAGGTGGAATCGGACACGGAATCGTCCCGGAATCGTGCCGGAATCCGTTGGACAAGGTGGTATGCAGCGATGGATACTCTTAATTGGCCGATTGATCACACCTGCGATTCCCGGCAGAATCGCCGGAATCGATCGGATGATAAATTGATTGGACATGGAATCCGACACGTGTATGGCTAGCTTATGTCTTCCACAAACTATTGGTGTTGATTGACATCAAAGTACCTTACGTATCTAGTATTAGCAAAATGTTAACATTTTTTAAAATAAAAGGACATACATAATGGTCTAATCATCCAATGGTCTACAGTATGCGCTGGCTCAATCTTATGAATTATAAATAGTGTACATTTATAGCTTATCACAATTTCTAAATATGAAAGATACACATTAAATAATTATTTAATGAAAACACTTGATAAAGTGCATTCAAATTATGAAGATATTTTCTTTTTTTTTACTATTACACCTACCTTATAGTGGGGTTCATAAAGGTGAATTTGTATAGAGGTAAAGCACTAAGTCTAAACAAATGTACATCCAAAAAAGATTACCGATAAAGGGATAAAGGAATCCTATTAAATACACAATTGAAATATGACTACTAGGTCTATATCTCCCAGAATACATTACCATGGAGGAATACTGTATACTAGAACATCCCACCATGACAAACAGTGCAAACCTATTTACTTTTTACTGAATGTTCGCTGAGCAAGATCAATCACAGACTGATTACACACTAGCATATCCAACTTTTTTTGCAACTTAAAAAAAACTATTACTCTTACTTACTTATTCAGAATTACACACCTTGGTTGTGGCTACACATATAGCAGTATGCTTTGATTATGGGGATCCCAATGTTTAAGCAATGATCTATATGGAACAGCTTTCAGGATCTAATGGTTCTAGGAAGGTTATCAGAAATACCAACAAACACCAGAAAGACATAAATAGTTCCGAAAAACAAAGCTGATATGTTAATGCCAGAGATAGGCTGCGTCATATATGTTAAGATTTGTTTTGCTTACTTTAGCTTTACTTTAATATTCACTAATTATTATCTAATAATTTATTAACAAACACGTATAGCTGCAAATGTGTATCATGGACCATTGTCTCTAAATAGTATTATTGGAATACAATACTGCCACGTTTTGGTCTTAGCTATGTAACATTCTGGTCAGAAAGCAAATCACACATGTCTAGAAATAATACCCTGTAATCTTTCAAATCAATGAGACTGAAATGATGACACAGCTGACATCTGAACTGCATGCCAGATCTAGAAATGAACAAATCCTGTTATATATGGAGTGAAACACAGTATATATAAACACCACACAAAACACAGGTATCATAAAAAGTAAAGGTAGGTTATAAAAATAAAGCCACCAGTTGATCAAGGATAGAAATGTGTGCACAACAATTATTCAATTCATAAAGCAATAAATTCATGGTCGAGTAGTACTCTTCTTCAAATTTACATTTGAAGCTGGACATGCACAATTGAACTAATGTAGATTCTTCATTTACATATAGAAAAGGTTTCTAGTAATTTGGAAACATTTTACAAAAGACTGCATTATATGTTAAATCCTCTAGTGAATATAAATCAAATACCTGTGTACTGCAGATCCTGCGATTTGAAATACATTGGGAGCAATCATTTTTAAAGCATTGTGTGTGTCCCCATAAGGAAGAAATCCCCTTCACACATCCATTTAGTGAGGGTGTAGAATGTGCTCTGTTTAGGGTGCCTTGTTTTTAAAGAAGACCAATTGTATCTTAACCTTCCTAGCGCTTCTGACGGCTGCATCTCGTCCTGCACTTTCATGTCAGTGTTGCAGCTGACGAGATGCAGCCGTCCAGCTAAGCTCACATCCCCCGGCAGCAGCACATACTCACTGTTCTGTGCTGTCCCGGGGGATGCTCTAAGCTGGCTTCGCCATGTCACCCCTCTCCCAGCTAAATTTGCATATGAATGTCCCGCGGCCCCCCGCGGTGGGAGGGGGTCCGCGGGACATTCATATGCAAATTGGGCTATCTTCAGAGACCACATGTGGAAAGTCACCCCCAGTGTCATCTCCACATGTGCTCTTTGAAGTTAACCCTTTCAAAGAGTGCCAAATGGCTTGTATTGGATACAGTGATAACTGTATCCAATACAATTCAAAGTAAAACAAAACACATTTCCAATTGTAATAAAAATGTTATTATAAACAAACATAAATACTGTTTTGAAATCTTTCATACCAAATTATTCAAGAGTTTTTATCATTCAAATGATAAATTTTATGTTTTTTAAATGTACTTTTTTTATAATAATAATTGCGTGTTTCAAACATTATTATATTCAGGATGTCTATAAGACACTTATACGGACATATTTTTGGAAGTTACAAGCCTACAACACAAAAAAAATCCATTAGAGTCTATGGTGCGCTTTTGGTACAGAAATCTGGACCTTGCAAGAGCGCTAGGGAGGTTAAATAAGAGTTGGGTTATAGACAAGAAACAAAGGGAAAATGGAAAAATGTTGGGACTTGCACAAAACGGATCTTCTTTCCTACTAACATTCTGAATCTCACAATGGTCACACATGCCAGGTCTCTTCTATTTTTGCACCACACCCATCTGGTCCACAGTGAATCCTTCTTCACCACCCTAAAATTGTTTCACTGGTCATAAACTCTGATTCAGCTCTGGTCAAGGTAGAATGACAGGTCAAGTTTGTTTTACCTGAATCTATCACACAAAACTGAGCAAAATTGAACATCAATTCAGTACAGCAATATTCAGACTTTGATTGTTGAAGTATCTTATAGGTTTTTCAGTTATTTCGATTTATTTATATCTCATGGTATTATTGAGCATGTGCACATGGCTTTGTAAAGGAATTGACCGGTTTGAATCGATCACACTTTGTGGTTAAACAATCAATGTCATTTTGTCAGTCTGACAGTCAATATTTAATTTTAAAAGCTGGGGACTTTCAAGTCAAAGACTCCTTTCAGGTCAAAGACCCCTCAGGTCTAAGCAGGTCTTTGACCTAAAGTTCCCCGTTCTCCGAACTCGCTCCCGGTGCTGCCTTTAGTCCACCAAATTTCTGCACAGCAGTGAGTATCTGATATTGTACCTCCTGGGGTAGTTCTATTTTACACCCCCAGAACTATTTTGACCTATGTACTCAGTTAAAATCGCCTAACACCTCCTTATTCCCTCCCTTCATTTCTCTATACACTCATGAAAACTAGATACACCTTAATATCGTTACCCCCTGAAGAAGTTTTTCTGACGAAACGTACGTCGGGGCGGCGCGACATATTGACTGTCGACACTTTATCACTCTCTGGATAACGGTGACGAGAACAGGATCTGGTGATTCAACCGGCATTTGTTCATTTTACTGTTCATACCAAGATTGGAATATATTAGTTTATTTACGGACTATCATGGACATTAAACATTGTTTTATTAATACTCTTTTTGGAATACCTCTATGGATTTAATATATTGCACCTCTGAAACCTTAAAAGTCCCCTAGCCTCTGTTTCAACAGAGGACATCCATTTTTGCTTGGGGCTCTGAGCATGGTCTCGGCACCCCGGGCATCCCCCTTCTATAGAACATGTGTTGGTGTTTGTTTTTTCAAAAGGAAGAGGGTCATGTGATACATCAAACTTATTGTGAATTTCACAAGAAAAACAATGGTGTGCTTGGTTTTAACGTAACGGTATTCTTTCATGAGTTATTTACAAGTTTCTGTCCACTTATAAAATGTGTTCAATGTGCTGCCCATTGTATTGGATTGTTAATGCAACCCTCTTCTCCCACTCTTCACACATTGATAGCAACACCACAGGAGAAATGCTAGCACAGGCTTCCAGTATCTGTAGTTTCAGGTGCTGCACACTGATAGCAACACAGCAGGAGAAATGCTAGCACAGGCTTCCAGTATACACGTATCTTCACAGCCTAGACAATTGCCTTCAGAGGACCCACAAGATAAAAGCCTAAGGAGGTCAGATCGGGAGACCTTGAAATTGCTACATGATGATGTGTTTACCTCTTTATGCACAGAAGCTGGCACGTTCCCTGAGTTTTTCCAGCAAGATGGTGCACCACCACATTATGGGTGTCAGGTCCGAGCATTCCTTGATGAACAGTTTCCTGGAAAGTGGATTGGTCGTTGTGGGCCAGTTGAATGGCCCCCAAAGACTTTAATCTTTGGGGTCATCTGAAGGCAATTGTCTATGCTGTGAAGAAACGAGATGTGCAGCACCTGAAACTACAGATACTGGAAGCCTGTGCTAGCATTTCTTCTGCGGTGTTGCTATCGGTGTGTGAAGAGTGGGAGAAGAGGGTTGCATTGACAATCCAACACAATGGGCAGCACATTAAACACATTAACCACAGAAACCTATAAATAACTCATGAAAGAATAAAGTAATGTTAAAACCAAGCACGCCATTGTTGTGAAACTCCCAATAAGTTTGATGTGTCACATGACCCTCTTCCTTTTGAAAAAACAAAAGTTGGATTCAAAATGTCCGACTTGAAAATGGCCGCCATGGTCACCCCCCATCTTGAAAAGTTTCCCCCCTCACATATACTAATGTGCTGCAAACAGGAAGTTAATATCACAAACCATTCCCATTTTATTAAGGTGTATCCATATAAATGACCCACCCTGTATATACCAATAACATGGTAAAACCCAGAACAAAACCCTTTGAAAAGGTCAAAGCCTTTAAAAAACTGTCAAATGGAATATACCAAAACATACAGATATGATCGCCAAAACAATCATTAGAATATTAGAATAAATTTCAACTTTAAAGAAATGGCTTAACACACAGATGATATGTATATATGTATATAAAATTAATGTTTGCATATTACTGAAATGTGCAACAAGCAGTGGATAGTGAATAGAGAGTTTTAAGGGACGTTTATAGCTTCAGGGCGCTTTCACACTATACGTGTTTATAAAATCATATGATGAAGAGACATAAGGCTTTGTCTCCACTGCTTTGAAGTCTTGTGGGGAATTTCGTCAATGCATTACTGCTCCTTCTGCAACTTCAAAATTTGCCTGGAGCCTCGCTTTAACATTGACACATATCGATGCAAGTATGGGTGCGTGAATGCAGTGGGCACATGGAAAAACACTCCCATTAAAAAATGTTTTCAATTGTGCTTTTTTTGCCATTTTTTATTCTTCCATTCTGTCTTGTATAGCTATTTTGATGCACTTAAATTAAATTAAATCTTAAATTAAGTCATCAGACATACAGGGAGTGCAGAATTATTAGGCAAGTGATATTTTTGAGGAATATTTTTATTATTCAACAACAACCATGTTCTCAGTGAACCCAAAAAACTCATTAATATCAAAGCTGAATATTTTTTTTAGTTGTTTTTAGTTTTAAGCTATTTAGGGGGCTATCTGTGTGTGCGGTGCTGTTCTGTGCATATTATTAGGCAACTTAACAAAACACACATTTATCAGCCATTTCATGATTTATTTTTACCCATTGAAACCATATACATCTCAACATGCACAAATATACATGTTGTCTGACATTCAAAACAAAAACAAAAACAAAACAAATCAGTGACCAATTAGCCCCCTTTCTTTTGGCAGGCCACTCAAAGCCTGCCATCCATGGATTCCTGTCAGTGTTTTGGAATCGGTTCAACCATCACCTTGCCATGCATCGCAAACCACACCTCCGACATGTTCAAGAGGTGTACTGTTTTCCCTCCTTGTGAAATCAACACATTGAATGATTTGACCACAGGTTCTCAATGGGGTTCAGATCAGGTGAACAAGGAGACCAATGTCTCTATTTTCTCTTTATACCCTTTCTTGACAGCCACGCTGTGGAGTACTTGGACGCGTGTGATGGAGCATTGTCCTGCATGAAAAATCATGTTTTTCTTGAGGATCAGACTTCTGGCGTTCTTCGTGCTCTTTGCTTCCTTCCCTGCGTGCAGAAGGTGTCTTTCCAGAACTGGCAGTAGGACTGGAGTTGAGCTTGACTCCATCCTCAACTCGAAAAGGCCCCACCAGCTCATCTTTGATAATCCCAGCCAAACAGTACTCCACCTCCACCTTGCTGGTGTCTGAGTCGGACTGGAGCTCTCTGCCCCTTTACTATCCAGCCAGACGTGCCCATCCATCGGCCCATCAAGACTCACTCTCATTTCATCATGTCCCTACAACCTTAGAAAAATCAGTCTTGAGATATTTCTTGGCCCATCTTGACGTTCAGCTGTTGTGTCTGGGTGTCAGTGGTGGTCATCTTTCAAGCCTTTCTGTCCTCTGAGTATTGGCACACCTTGTGCTTTTGGGCACTCCAGTGAATGGTGCAAGCTCCTGAAATATGGCCAAACAGGTGCAATGGCATCTTTGGCAGCTCCACGCTTGACCTTTTCTGCAGTTTCCAATGGGCATTATTTTGCTCCTTTGTTGTTCCCACACGCTTCTTGCGACCCTCTTGACTATTTGAATGAAACGCTGATTGTTTCGATGAATCACGCTTCAGAGTGCTTGTCATTTTTAAGAGTGCTGCTTCATCTGCAGATTCTCACTATTTTTTGACTTTGTCTAGGTCCTGTCAAGTCCCTTCTTTTGACCCATTTTGTCCAAAGGAAAGGAATGCCTAATATTATGCACACCTAATATAGGGTGTTGGTGTCATAGACCACACCCCCCTTCTCATTCAAGAGATGCACATCCACCTAATATCTATTATTAGTAGTCTATTTTTTCCGAGCCTATACAGCTTGGAGTAAGACACCATGCTAAAGAGGAAATGATGTGGTCAAAATACTAATTTGCCTAATAATTCTGCACTCCCTGTATGTATATGTGTTCAGAGTGCAGCTTACAAATGCTTCTCTGACATTCACATGTCTTTATTTACCATGGTGCAAATTGGTAAAAATTTTGGTTTTTAATTTTTAAGTTGTTTTAAAGTCAAGCCGGTTGTAACGCAAGGGTCCACTGTAATAACATTATTAACAGTTTGGAAGAGTTCTGAATTTTAGAAGATAAAGGTTGTCTAACTGGTATCATATTCAACACCTTGTAAATTGCACAGAAAATATAGCAGTGGGTAAAATGCTGAGAACTTAACTAAAACACAGTTTTCACAAAATGAATACATGCTGGAATTTTAAGGTATTTCTATTCTGTGTCCTTCTTGTGTTGACATTTAGTAGTTAAGGTGTCTGGGGAAATAAATGAGAATAGAAAGCTAGACGCTTGGAAAAAATGGAGATTACAACAATCTCTCGGTAATTTGAAACTTATCCTGAAGCTTTAATGCACCTAAAAAAAGAGTCAAAGGTCAAAGAACATGCTGGATGGAATGTTTCATTAGAATTCTATATTTTGTTACATGAGATTCTCTTTACAATTATTATTTGTTCTCAGAACCAGAACAAGCAAGCAACATATTGTGGAAAGCTGCAGTCCCTCGAGGAATAGAAACAAGTATGAGTTGTGCTTTCCTGCACTGGGGACTTATATTCCTGTCGGTGTTCTGCCATCTACTCAAACCTGTGAAAGCACTAGATCAAGACATCTTTAGTATTACTGCTTCCTTACTGGTAACGCTATAATTTTACAAAAGGGTGAATTTTAAATTATATATTACACCCCTAATTCTGAGTGTATATATAATATATATAATTTTTTTATATCTTTAATTCCACAAAGAGATGCAGATGAACTATTCTTAAAAAAAAGGAAGATCCTTTCCTAGGTAAAGGTTTCAGTATTACGCAAAGATGCTAAAACAAATAAGTGTCATTTGGCCAGACAAGCGACATTAACATTAGAATGATTTTTAATTTATATTAGTAATTTCAGAATTTGCCACTGTATTCCAGTATGAGAATTTAAAATGAAAAAGCGGAGCAAGCCCAAGACAAGTCTTAAATTTTGGCATCCATTTTATTTCCTTATCTTTGCAGCTATGCCAACTTCTGACAGGGTCATTGTTTTGAGGACACATCTTGTCAGGTTAAGTACTTTTAGACAAATGTTGAGGGTGTTTCTATCACTAGGTAGTGAACATTATTAACAGTTTGGGACAGTTCTTGATTTTGGAAGTTAAAGATTGTCTAGCTGGTATGATATTCAACACCTCGTAAACTGAAAACATAGCAGTGGGTAAAATGCTAAAAAGATTTAACTAAAAAAATTTTTTAACAACACAAATACATGATGGAATTTTAAGATATTTCTTTTCTGTGTCCTTAAAATCTTGAAATTTTGTAGTTAAGGTGTTTCTATTGCTAGATAGTGGAGTTTAGCCTAATATTCTGCCTCCTATATTACTCATACAACATAAATGTAAAAAATAGTAATCTGCTAAACTGTGCATTTTCAACATATAAGATACATACTTCTAGTTCATTATGGCGTTTGCTTTTTCACCAGCAGTTCTCAACAACTTAGAAATTGAATTCTATAGTATTGATTGAGAAAAAAATATACTGTATATACACCAAGAGCTGATTTGTTTTCCAAATTTAACCCTATCTTACATAAATAATCAAGTAAATATAAATTGTTACAGAGAAAAAAATTATAAAAGGTTTCTTGTGTGTTCTGAACCAAAATGCAGTTTTTACTAGCAATTTTGCTCAAGAACAATTGTCTTTCTCAATGTAAAAATATGTGTGCAATAAAAAAATATAGAATAGAAATAAAACATTTTGTTAATTGGGGCATTTATTGTCATTTGTAGTCATTTGTTTTTTCCTACATTGAAATGATTGTGTTGACATTTAATAAGATAAACTACAACTTTAGAACAAAAGGTATATATTGAATAACTTGGTGGTTTTCATCATTAGCTAAATATTAGCATTGAGGACATTTACTGAATGTGTAAATGTCAGGAGTTGCTGCTGATCTAGTTCTAGTGAAATAACTCTTAAGGTACCCATACACGGGTCGATTCTCTTGTGATCGGATCCAGATTCGATTTGAATATGCAATAGCTTAATCAGTGATCGATCATATGCCGATCGATCAGCACCCCACCTTGGGTAATGGATTTTTCGCAGATTTTTTCCAGATGATTCCTTTAATTAATTCAATCAATGCTGGATTGAAAATTGGTTTCAAAACAGGAAGCTAGATTATATAAATATGGGACGAGTGCAAAGGAATTGATTGAGGGTCTTAACTTGACTGAAAAAAAAAACCGTCTGATCGCCTTTCGATCGATTTTGTCTATGATTTAGATTTTTTGGGTGGATCGTACCAGGTGGGCAGGAATCAATTCCCAATTGATCAACCTCAAGGATCGATTGTTATAATTGATTAAATGGAAAAATCGATACGTGTAAATCTAGCTTTAGGCTGTATTTCTACACCGTTTGATATCATGCGTAATCAGTAAATTTTTTAATGGACTGTAAACATATCCATTGACATCTGATTATCAATCGACCCCCCTGTTTGATATATTTGATATAATATGATATAATTATGCTGTTAAATTATTCAAGAGAACAGGTAAGCAGTACCTAGTGTTGCTCTGGGTTACTGCTATACTGGGCAGGTTAACTAACTTTTTAAAATGCTAAACATGGGTAGTTCCATGGAACTTCCATACATATCCTTCCATCATAGTCCTGTTAGGCTACCCAATACCTGTTCTCTAAAAAAAACATTCAACATCTATGAATAAACCATTTCACAAGAATTGGAGTTTAATGGCCAAAGCAACCTTTTATTAACATAAATTACACAATTTTTAAACCTTATAAAAAGACTATAAAATACCATGAAAAAACAAATACTATATTTTTCAGACTATAAGACGCACCGGACCATAAGACGCAAACAGTTTTTAGGACAGGAAATCCAGAAAAAAAGATTTATTAAGTTTTCACATCAATTGGGTTAATGCAATGACTTCAATTAAGGCAATATTCAATTCAGCCAGCAGGGGTCACTAGCAGCAGTACACTCTCAAATGTCTTCACACTGATCACACTTCACACGGAGGAGAAGGAGGAGGGAGGGGGCAGAAATCTGCAGCCTTCTCCCTCTGCTCTAAACAGCTGGAAAGATCAGCTGTGATTGTGTCCGTGGGAACTGCCGAGTTATGGCGGTTCCCACTGACACTGAGAGAAGGAAAGATGGCAGTCTATCTCTCCCTCTCTCTCCATTGCCTAGCAAAGCTTTGCTGACAGGCAATTTTACAGTACAGCTGAGAGAGCCGACACCAGCCGGCATCTCTCAACTGACAGTTCCTCCAGCTCCCCCGGCTAATCTCCGTGCCGGGGGAGTTGGCGGGCAGCCAAGATGCGACCCCCAGCGGCCGAGTGGCCGCGGGGGTCGCACATTCGGACCAAAAGACGCAGGCACTTTTTGCCCCCAATTTTGGGGGTGGAAAAGTGCGTCTTATGGTCCAAAAAATGCGGTAGCTGCACCTTTCATCTTCTGTCTTCCTGAGTCAATGATGCTCCAAACTTCCTGTATGGGGCACACACCCTCCTATGTACACAAAGACCTATTCCCTGGGCCACTCTTAAATAACGCTATAATACTCACACCTGTTTTGCAAGATGTACAAAAACATACAAAGATAAAGAAAAAAAAAAAAAATAATAATAAAAAATCTGGCCTCCACCATCCCCAATAGCCAGTCCAGCACTCTAGCACTGTTGTGCAAGATGTTAAAAAAGAAAAAAAAGATTCCATTTTAAATTTTTACAAATACTTATCTATCTACATTTATCTATGGGATTTTTTTGGGGGGGGGGGTTTAAAAAAAATCTTATTAGTCTAATTAATAATCTACACATCTAAAAATCTAAACACTTTTATGATGCAACAGATAAATAGATTTTCCTGCTTTTTCCTGCTGTCATCAGATTGTCCAGAGTGTTGGGTGTTTAATACAGTCTAACCTGATGGAAGAAGGTCAGGATGGTAATTACAGGTTGGTCTTTCGCAGGTTGGTGGTGTTGGGATGATAGTTGATGGCGTCAGGTGTGTCTGCGGTCATTTGGCTGATCCTGGGAGATGGAAATGACATCAGATATTGCTGATGGTCTAAACACTTACCTGAGGTATAAATGGTGGTGCCATCTTGAGCTGTTCCAGATCATCCCAGTTGATGCCATTAAATAATGGATGGCATCTAAAGTATCCATTTGTCAGCCCTCTATACCTACTGGGGGGAATGCGGCACCCTCGGGGTCCCCCGTGTGGGGGATCCACAGGTGTCTCATCTTTCCCCCCAGGAGGTCACGAACCTGCAATATGGTGTCGTAGGGGTTACCCCCGCCATGGGTTACCCAGGTTTGCTGCTGATAGCTCTGCAACGCCGTCATCGTGCAGAGCAATGGCGCGTCCGGTGGCGCAACTGCGCATAGCGCGGGCCCGCGCTGCTAGAAACAACAGTGCGCGCGCAAGCCTGTGCGCACAATTTTATAAGAATAAAAAAACCCCTAAAAATCCGCCTTTGTACAAGTGAAGAAAAGACCTTTTAGAAAACCGTAACTGACTAATAAAAGCCTACCCCAACTATAGCCGGCTACACCCGTCCCGCGTCACCGCCCATTAAACCACCCATCCCTCCCCCCGTTCTGCAGGCACTTCCTGCAGAGGGGAGGGGTTTTCAATTATGGAAGTTCCATAAAAGGGTCAGCACCCGCAGCTAAGCAGTATTGCTGTAATTGCGTTTGTGAGATTAATTGAGCTTATGCCGAAATTCCCATACCCCTCTAATTTTGACTTCCACGTGTATCGACCTTTGTCTTTTCCACCAAAACGATTACCCAACCAACCGACCTCACTGACTTCCCGACTACTTCATCCCGCTAACTCTAACTACTACTCTCTACTAACTGCGTGTTAATAAAAAACCAAAAAACAATGGTTGGATAACAAACAATACCCGACTAAGACTTAACTATCTACTTTTAGTAAAAACCAATGACTAATAAATGGTTATTTATATCTCCCTGATTGCTGCCGGCCCCTGACCCATATACTCAATTCCACGACTAATTCCTGACTCTCAAGATCCAACACCTAGTGACCCATTTTCTGACTTGACCATTCTCAGAGTAATGTAGCCGCTTATCCACATCGGGCACGATCTACCCGTCACGCCACCGCCACGTGGGCCACTACCCATTGAGGAGAACCTGTCCTACCTGCCGCGAGAAACACACCGGCCCCTCTGGGACCGGCCCATCTCCCATTCGGGGGCGCTGGGTGGAAGACCAGGTTCAACGGATTAGATTCCTCCCTTGTGGTTCGTCATCCTAACTTCGTCTAAGCCCAGTACTAGTCGGTTACAAAATTCCACACCAGCCACATCATGTCTGGTCCCTGGAATTGACCCCAGGAATTGACATTCTGATCAACAGATGAAGAGGCTAGTGAAAACGTGTTTCTATGTCTATGGCGCCCTAGCACCAACACAACAGGCATCTAGTGGAACAATCTCACCGCAAGTCCGCCAGCTCCACCACCGATACGATCACCGACGGGAACCAAGATCTCCATGCCTGAAAGTTTCTCTCCGGGCACAGACCAGACTTCAGAACATTTCAAACACCATGTGAGTTGCATTTTTTCTTTAAAATGGCCCCTAACCTACCCCAACCTACAACGCTCCACGTGTGGTACTACAAACTATCATCACCTCGCGCCTAACAAGGTGAGAAGACCCAGACGTACAGGGCATTTCATCTCACATGGAGCAGGAGGACCCAATGTCCTACCGTCTGTTTCAAGGTTTTTTGTGAAACTAGGGAACTGTATGATGACCCCTGTCATGGAGCACCGCCTGGAGGGACCAAAGCTCTACACCATAAATATAAAAAAGGGAGAAGAAACCGTGGAGTAGTACATAAGGGATTTCAGGCGTTCATTCAGGGCTGACACGACCTGGAACGAGTCCTGCCCTCCCCAGGTCTGTCTTAGGCAGGGTCTTGCAACGCTACTTAAAGTGAGCTTGCACGATTTGGAGTCCCGATCCCTGCAGAGCTCATTTCCCTGGTCACCCAAATGAAGCGATGAGAGACAGAAGGTCATGAACCGTCACTCATCTTCTCGGCTACGCCTTGAACTTCAGGACCCCCGGTGGTCAGCAGAGGTTCCAAGACGGGACTCTATACCCTCTTCGATGCTCCTACCTTCTCGACTACCTTGGCCCTGGAAAGGCTCCACTCCACAACACGACAACCCAATGCAATTGGGAAAGTAGCCAGACCCAGGCCTCACACCGGAGGAAAGATACAAACGGTTTCACCGAAACCGCCTTTGCATCACTTCTCTGGAAAAAACATGCGGTGACCCAGTCACATCACTCCGCCATGCCACCGTACAACCTATACAATGTAACGTAATCTCAGTTTCGTACCGTATCTCCTCCTGTTTCGTCACTCTCCTCGTCCTCAAGATACTGCACCTCTCTATCCTCCTTGTCTACAAGGTTCAGGAAACCGACATGAAGGTTCCTCCTGCGATATTGACCTCTGGCGGCATGTTACCATGTTTAAAATGGAGACTTCCTTAGGCCCCTCCCCTGAGTTGCCCTTTAGGAAAGAAGACCCCCTTGAAATGTCCACCTCTTAAACCATCAATCCCTGCTGATGGCTCTCACCCTAAACTCGGGACCCGTCCTTTGGAGACCATGCCCGTTCCACCTATCTCCAAAAACGGACATTCCGAAAATCTTTTTAGTTTTGCCTACCGATCACTCTCCTCTCTCTTTCCAATCATCTTAGATTACAACCTTGGCTAAGGACCCTACCCACCCACCCCACCAACCACCCCAAATCAAGCTGTAGTTCTGGGTAGAGGTGTATTACCCTTCCGATTACTGGAAAGGGGTCTTGTTTTTCATCAGTCCACTCTTCCTCGCTGAACATCACCCTTGCTGACGAAGTGAAGACGTTCCCTTTTTTTCTATAGGAGATTTCCTGGATGTGTTCAGAATCCCTAATGCCAGTGGAACATCTTCCCCCGCATCGTCCCATTACGACTGCGCTAATAAGATCATATCTCCCTGGAGCCAGCAGTTCCCCTGTATCGGTAAAAAATACGAAACTTATCCACCTTCGGGACCAGGACACAAACCAACGTAAAGAGTACCAATGTCAAACAAATTGAAAAAAGGATTTTGACGTCATCCACATCAACCGGCAGGGGCGGGACTCTTCGTCTTCGTCGAGAATAAAATAAACCATCAGGCCCATCCCGTGGACTCCGAGAGCTGAAGTCAAATTACCATAAAGAATCGGTACCTCTTCACTAATAGCCCGTTTTGATGCAGAGGCTTAACAACGCAAAGTTTTTACAAACTAAGTTGAGAGGAGCTTACAATCTTATATCTTATTCCTGCATCCACAACGGGGGGATAAATGTAAAACTGCTTATCCTTCGTAACCAATCTGGGGACATTTTGAGTACCTAGTATGCCCTTTGGACTTGTAATGTTCCACCCACAAGCGTTTTTTCAGGCGGTTATCACACGACACGTCTTCCGCGACCTCTTGACCCAGCATTTCGTTATCGGCTATTTTAGACGACATCCTGATATTATATCCCCAGACATTACATTCACTCATCGGACCCAGTGAGGACAGGCCTTGGAAAAGACCCTCCAGCAACCTCGTTGTTTCGCACGCTACCAAACCCTCTAAGTGCTATTGGGAAAAGAACATCACGAGATTCTTAGGTTGATTCTCAGCCTGATGGGTTTCCAGCCCATCAAAGTTACAGCAGTGACGAGAGTGGCCTATCCCCTCATCCCGAAAAGCCTCCAAGTTCTGGGTTTGCACAATTTTTACGGCGCTTCTTCATTAAGGATTTCCAGGATTGTTCTCCCCCCTCCACCCCCGCACCCGCACCGTACAAAGATAAAATTCCACGTCCCCGAACTCAACTCGCCTTGACAGGTGAAAACCTGTTCCCCTGCCCAATCCTGACACAACCCAGACCCCCCCTACCCATCTTGTGTTAGAATTGATGCTCTCCGAAGCATCGATAACATACTATCCCAAAGGGTCGCCCAAAGAACCCTCCTGCACCCCGTATCCTCTCTCAGGAAACTACCATAGCGAAAGACACTCTGAGTGGGGGATAGGGAGTTACTGCTATGAAAGCTGCCATGAGGACTGGCACGCCTTCTAGCAGGGCGGCACCCCTTTTAGTATCAGGACCACAGCTCTCGAGTACAACCAAAAAGCCCGCAGATACAATTCCCCCGGCAAGCTAGATGGACGCTCTTCTTCTTCACAGATTTAGATTTACATCTACTTACAGGCCGGGTCACAAAAATGGGAACGCGGACGCACTATCCCGTATACACCCGGCCACCCCTGAGACGCCCTGCAACACCTACTCCCCCTGCTACCCAGTTCCTGTTACCCCGACCATCCCGTGTTTTGCAATCCCTAGCTCTTCTCCTCCCCAACCCCACCTCGTCTGGGCCTCTATTGTGAAGGGGATAAACTTTCGTCCCCAGGACATCGCCTTACATCCTGAGTCATGTCATGACTCCCCCTTACGGGCCATTTGGTTGAGCGCACCGAAAGAATTGCTGCAGCGAACCTTCTGGTGGCCGGACCTGACGCAAGGATTGTAGCGTACATTTCCCCTGTCGACTTGTAGTAGGGCAATCTTCGAGAGCTCCCCTATGGCCGACACAGCCCCTCGCCCCCACCCATCCCAAACAGCCTACTGGCAAGCCGCTGGCCATGGATTTCATAACAGATCTCCCCCCTCAAACTGGGCATACTGTGATTCTTGTAGTGGTTGACCGCCTATCAAAGATGGCCCACATCTTCATCCCCCGTCACCCGCGCCCCTTCCCGCAGCCTAGAGACTGCCGACAGCATTTGTACGAGGTGGGTACCGATCCCACCCCATGGAGGTTCCCCCCCGTTCTATCCGTCGTGGTCCCAATCCCCACTCTAGTTTGGAGGAGTTTGTAGGGTCCTGGGATGAGGCGTTTCTTCTCCAGGTATCTCCGCAGACCAACGGACAGGGGAACGTACACAACCACGCCGCGCCGTATCTCTCGGTGTACACACCCTCTCGGAGTCTCACAACAACTGGTTGTCGCTGCTTCCGTGGCTGAATTCCGCCTTACAATGCGGAAACTCCATCGACACAGGTTAGTCCGTTTTTTGCTAATTTTGATCATCCGGCCATGGCTCCGTCCCTCCATCTTCCTCCTGGTGCCGGCGGCTCAGATCGGGCTCAGATTGTGGCGGCCAACCGGCTGCCTCCGTAGGTGCGGAGTCTCCAGGAGCGATGAAGGGAGGGCCGATCGGCGTCCCGCCCGTTCCCCTCCTCTTGTGTGGGGACAGTGTCTGGTTCCACGGCTACATTGCGATTGCGCTGTCCTCGCGAAATGTGGTCCCAGGTTTTCGGTCTTCCTTTTAGGGGGAGCGCTGGGGTTCTGCGGCGGTTCCGCCCCTCCTCCTGACTCGAGGTGCACCCGTTTTTCACGCTCCATGGTTAAGCCCGTGGAGCGTGGTGCCGTCCCCCCCGCTGCCCCGGTCCTCCTCCCCCTGAGTTGGTGAGGGTCGTGAGTATGAGGTCCCGTGATGCCTGGATCCCGTGGTTCCGCGCCGCCCAGTATTGTGTTTGGGGGGCCTAACCTTGGAGGAGGCCCTTCCTGGAGCCGGCGCGGGCTGCGGCTCCGATTGGTTGCCCGCTTCCTCGCGGCACCCCTCGAAGCCCGGGCCCGCGGGCGTCAAGCCCGCCCTTGCGGGGGGGGCCTGTCACCCTCTATACCTACTGGGGAATGCGCACCCTCGGTTCCCCCGTGGTAGTGGGGTCCCGGGTGTCTCACTCTCCCCCCAGGAGGTCACAACCGCATCGGGGTACCCCCGCCATGGGTCCCCAGGTTTGCTGAACTCTGCCGCCGTCAGCGCAGAGCATGGCGCCCGTCCCGGGTGGCGCAAACTGCGCATGCCGGGCCGCGCTGCTAGCCGGGCTCGCGCCACGCCTGTGCGCACTTTAAGGACTATACCCCTCCTTTCTGCGGCACTTCCTCGAGGGGAGGGTGTTCAATTAATGGAAGTCCATAAAAGGCCGTCCAGCACAGCAGCTAGCCAGGTTGCTTTGAATTGCAGTTTGTGAGATTTTGAGCTATATGCGATTCCCTACCCCATCTATTTGACTTCCCGTGTATCGACCTTTGGCTTTTCCGACCCCCATTACCCGCCTCCCGGACTCCCCCGACACTGCCGTGTCTTTATGTTATCTCCCTATTGCTGCCGGCCCCTGACCCATTGCATCCACGACTACTGACCTCTCCAACCCTTGACCCAGTTTCTGACGACCATTCTCAGCTATGCCGCTCCAGATCGGCCAGATCCACCCGTCACGCCACCGACCACGGGCCCACGACCCTGAGCCGAGCCTGCCACCTGCCGCGAAACACCATCGGTGCCCCTCCTGACATCGGCCCATCTCCCATGAGGGGGCTCCCTCTGGGTGAAGACCATGTTCAACGGATGGATCCCCTCTGTGTTGTCCATCCATAACCTTCGTCAAGGCCATTACTGTCGGTACAATACACCATTAACTCTTAGATGCATATTTGGATTTTTTAAGAAGGAGCTATAAAGAAAGATATTTAAATTAAACTCTTCCAGAAGAACTAGACCAAATGAAAAGTTCTTCACCCTAGAAGGACATGGGTCCGAATATAAGACTGTCAGGGTCAGTACATATATGCATGTGAAAATGACAGATGTAATGTAATGTAATGTAATGTAATGTAATGACAGATGGGAATTCCACCTCAGTGGCTTACAGCAGTACCGGTATAAATAACTAACCTTTTCAAAAAGATCCTTAAAGCTGAAGGCCAACAGATCTGAGGAGTGGCAGCTCTTGAGTGCCTCTCCTGTTGCCATCATGAACAGCACAATGTAGAAGTCCACTGCGGCTGTATACTGCTTTCTTTTTAACATCTGCAATGAAAATCCAAATTCTTTCCCTCATCCAAATGGCAAAATAAAGGAACAAATTTGTGCTACATGTAGGGATAGAAATATATGTTCTGCAGGAAGTTCAGCATTAATTGATGATAGATAACTAAATTGTGGAACAAAAAATTTATATTAGAAGTCAGCTCTTATTTCTAGCTGGTGGGCAATATAAAAATGTTATTTCCATAAAACATCTTTATAACCAGAGTGCTTGCTCACCTGACAAGAGGAGCTATCTGGTAACAGATGTTGTGTTCTCTCTCCTACATATAAAATAGTACTAGCAGTACTACTATGACAATGATAATGTGGGAGAACCTAGTGAATCAATTGTGTTGGGGGCCCTTCCACTACAATTAGTGAACCCCGATTGCCTGACAGATCAGATCTAAAAAAAAGCTGTTTCTGTGTATCTTTAGAATCTTACAATTGTACTTATCATGGATGAAGCTTTTCTTGCGCAGATGTTCGACTCCGAAGGGTGGATTTCTGCCACATAGATCCTGATAAAAAGAAGAAAATGTACTGCAAATCATGTACTAAGGTGTGATATAAAGCAGAGTCAGTCACAGTGCTTTGGTTATGCTGGTACTTACCTGATGTTATCTATACTCATCTTATCCTCATCACCGATGAAGATCCAGAAGTATTTCTAATAGATATAACACAACCGGTAAAGACATCTGATATTAACTGTTATACAAATAACAAAGTTCTAGAAATGGAACACAGACTACAGAACTTTCTATTGAATTGTCAATGTAAGATCTGCAGTAGTAAGTCAAAGCAATTGGATTTGGTAAATATTTTATGAAGACATATCACTCGGCATTCATTTTGAGCCAAGAAAGACAGTTAAATGATTAAACAACCTATTGAAGAAAACTTTAGCAAGTTCTGTTTTCTTTGTGACTTCCTACTTCAGGTATACTATGACCTTGATAGATGAGAACCTTCACAGACACATCACAATGCAACAAATAAAATGTCGAATTGAATTAGAATGTTATACCTACCTGTGACTGGTGAGTCATGTAGCTGTGAATGATAAAGGGGCAGTCAGCAGTCTTCTCCAGGACCTTCTTGTCCATGATGATTTGGTGTTCCAGGCCTTTTACCAGCATGATGGACTTCACTGCCATATCCTTCTGGGTGGTTATGTCTTTCCCCAGATACATCTATAAATGACATAGGTAGGTTACAAGGTCTGACACATAATACTGTTCTGTGTAATAGTTTCCTGTGAAAATGAGATTCACAGAGTAAAGGTGGGTAATAATTTTGGCTTGCCAACCGGCTATCTATAGAACATTTGCATATTTTGCTCATACTCCGGCTGTGGGGAAAGTATTATTGTGTGGAGGAGGAAAGGGGGATTAGGGGAGGTTCTTGTAAGAAAGGGAATGGTATAAGTGCACTTAACCTTTAGAGGTCTTTCATACTAAACGCTATTATATGCATTACGCAATAAACACATAGTGACAAAATAACGAAAACATGTCTACAATTAAGAATGTTTTTCCTTCTCATCAGATATAACAATGAACATTCTCACATTGAAACAAACAAAAAGTTTTTCTTAAACATTAAATATAGAACAAGCAAAGTGTAATACTATAACACATGCAATATCAATGTCAAATAAAAATACATTTTGTTTGCATACTACATCTTGCACGCATAGAGGACAGCCAACATGAGGATGCCCAACCACCTCAGAAGACAACCCAGATGAAGGAGAATTCAGGACCAGGTACATCCCGCTTAAACATATAGTTTTGGCTATTTATGAACACACATGGAGGATTAAAGTATAATCTATATATTTAAAAAACTTACCTCTGCCACTTTACTTCCTTATTAGAAAAGAGAAACTCCCTCACAGTGAGTGTATGAAGCCAACATCCCAAAAATCAATATAAGGAGAAAAGGCAAAATCTCCCCTGTATAAATACAGGGGCAAGGGGACTTTAGCGGCTTCTACGGTGGATCAAATTGTATCAAACAAAAATAAATTGAAAACTATCTAAAAGAGCAAACTCCAATCCAGTGGATAAAAACAATGGAAAATAGAGGGTGCCAGCCGTGAATCCTCTCAAAGAGTCTGCAAGTCTGCGCGCCTGTCCCTGCCTTGATCGCCTGTGAGCCACAACCTATTCTGAACCGGCGGCTGTCCGCTGGCAGCTTTCCTTCTTTGGGAGGATTAATGGCTGGCACCCTCTATTTTTCATTTTTTTATCTACTGGATACAGGAATCCAATCCATTCGGCAAACATCTACCCCCTGAGGAAGTTGTCAAGCGATGAAACGTACATCGGGGTGGCTCTCATCATCTGTGGATGGTTTACATTCTTAATCCATCTGGAATGGGGATTCCTTTATCAAGCACCTGAGTTTTAGGCTTGTGGCCACTTGTTGGTAAACTGTATCCTGTGTTTTATACCCTATAGTTTTTTATTTTTATCTCTGTACATACTACTCTGTTGTTGTCCATGCACATGTGGTTTCGATACATGGACACCCTTACATTAAACTTTTGCTCTTTTAGTTAGTTTACAATTTATTTTTGTTTGATACAATTTAATCCACTGTAGAAGCCATTAAAGTCCCAATGCCCCTGTATTTATAAAACTTTCCATATTCTTCACTATTAGAGACCAAATTAATAGTATTTTAGTAAATCATATCATACTACATTTTATTATTGTAAAGAAAACAATTACTTGTAACTTCCTCCTAGGATTGCACACTGCGTGTTAGTTAATAATAATATATATGGTTGCTGGCTATCTAACCTCTACACTAGCAGACTGTAGTGAGTTCCCCCATATGAAGTATAGGAATGTGGGCCATTAGGACTCTTTCACACTACACACATAGCAGGTAAGGCAAAAGCACACCATAAAAAGTGTCTCCACATGCTGCAATTGTAGTGTGAAAGAGCTCTCAGAGTAAAGTGTTTAGGATCGTGTAAAAGGGTAAAAGGATGTACATGGTCCTGATGTCTCCTTCCTCTGTGGTTGTCTTCTGAGGTGGTTGGGTATCCTCATGTTGGCGGTCCTCCTTGAATTTCCTCTTCTGATTCTCCTGCAACTCCTGGATCTCCTCAACTGGGAAAAGCATCTTCTGCTTACCTTCCATGTCTTCTATCTTCAATTTCTTCTTGTCGAGCAGCACTGCTGGGCCATACTGGTACCAGAACACAGTGTGGGCTGGTGGTACCATGTGACAGTTGGTGGGCCAGATGCTATGGTAAGCATTGGGCTTAGCATCATGCCTAGGCTTAGCTTGAGTACTGAGTCTTGGAGATTTGTTATTGCTTTGAAGCCATTGGATTAGTTTGACCTCCAGGGAGGGGCCAGGTTAGGGAACAGGGAGGTCATGGGGGGGCCAGATTTGAAGTGTCACAACCCTTTTAAAGCTGTGAGCACAGAGTGCCAGCTACTCCCACATAGGGTGAATTAAGTTTTAAAGGGGAAACTATTTTTCCAAAACTATTTATTTACTATTATAGTTATGTAGGATGGAGTCTCACCTTAAGAGGGTCTGTCGATTAAGTTGTCATTTGCCTCCTAACTGGTGATGGCGGCTCTTACCATTGAACTTTATGTGTTCCCACATTTTACTATTCAATTTCTACAGCTTTAAAATCTGGAGACCTGCTGTCCTGAGAATTCTAGAACAAAGCATGTAAAGCTGTATGCCAGGCCAAAAGCTACCAATAATCCCTTACCTCAACACCAAGTCCACAGTTGGAATACCATGAGACGCACCTGACCATAAGATGCACGCAGTTTTTAGGGCAGGAATACAAGAAAAAAAATGATTTTAAGTGTTCAAGCATTAATCTCCATTGGGGGAAAAATCTCATGCCATATCCATTCCATGCCATATCAATTTCAGCCACTAGATGTCACTAGGAACACCTGCCGTTACCTGCCACCGGACATCACCAGCTTCCTTCTCACACACAGATTGGGAGGGGGGGTGCTTCTTTCCTCTCCCGAAGGCTGCAAGCAAGACGGCACGATCAAGGGAGAATGTAAGTATGTACTGCCCTGACTATCAGTGTCTCTCCTGTCCTGATGGGCTTCTTCCAGGGCACTGAGAGACATCACATAGTCCCGGCTGGTGAACAGATGCGGTACATGGGTTGTGGGTCTCACATTCGGACCATAAGAAGCACCCTCATTTTCCCCCCACTTTTGGGGGAAAAACGCGCGTCTAATGGTCTGTAAAATATGGTTCATATACAGAAGCGATTCTTCCTGCTAAAGTATCTACATGTGTTTCTATTCTGTCCTGAGTTTTACCCAGCCTTATCACAAAGCACAGCAAGCTTGGTGACCAGACTTTTCTCATCTGAATTAAGCACCACCCAACCCCCAGTCTGTGCCTAGACAGCGAAGCAACAGACTACTCTTTCTGCTTCCTTCTGTGGTCAGCCGATATACCCTATTATTCCCAAAAGCCCTCTCCCAGCCTGTGTGCTGCTATACAGAGGACTACACGAGACAAACAACAAGTTAAACATAAGGATACATTGTAGTTATAGCAAATACATTTATTAACTTTTAACAAATACATAACTGTGTTTTTCCTTTGGCTGGACTGATTGGGGTAACTGGCCTGTGATTAGGAATATCATTAGGAATATTATTATTAGCAGTTTTCTCGCTCTCTGCCAATACAACACACCTTGGTTTCCCGACCATCATTGTCACAGTCATTGTCACAGCATGACAGGTTTATGGTATCATACTGAGACCCCATATAATCCATTATTATCATCACAGACATGAGACAAAGCACATCTGACTTCAGCATGTGTAGGGGATGGTGAAAATCTTCTATTAGACTTTTTTGTTCAGTCCCCACTAAAGAGTCAGGAACTCTTCTACCCCATGGAGTTAGCCCTGACACTCCATACATGTCATCTGACAGTGTGCCTCTTCCTATTTGGAGGTAGGAAGCTCCTTTATAGGAAATCTTTACAGAATAAAAATTTGGAATTTGTATGACGTGTAAGCTCCCCTGGCATTGCCAATAGTTTTCGGAGATATGGGATTACTATCTGCTGTACTGTGCATCAGCTTTACCTGGAGGTGGAGGAAGTGGTTCCAGCCTGCTGGGCATTCTCACTGGAGATGTTGTATTTGGGACATCACTTTCCCAACAGTCTTCTTTGAGGATGATGACATGTGATCTGCTGTCCTGTGGTTGGACTGTAAACTCACTGGGCTATTTGAGAGAAAATAAATATAAAATATATTCCTAAAAGTCTAGATACCTCACAGGGTGAATAAACGTTGAAGGTCTAAACACCTAGTTCAACCCTGGCAAAAACACGACGCATTTAGGCTCTGTGGTGTCGGCCTCATCAGAGAGAAAAAAATAATATATCCAAACATGGGTACAGATTGGTTTGTCCAGGATATATCTGTGTTTCACAAAAAAAAGTAATCAATGTCACACAATATTTCATATCAATATGTACTCAGAAATACATTACATCCCAATCCCACTTCACACAGATATATCGTTCAATTAGATCATATTACGCATGAACAAGCCACATGAATAAACAATTATACAACAGTGTAGTAATCCAACCGCCCCCTATATGCTAGTGCCACTGAACCAGTGTAAACATCTGCTCTGTCAAGAACCCCCAGTAAGGTATAAAATGGTCCTATATTAATACAAGTATAGGTTTTGATGACAGTTTGGAATACTTCTGCACAGTGATGTCCTAATGTGCATTTTATATACAGTGCCAAATAGTATTTTCAATGATTTTATAGGTATATAAAACAACTGGATCATCAAACATATGTGGGCAACATACATTTATGCACAATACCAGATCAACAAATGTCCCTTGTTACCTTCGTTTTGCTATATGGGGCTCATTTAAATTGATGATAGGCTTCCCTTTCTCTAATACACTGGCTAAAGGGTGCCTACAAGAAAAAGACATAGACATTTATACTTTATTTCTTAATGGGGACTCCAAAAGGTCCATCAGCATGTCAGAAAAGCACCAGGTAACAGTGGTGTAGGAACCACCATAGCTAGTGTATAGGGCCTGTAGCTACAAGGAAGCCTGCAGCTCCTGGCTGACTTCTTTTCTCTCTGTTCCAGACAGTAAACCTACTAGACAGTATTCCAGAGTTCAGCTTGGGGCATAAAACATACTGATATCCACAATCCTGAGCTGGACTCAGCTGGTGATATGTAAACAACCATGAGTGCCATCTTGTGGGCGTTCTACTAATTTTTACTAGAGATGGTGGAATTTAATTTTGAAATTTCCACTATCTGACTTTGTGAGGTAATCATAAGGCCCCTGAAAATTGTATAATCCCCCAAATTGCTGGAGATATAGAGAAGGGTTCGAGAAATATTGCACAAAAAGAAAGTATTGCTTTAGCATTTATAATGTTTTTATAAATAAAGTTCAAAGTTGAAATGTTTGATTCGAATTTACCGTTTAAATTTGAATTTATTTTCACATGCTAGAGCAGAACTTATTTTTGTAGTATTACCCCAATCCGTCTTTATATTTTCAGTAATGTTGTGATTAAACAATATTTATGGGCCTCATAATTAACTCACAAGTTTAGCAAGTCAAAAAAAATACTATCTCTACTAAGTCCCATGTTACCACTGTGGGGATTGTGTTGTTTAAAAATGCATGTTGTCTGGACAGAAACGTCTTGTTACAAAAAAAACAAGAAATCTAGCCAGATTTAAGCTTTTCCAAAAAAAATCCCAAAAGCATGTGGAAAAATGTTTTGCCATATGATGGTTAAACTTTTTGGCCACAAAGTATATTCAAAGCTAAAACAACATTTTGCATCACCAAAAGAACATCAGCCTATTAGAAGTTTAGAATTAAAGTATATTGAGTGCAAATAATTTTTCATGTTAATGTATTGATGATTGGTAATGCAAACTCAGAGCAGAAACATGCATGTTGTAAATCTTGTGTGTTGCCAAAACCATTAAAACCCTGAAATCCAATCAATTAAAAGGAATGGGCCATTGACTGTAAGATTGAGGAGCAAAAGGCTACTTGATGTGGTTTGTCCATAAGCCAATCAATCAGTTCATCACCATAACCTGAATACACTTGTGTAACACCAGGGGTTTTGTCACTAAACCAATTGCCAATATAAATAGAAAATTTCGGTAAAGGCCACATCTTCCAAAGTCATCGCTAAATGTAAGTCTAAAGCTCCCCATACACATATCAACTTTACGGATGATCATCTGCCATGTGCATTCACGCTGCTCGCTCGGAGGGTTGATCGTTCGCAAAAACAGAGGCAGTGTGTGGCCAGTTGCAGTGTGTGGCCTTACCAAACGCATGTGTGGGTAGCTTAAGATATTTGACAAATCTGTTTCAGTGCCACACGCTACAAATACACAGACACACATTTCTTAAATAAAGCATAATTATATATATTTTTTTGCAAAATTTTCATTGTCTTAGAGTCTTTGGGCAGTACATGAACTTGGTTTGATTAGGGTAGATTTTTAAGGTTTTTAAATAAAATGTGTAAATTTTTTTAATCTATTAACCTCCCTAGCGCACTGCTGAGGTCCAGATTTCTGTACCAAAATTGCACCATAGACTTCAATGGTAAATTTTTCTTTATGTCGTAGGCCTGTAACTTCCCAAAATATGTCCGTACAAGGGTCCAATAGACATCCTGAATATAATAATGTTTGATATACATGATTATGTAAAATAAAATATAAAATTTGGGCCCATCTGAGGCGCCAGAGACTTTTTATTTTGGCGATATTTCGTACATAGATGCACATTGAATGCAGTTTTCTACATAGTGCTATAGTGGGAGTAGCAGATCTCGACAAGATGGTGCCGTCCCGAACGCTAGGGCGGTTACATTTATTCTTCTCATTCAGAGACTATATATATTTCAATTTTTTTTAAAACACACTCCTCCTTGAGTACATTTATCCACTGTTGTGGTACCATGGTTGTAAATTAAATGAAATGAAATGAAAGGCAGAAAAAAAATCTATACATTTGATTGCAATTGATCCATTCATCAGAACAGAAAGGCTTCAAAGGTATTTTAATGGTTTGCAGGAGGTGAGGGTAATGGTCATGATAATTAATGTTAATGGCATTGAGACAGTTAAAATAGAACCAATTGAATGGCTTGTGGTTCAGTATTAAACATATTATTTCTTATCCATAAGGCACACTGGTACATTAAACGAACGATACAAACAAATAATAAGGCTGATAAAATTACATCCTTTTACACAGAATTTCAGGTTTTCTGAGCTCTAGTGCAGAGGTCAAGTCTGGGGTATCTGCGTAAGGGATATTTATCATGTCATTATATCAATAACACAGTATGAAATCTGCTAAATGTAATTGTATACTCTTTCAGACTGCATGTATTTCAAGGCGTGTAAGGAGAACTCCTTCTGTACAAAATGCATCTTCCTTTATCTGTATGGCAGGTTCCCATACACTTCTCTATCTATGCCAAACTATGCAAAATCTGCTGGTGACTTCAAACCGCAATCCCTTCAGATTGTAAGTACTGAATCATGTGAATAGACTGGGAAATCAAATATTTTTGATGTTAGTGTTTGTCACTTGATCAATAATTGCATCTGCAACCTTTTTTCATCTGCATTTTTTTTTTCTGCAGGGTTAAAGAGAGGGAAACCTTCAATTAAGTGTATTATGGTTTCACAATGACCTTTAAAATAGAATCTCGCAGCAATCTAAGAGTGCAGAGGCTTGTCTCACAGCAGGGTCTGCAATATAGCTTCATAAACGCAAGCTTTCAGAGACCACGCATGAACAAATTTAAACATTGTGCTTTTAATGGATTTTGGCAAGCATTTCAGGAATTTAAACAAAACAACCACATGTGCACTAAATATCCATAAACAAATGCTTATTTACATATCATGTAATGTCGTCAGGGTTTAACAGATTTGTAATGATGTTGAGACTATAACAGTTTGGCAAATTAATGAGTTTCTGCCATGTTCTTCCCAGCTATAGACTGTTTCTTTTTCTGGTATGTCACTTGCTGGTACATTGAATGAGATTTGGGATATGCATGATACACCTTGCATGTAGACCAGCTGCTGACCTACATAGTTATAGCAATTTCAAAAACAAATCAAGCCAAAAATATTGTGGTTAATCCTAAAAGAAATAAAACGTTTGTGGTGGTGGAATATTGTGGTTATTCCAAAAATAAAACTTTGATTACTTTTTCTCCAACAGATAGACATTTCTTACTCTTCCTAAAAAAAAAACATTTTGTACATTTACGGTATTTTTTTTATAAATGTAAATAATCCAAAATTACATATTGAAAACTGTGCTCTTTCTTTGATATCTTTTATTTTCCTGTATCGGGTTCCACTGTTCTGTTGTAACTTATTCTACTTAATTTTTCTGACAAATTGTTTGGTAAGTTGGAGTAAACTTTAATAACCTTTCACTGGAGGGTTTTCTAAATTACAGGAAAATGACTGGGGTTGGTAGGATGAAGAGAACACCTAGTCAATAGAGGCGGACAATGAGTTGTGCAAATGTTGACATTAACATGACAATTGTATGATACAGGAGCTCCTGTTCTTCATTGGCTCAGTTTCAGTTTGCATACAATTTGCATGCTAATGTTAAAATGTCAGCATCCAATCTCCAACTAGAAAGGAAATAAATCTATCCTTCCTTATTCAGAAGAAGTAAAGCAGGGTACAGACGGCTCGATATTCGAGCCGTCCGATGTACCCTGCAGCAGCGTGATGACGTCATCACGCTGCTGTCAGATATCGGAGCAGCCGGGGAGAGCAGAACTGCTCCTTCTCCTCAGCCGAGCTTTGCCTGGAGACCCAGGCAAAGCATCAGACATCGCCATATTAACGGCCATGTCCGATAAGGCTGCTTTTGAGTGAGATTGATTCGTCCCGCTTGAAAACAGGGCAGATTATATGGGTCAGATAGATGGCCGTGAGCGCGCACTTCACTTCTGTACCCTGCTTAAAGGTATTTTCCTCTCCTAAAAAGAAAATCATACACACTTCTCAAGTAACACTACATTTACAAGTGCCTTATGTATTGTGTAGAGATCTCATATACCCCCTTCCCATGCTGTTCTATCTATTGCCTTTGTAGACCACCCTAATTTTTCCAGGCCCCAGCAGGCACACTTTTCCTATTTTCATTAACACTAGCACTATAAATGACCCTTTTTTTTAAAACAGACGAACATTTGTTAGTTGTTTATTTACACAATTAATTGGACTTGTATTTGTCAGCAGTATAAATCACTGCTGTAGAATAATTGCTCTGTATCTCTAATGATTGTAGCTCTCACCAGTCTTTTAAAAATGAGCTGGCTAAGTGGCCCTTTCCCGGAAAAGTTACAATTTGCATCTGTTTTCTCTGTGTCATCACCATATTAAGTAAAAAGGGACATAAGGTCAGAAGACAATGTCCAAGAGCAGGAAATCGTGTATATGTTTACCATCAATTCATGCATATTTTTGTTAGACATAATGAAGAGACGAAGATGCACAAACAGTAAGAATGTAAATGTATACACAAGCAATATTTGGAACATATGAACATCAATATCAATTTTATGCAATCTAATTAACAAGAACAGGGCTCGTGATTTATTGTAAGCTACTCTCCCTATTCTGAAATCATAAATAGGCCAGCCATAATAGATGGGTACAATGTGATCTTTATATCAATAGCCTACATCAAAAATTGTGCATTAACCCAATGTTATAAGAACCATAAGTCAAACTGCTGTGCCATTGTGTAAATGGCGCAAACGTCAAAAGCATGATAAATTAGAATGCTGCTTACAGTCACAGTCTAAGGGCCTGTATTGGCAGTCTTTGGGATGGTGTTGAGGTATTAGTGTGACATTAGTTTAAGGCAGTTGTAAGCTAATTCAGAACACAGGTCTGCGATGAAAAAGCTGCTTGCTTATTTTTAATGTGCTGAAAACAATAAAATATTGAAAAAACTCTGAGACACCATGGGAAGTTTAGTCATTCATCCCCCTCTGTCATGACACTGTCCAGGTGGTGGCACCCTATAGACACTTATTTGATTGGTATTGTGGCTACAATTATGATCTGTAGGTTTGAGAAATTCGCCATGGGTCAGACAATTCTATCTCAAAAGATATATATATATAAATAAATTGCTTCCAATAAGCTAGGTCGATAGAACAAACAAGCGCATATTCATTTGAAGACAACGACAGTTTGCAGAGAACATGAGAACGTTGCATATTTACTAAAGTTTGTTTAGACCATTTGTTTGGGCATCACTATTCCTAACTTTTAAACTATTTGCTTTGTTTTCTAGCTCTGTTACTTTGTTAAGCTGATGTCCATCATGTTTTCAAAAGCATCTTCTTTTTCTGGTCTTCTACTTGTTCTCCATCTGCTAGGAAGGAGAACAGAATTGAGAGGGATTCAAAATTGCAAATGAGAACTTTGGGTGTGATTGACCTACATTAATTCTCTCTTCTTCCATTTGCTTCCAAACTGCTTGAATGCCCTGTTTATCTGAATATGAATTTCCTCCTTGACAATCTTCAATCTGGCTCTCAACCATCTCATTCCCCAAAAACGGTCCTCACTAAGGTTGCTCAAAGCCAAGGCCCAATGCAACTTTTCTGTGCTTCTTCTCCTGAATCTCTCTTCTGCCTTTGACACTGTAAATTACTCTCTTCTTCCACAGATCCTGCCCTCTGTTGGTATGCGTGACTCTGTGCCTTTTTGGTTCTCCTCTAACTTGAGTGATTGCTTATTTTAAACCTCTTTCAGTAACAACACCTCTTCTCCCACTTCCCTCCTTGTTGGCGTCCCCCAAGGCTCAGTGCTTGGCCCAGTAATTTTTTTCCCTTTTCACCTCCTCCCTTGGTAAACTTATCTCATCCTTTGAACTGCAATACCATTTATGTAGGGATGACACCCTGATTTACCTATCCCCCCCTGCCTTAACTTCCCTTGTCTTTTGGATCTTTTCAATAATGGCAGATTTCTTAACCTGAGTAAAACAGAACTTTTTTAACTGCTCTTTATCTGCTGCTTCTGCAAATCTCTACTATGGATTTTCAACTGCACAGAGAATGACCATCATCTAATTCCATCACCACCTAGCCACCACCAAGCCAATTCCATTCCCTACCTATTGTATACTTTGTCCCCAACCTCCTAGATTGTTTGTGTTAGGACAAGACTCTTCTGTTTTATAGTCTGTACCTGTTTGTTGTTACATTTCATCCCTTATTAAATATACAGAGCTGTAAAAAATAGTTGCCCCCCCAAAAAAGGTCACACACTGTAATATTTCATTTAGCTTCGATAGGGCACGTATTCACTATGGCATTGTTTTGATAATCTTCTGCAATATCACAAGATTCATTTCCATCCAGTGTTGCTTAAATTTTCCGCCAAGATTTTGCATTGAGTCTGGACTCTGTGGTGGCCAATCCATGTGTGAAAATGATGTCTCATGCTCCTCTTTCACAATTTGAGAGATGAACCCTGAAATTGTCATCTTGGAATATGCCTGTGTCATCAGGGAATAAAAATTCAATTGATGGAATTACCTGGTCAATCAGTATATTCAGGTAGTCAGCTAACCTCATTCTTGGAGCACATACTGTTGCTGAACCCAGACCTGACCCACTGCAGCAACTCCAGGCCTATTTGCTTAGTTAAATCCAGGTAACAACTTTTTTTGGGGGGGGGGGGTGGCAGTGTATGTTTGTGCTTTTTTTTTGTGCCATTTGGGAACAGGGATTGACAAAGTACCAGGAGTGGGCAAAACTGTTGCCAACAGCAAACACGACATCTAGAAGGGGCAGACAGAAGAATAGGCAGAGTTCAGGGCAGGTGGAAGACAACAATCGATCAGATATCCAAATAACAACAACAGATCACACCCAGTAGCACTAATATGCTATCTTGGTTGGGTAGCCATACATCATTCAGGCTTATATAGGACAGCAAGTGATAGAGGCTTGAAATGTGTGTAGGGGATCATCAGGGAAGGCGCTTTAGATCTCCCTATGCCTGCGGGAGGTAAAAAATTTCAACCGAGCATGAATTGGGATTCAAAAGCTGCAGTTACAAAGGGTGACAGCAAGGGTTATGTCTCTGTAATCCGTCTAGTCAGGCAGACTACACAGCATGGATGGGAAGAAATACAGAGTGGATGTGTGCCCGCAAAGCCAAGTCCTGCCTTGGTCTCCTGGTCCTAACATGTGTTTGTTTCAAGAGTGCATTAGTTCAAATAAATTCTAAAGCCCAATAAAGAAAACATATTGGTAACTATGTAAATATGTTGTGCAATGTTTTTTCTTATTTATTCTTCAAATTTTTGGTGGCATCAAGGATTTACATGGTATAAGATAAAGTTTTCAACCAGACTGCATCTGAAGATTTTAATTAAGCTGTATAAATAAGTACAGTGTGTGTTCCTCCAATAAACTCCAAAGGCACTAATGCTTGGGTAAAGCAGGCTTATTAAACCTTTGCTAGGATTTTGTATCTGTGCATTTATATGCTTCAAACCAATAGTCATATTCTCATGAATAAACATGACTAAGTCCTATGTTTTGTTTAGGGCTAAATATAGAAGCAGTAGGTGATAGTTACATCTGAATGCATTTGTTACAGTCACAGTTATACTACCCTAAATGGTACCGTCACATGCAAATATTTCTTGCTGTTTAATGACTGTATTATGAAAAACATGTAGATTTTTACATATTTGTTTTTACTTCAAAAAATATGATCCCTCGTGTTCTAAATATACTGAATGTATCATTACAATATAATTTATATATATACTTTATATATTAATATGTGAATATACAGTATAGGTTTCATCTTGTAAAAAGTAGAATAGGGGTGCGCAAACCTTTTTGACTCGTGGGCCACATTGGCTTCTTGGATTTGATAAAGGGTCCACACAAAGAGCCTGTAATGGCCGACCCACCATAGGTATGACAATTCCATGTAGCGCTGGTATCCCTATTGATGGTGGTGATGTGTGATAGGCGACATGTGACGGGGACATTGTTATCTTTTTTAATTTTCTGCACTTAAAATAATGCTCATTCATTGCAATGAGCAGAGATTATTACTAGAGACGCCACTTCATCGTCCCCAAGGCAACATTTGGGCACCTCTAGGCATTATGTGCACTCATTGAAGAGAACAATTGGAGGGGAGCATCTTTTCAACACGCGCCGGAAATGAAAACTCTACAGCCCGCATCCGGGATTTAGTTTACCCACCCCTGGGTTAGAACGTCTATGGGGTTCTTTACATTCTCTCTCAACATTTTTCCCAGAATGGACACAGACAATACCAATTAAAATAAACAGAGTCACTATTACACTTAAATATATTTTTAATGAGATTGGAATTACCCTTAAATGGAAAACTGATATACTTTAGGAATGCTGATGATCTAATATTTATATCATATGCCCATACCAATGATTTGTAATAAATAATGATATAGTGGAATTATTTGTAGGTTGTACTTAATTAAATAAAAATAATTACATATTGGTTCCCAAGTTTTGTTTTAAGGGCTCCCTCTCACAGATTCTATTGTAGGGTGTGCAATAAATAAATACATGTGATTTTGTAAAACAAATTTCTTTTGTACCCTTTATAGTAAATATCTATAGCCTGAGCAAACAAAACAGTTTGTTCCCCTGGAAATTTTCCTTACTGGACTTTTTAGGCCTAACGGTAATCTTAACACAAAGTAGACATTTGTAATTATAATAGGTGTATTTAATGTCCATAAAAGGTCGGTAAAAAGGTCCATAAACCACAAAGGTTTCCTGGGTACCACTAACAGCTAGGCTGGACAAGGCAAATTGGTGTATCCATACGGTATGAAGTATTTTCCCAATAGACCCCAAAATACGTTTCATTTTGTACTTCATCATCAGGGGATCAACCAAGTATGGGGACACAAGTTCACTGGATATGTTGATAGCATATAGAAAAAGAGTTGCACTAATCCAGGTGGTGTGGCCAACATCCCAAATAAATATTAACTAGGCAACCAGATGAGGGAGGAAAAACCTCAACATCTAATTAGATTCCCCCTAGGGGCAACCCAGGGGCAAGGGGACTTTAATGGCCACTAAAGGTGTAATACAGTAGTAAATAGTAAATTATAGTAAGCAGATAAAATCAATAACAATTTATTGAAGGTAATGATTAAAAACATAGGGCATGTCAATG
>CM070034.1:63025561-63038471 GCA_036250615.1 Ptychadena robeensis | reverse complement strand
AGGGGGAATCTAATTAGATGTTGAGGTTTTTCCTCCCTCATCTGGTTGCCTAGTTAATATGTTGATAGCATAGCTGTGCCAGAGCACCTCAGAATCACAAAGAGAGAATGGGGAGCCACTAATTCGTTGATTCAATATTGGTTGATAGCAGCCTGTATAAGATCCAATCCAATCCAATGTTTATCCAATCTTTATAGTAACTAATTGCTATTGATTTTCTGCTGCCTTTTTTCTACATGCATGCACTCCAGAAATGTTCTGCTTCCTGTCTACATGCATGCACTCCAGCAATGGCTACATAATATTTTCCAGGTGACAAGCTAGTTCTCTTTTCCAAAAAAGCTCCATGTCAGCATACACATTGGGCACTCCAACGTATATGTAGGAAAGGAAAATTAGAGTATGATATGAATTTTCCATTATCATCTCCATGTGAAGCTCATATGACTGTCTATGTCTCCTCTGTGAATGCTATTCAGAACAAAACAGTGTATGGTGGTAGTAGTGTATGGTGATAGTAGTGTATGGTGGTCTCTTGGTTGGTTAGGTTCACTGTATTTATCATCATCAATAGTCCAAAATTTAACAGATGTCACTGACACAGGAGGTAAGTACAAATATTCCAATTTCTTAAAGTATCCCAGGTTTCTTAAACAAATAGCAGACATGTTACCTAGTATTACATGTAAATCAAATTTAGGCTATGAAAGTATAACTGTACCTACACATTTAATTTTTATTATCTCTTTGCCCTCAAAGTGCACATACTTCAATCAATAGCTGCCCGTAGCCAAAGCCCATGGAGAAACTTGCACAAGTAAAGATTACTATGGTAATTCACCAAATTACCATGAAATACCCATGAAATCACCACAGATTGAGCATGAAAATGTCATGTTAGTTCCTTTCTTTACCTTTGCGTTACAAGAAAGGATTATTGCATTTCTATGATAAGTAAGTTCTACGTAGTTGCATGGTAATGTAGTGGAATGCCATATTAATTTGCTCCAAGGGCAGAATATTTATGAATCCAAAGGTAATGAAGCATTACAATGAACATAATGACAATATGCCTTCTTTTTAAGTCTGTTTAATAAAGAAGCTGGTTACTTACCTGCAGCCACTGGGGTCTGCACCATTTACCAAGCTGGCTGACAATTGTTGAAATGCAGCTTCTCAGGCTGTGGGTGGTCACCACCATTGCTCCATTGTTCAGGCACCACCCACAGACCAGTAGGTGCCAGTATCTATAGATCAGTTTAAATCTTCCAATCAGGATTTTAAAATGTTGTTGGCTGGATTCCACATATACCGTATATGCCGGTGTATAAGACGACTTTTCAGTACCTTAAAATCCTGCCCAAAGTTGGGGGTCGTCTTATACGCCGGGTGCCGCAGGCAGGGGGGTACAGGGGACCATCTATGGCAGCCGGTTACTGAATCCGTGCTGCCTGAAGCTGCGCGCTGGCTACAAAGATACATTGTTATGTTGTAAGAATGAGTGAGCAGTGTTACCATGGCTGCAGGACGCTCTCCACAGAGAACACACACTGTTTCTGTTGTAGACTGCTGTAACTTTGAACATTCATAGCAGGAAAACCATTTATAGTATAATGATGAAACTTTCAGGGTCAGTAATGCTCACCTACTACTACTTACACCCCGAGTTTCACTACTCTAGCTATAATACTTATAAGTTACATTATAGCTAAATTCCAGCCACCAGATAATGCTTTTTCATGGCCAGTGATTTACTCCTATATGCAACATTTAACTTGCCTACATTGAACACATATATCTTTAAATCCCTGAATGGTAGAACCTTGAAATTTTGTGGTTTACTAGTTAACCCCTAAGACTATATCCATGCAAATGTTCAGGTCCCTGAGCATAATCCTTCCTACTAATAACCATCTATAAAATATTGCTTCCCTATTAGCATAAAGCACTACTCTGCTGCATACATGCTTTCACTTATCCTATCCTTACTAATACAAAAAAAGATCGGACTTCTAAGGGTGTTGGAGATCTGTGGGTTGAAAGAGTAGACATACATTTTTTTATTTGGTGTGTGTTGGAAGAGGGGGTAGTCTTATACGGCGAGTATATAACAAACTCTATATTTTTACTGGAAAAGTTGGGGGGTCGTCTTATACGCCCAGTCGTCTTATACGCCGGCATATACGGTAAGTCTTTATCCCATTTGGACCAGTGCCTGTAACAGCCTCAGTTCTTCTGTATTACTCTGGGTATTATTATCTTGTTATTACTGTTTGGCCTTGGATTAAAGGACCTACCTTGCTTGCTGTCTGCACTGGTCTCTACTTGAGCATACTCCTGTCTGACCCTCTGGCTTATCTGCTCGGCTGTTTGACAGGTGAACATCTCGAGACCCTTACATTACTTTTGTCAAAAGTGTCCTTTTACATATACTAGAACAGAAACAATGACTTCCTGTTGATTGGAATCCTATACTGAACACATTTTTAGTTGACTTATATAAGAGCTTATAGCAGAATATAAAGATAATGCTACAGTATATCTTTATAGAAAACATTTGGTCTTTTCATTCATTTGGAGAAAATATCCTGAATCAATATAAAGTAAACTTTCACTATGTATTCATACGAAACAAAACAGGTAGGATTTTTTTGTGAAGCCTATGGGAGACTGGCTTATAAAAGAACGTTTACACTATGAAGGTACTATCAGGAAAAAGAGAAGTATTTACATTATATTTTAATTAAACTCTGCAACTACAATACGTTGTGTATCATTATGAATCAATGATTAGTTAATTACATTAAAGTATTTTTACAGATAGCATGTGGTATTTGACATTTAGTATATTCTGTGACAAATGACCTTATCAATAAAGATACCATTGGTGAATAATTGGTGAGCAAAAATTAGTGATAATTTGAAAAAGGAAACAGAAATTGGGTACTCTGGTCCATTTCTGTTGTAGTAAGCCCTGTTTACCCAAAAAGGAAGAATTAAAAGGTTTTTAACTGTTTAAAAACAACTAGCAGGAGTTGTTTCTTTGTTTGTTGTTTGTTACTTATGTAAGGCTCTTCCAAATCTATCACTTTATCTAAAACTATCTCCTCCATACAATGATAATGTGGCTGCCCAAGGGTGGCTACATTGCGCATCCACAGATACAATGGACAGTGGGGAGCTACCTAAGACAGGATGTGTGCAACTAGTTGTATCACTAGGTAGAAATAAACTAAAACTAATGCAAACTATTGACTCGTAAGCTGCAATACAAGACCTTTTTGTTCTTGAGTTTAATAACACTTTAAGAAGTGACCTGTTTTCTATAAACATGATGCTGTAATTTAAGGATTGTTGGTGTCATATCACAAATCCCTAACAAAAAACTTTCCTGAGCTTGCTTTAATCTTTCCCTCCCTGTGAGAGTGGCATTGGTTGCACACATTAAGTCATATTAATGCCTTCAGCATATAAAACAACTGCTGATTTGCTGACCCCAGTATGGAAAAACAGGTTAGCAAAGTGCTATTTGGAGTTTCTGTGTAAAACTTGGAATGCAGCATAAGAATCTGTTTTAGATTCTTTCAGATTTACATTGCTGAGTCATCCAGCCAGATGGAGAGATAGCAAACTTGTACAGTTCAAAACCCACATAATCCTCTAATGCAGTTTCCAAAATAATCAATGCTATATGCAATGCCTTTCACATCCAAAATCACAGTAGCTGAGTGGTAAAGTCAAAACAGTTATATAGTTATGGCTTCCTAGTCTTTAGATAGGGTAGGGTCTTAGAAATGACAGATTTATAATGGAGATAGCTGTACAGCAGCCATGCAGTGATAAGACATATATGTAAACTGCACAAATTCATTGGCTCTATTCTTGATGCATAAGGCCTCTCCGTGGCAGTATAGATACTTTATTATTAAAAAGCTATTTAAGATATATCAGATATTAATTAAAGTATATATGTGCCACTTTCTTAAATTTTTTTTTGGACGTAAAAATCTGTAGGTTAATATAGCCTCTGCAGTGCTGCCACCACATTATAAAGTGAGGCATGTGTACTTGTGGTATACTGTTGGGTACTTGTGTATTTGTGGTATACTGTTGGGTGTAGTCCCATACCTGTCAAGCCTCCCGTTTTGTCCAGAAATTAAATTTTTTAGGTGACTTTCCAGGCCAAATCACGATTTTAGTTAATCCTTGATATTTTTCTGGGACTTCTAAAAATTTAGAAGCAGGGGACGTTACTCTCCCTTCTAAATTCCCACCCAGCTTGTGCAGATGCTGCGCAGGGTGGGAAGTAAGGAGGCAGAGTAACGCCCCCCTCCCTCCTAAGTTAGCCAGCTAATAGGAGGAACGCGGAAGTGGCACTCTAACTTGGCACTTTCACATTCCAAATAGCGAAAGTGACAACCGTGACATCACTTCCTGTAATTTTTCCCCTAGTCATTAATGGAATACTTGAGAGGCATGGTAATCTGTATAGCCATTTTTCTTTTTTCCCCACTTTTTTTTAACCTCCCTTCACAGGTATTCCTGCATCGTACCGTTTGCAACAACACGGCATGGGCATCTCCTCAAATAATAACTCTTAATCTTGCTATTAACTAAATTATTTCTAAGACTCTGTAATAAAAAAAACAACCTCAAACTTTCATACAGGTATGACATGGCCTATATGCCTTATTATAACATGGTTCACTGAGCTTCTCTGGAATGCTTGTTTGAGCCATGCTGCTAGTATAGATCGGAAATTATTTCCACTTTCAAGCGACAGAAAAAAATGTTGTATCTAAAAAAAGAAGAACAAGCTGTTCTTATATCTCCGTGACCAGTTTTACGCTCACCTAAATTTGATGAAAGGTAAAAAATAGATCCCATAGTCAACTTGAACTTTTCCTCACATATGTTATGAATGAGCTAATAAATCCTAAACTTTAAATCAACAGAAATTGTGCATACCTTGTTCACATTTAGGTCCAGGATGGTGGCACATCACTTACTATACTAATAAGCAAAATCCACTCATTCTTACATACCGGCTGCATTAACCCTCTTCTGAACCTTGTCTGAACCTTCTCTTAGTAAATCAATCCAAGTGTATACATTTCATGAATTTTAATACTGTAGCAGCAAAGCTTGGAAAATGTCCCTGTAATGGCATTCAACTGCCAGTACGATTCTGGATGCCACCATGGCTTATGTTTTTGCTTAGCCTCAATATATTGCATCTCCAGGATCAATGCATGCTTGGGTCATATCAAAACTGAAAATACCCAAGAGGATTAAGAATCACACATAAACTGCTATAGACACTTCATTATAGTGAGCTAATGGAAATGTATATAATGATTGTGTATGTCGGCTGCATTTTGCACAAAGACAAATCATATCCATCTAAAGTAAATGACAAAGCCCCTAGTGTGCTATGATTTACTCATCTTTAGATAACTAAGATATTCCTGTTCTGACTGCTAGAAAATGTAATGACAGTTTGACTCCTGCCTTTTGCTGCAGAAGATGACCCTTAAATGGCAGCAAAAAGGAATCATACAAGAAGTCACATGAAAGTCATTGTTTAATATATAAGAAGAAAGAGGGAAAGAGAAATAAAAAGGCCTTTAAAGCCATGGAGGATCTTCAAGGTCCGGCAAGAACACAATACAGTTAAAAAATCGGCACTCTGTTTGACATTCCTTATTTGAATTTATCCATCTAAATCTGATCAGCTGGTTTCTGATTTCCAAATAAAATCATACCTCTGGTCCAATTCCGTCTGAACATCATACAATACACAAGTACATATGGCGTATTTTGGTAAGCATATCTTAAAATATTGAATATACCTTTTATTCATTCCATTGTTTTTCTCCTTTACATTTCCTATAGATTATGTTGTTTAACTTCAGTAGTGTAACTTTAAACTTTTCAAACAAAACTCTTCAGAAAGTGTTAGCTCATATTCCAAGGGTGGCCAACAGGTGGATCGGAATCTACCGGTAGCTCAGAAAAGCAGCATGATTAGATCACAGAGCCCTGCCTTTTTTGGTGCTTTTAACACATAACTAAAACATTTACAGAATACATGCATGTTCATGGTGTTGTACAAGGTAAACAATATGCAGTTGTGGCTAAAATGATTAGCCCAATTATAAAATCAGACAACATTCTTCATTTCTCCATGAAAATAACAATTAACTATTAAGTGTTTATTATTTTGGAAACAAATACATTATAAAAACAATGTCCAAAGAGTTTAATAAGGATATTTTATTGATACACCAAGGTGAAACAAGAAAGGGCAAAAATAAGACATCCAAAATTATTAGCCCCCTGGCCAATAATAGTCAATAATGTACCCTTTCTGAGCCGCAACTCACAACAATCTTGTAGAGTAAATCTTTACTAGGTTGGCACAAGTCATTTGAGGGACTCTTTTTTCCATTGCATGTTGTTCTAGCTGGTCCAAATGGTTTTGGGACATGGCTATTCACTTTAAACATCTACAACAAATTTCAATAGGTTTGAGGTCTGGGCTTTGTGCAGGCCACACTACAGGATCTTGGTTTTCCTTTAGGAACTATTGAACTAATTTAAATATAAGCTTTAGGCAATTGTTTTGCTGGCCCAGCCACAACCTACACCTAGGCTACGAGCAGATTCCTGCATGTTCTCCCTCAATTGTCATTTCATGATGCTATAGTCAACAGTTTCTCAAGGATATGAAAACCAAGATCCTAGAGTGGCCCACACAGAGCTCAGACCTCAATCGTGTTTTTGAGTCTAGTGTATGTACTCACATGACCAGGTTCTGAAGGCATATGTCCCTTATCCAATCACCATTTCAGGCTCTCACACTAAATAAACGCAGGTCCACACAGCTGGTAGGGGGCTATGTACAGTTTATTGAGGAGTTCTTACAGATCACCAACACAGAGGGCAGAAATGGGGTCCAAAGCATAGGGAAAGCACGTTGCAGAGGTGCTACCAGGCTGCTGCGACAGGGTCTTGAGGTGACCTTGCTGTCGCTTCACTAGGCTAAAGCAGTATTAGAGAGGCAGGCTGTCAGGAAGTCACACTGGATCAGATGAGCTTACCTCACTCAGGTATGCAAACGTCTGGAGACACATCTGATGCTGGCTGCAGTCTCTCCCAAAATGCACTAGAAAGTTCTGAGGGTTGTATATTAAACACCTCTGCTGCAGAAGGGTAGTAGCCAAGTCTCCAGGCAGATTTCAAACAATACAAAGTATGAAAGCCAAAACAGCAGAAAAACTAGATAAGCTCACTTCAGGAAAGTCCCTGCACCTTCCAGGAAACAGGTTTAACCCTTAAGGGGCCAAACAATTACTCTATACAGCATTATAGAACTGACAGATAATACAGTATTTACATCATAGTGAACAGGGTAAACTATTATACAGTGCTTTGGTTATATACACAATCAATCTGCAATACACTGTCACTACAAGCTCCTGTGTGGGAGTGAGCTACAAAACAGCTAAACAGAGGGAACAAGTCATATAGAATGGAAGAACAAAATAGTGTGTTAGTTTCTTCTGATATGATAAGAAGGGGGAGATTGGGAAAATTGGGAAGAAAATACATGTGCCACACCCAACTAGGAGAAAATAATCAAAAAAGCACTTTGTTGAGACCCTCGCCCATGGAGTGAACTCCCTGGTGGTCCCAACAAAATAATGGATCAAGGGTTTTTGAGGCAGACAAATCAAATTCAATTTTCATAAGATCATTTTTTCAACAAATAATGTACCAAAGGCAATATAAAAGACCGTTGGCACAACATCGTATAGGTAAAAACATACAGGGTGAATGCAATTGACAGCACAGTCTTAACATAGTGTAAAGATGTTTTAAATCTTCTAATCAGCACTCCTACATGTTTCACCCTTGTGGGCTTCCTCAGGGAGAACGCTGCATAGAAGGACATACTGTCAACATCAACATAACAATACAGTCATAAAATATGGATTATCATAAAGTCATACCAGCAATTAGACAATTTGTTAACACATATCAATCTAGTTGGGAAATCAATCTTCATAAGAGAAAAACCTACAGTTGTCATGCAAATTAACTTATCTCCTGTGACTTCACCTGCCGTTAGTAGTGATTGGGACCCTGCAATCCACCGCTACCAGATGTCCAAACAGGAGGGATCAAGAGGGGAGTTGGCACAGCAGTTTCAGGGCACCATTGCCCAACCACCTGGATCTTAGGGGCCCGAGCAGAGCCCAACCCCAGATGTAGATCCATCCGATGGGTCCCAACCAGGATATGTCTAGGGGCAAAAATAACCAGTGAGGCCCCAGAGAAGGAGAGACAGACCAGTAGCCAGAAAAATATACAGTCCTGGCCAAAAGTTTTGAGAATGACACAAATATTTGTAATTTGAAAAGTTGCTGCTTAAGTTGTTATAATAGCAATTTGCATATACTCCAGGATGTTATGAAGAGGGTTCAGATGAATTGCATAATCCTTCTTTGCCATGAAAAAAAAACAAAATCCCAAAAAAAAACTTCAAGGAAAGAGGTTTAATTCTTGTTAAGAAGGCTTCAGGGTGTCCAAGAACGCCCAGCAGGTGCAAGGATCATCTCCTAAAGAGGATTCAGCTGCGGAATAGGAGTGTCACCAGTGCAGAGGTTGCTCTGGAATGGCAGCAGGCAGGTGTGAACGCACGCACAGTGAGGCGAAGCCTTTTGGAAGATGGCCTGGTGTCAAGAAGGGCAGCAAAGAAGCCACTTCTCTCCCAAAAAAAAAACATCAGGGACAGATTGATCTTCTGCAGAATGTATGGTGAATGGACTGCTGAGGACTGGGACATATTCATATTCACCGATGAAGCCCCTTTCCAATTGTTTGGGGCATCTGGAAAAGGGTTTGTCCGGAGAAGAAAAGGTAAGCGCTACCATCAGTCCTGTGTCATGCCAACAGTAAAGCATCCTGAGACCATTCATGTGTGGGGTTGCTTCTCATCCAAGGGAGTGGGCTCACTCACAATTTTGCCCAAAAACACAGCCATGAATAAAGAATGGTACCAAAACACCCTCCAACAGTGGGTGGGGAACAATGCATTTTCCAGCACAATGGAGCACCGTGCCATATTGCAAAAGTGATAACTAAGTGGCTCAGGATCAAAACGTCGAAATTTTGGGTCCATGGCCGGGAAACTCCTCAGATCTTAATCCCATTGAGAACTTGTGGTCATTCCTCAAGAGGCGAGTGGACAAACAAAAAACAACTAATTCTGACAAACCTTAAAGAAGTGATTATGAAAGAATGGGTTGCTATCAGTCAGGATTTGGCCCAAAAGTTGATTGAGAGCATGCCCAGTCGAATTGCAGAGGTCCTGTAAAATAATGGCCAACACTGCAAATACTGACTCTTTGCATAAATCTCATGTAATTGTCAATAAAAGCCTTTGAAACGTATGAAGTGCTTATAATTATATTTTAGTACATCACAGAAAGAACTGCAACAACGATCTAAAAGCAGTTTAGCAGCAAACTTTGTGAAAACTAATATTTGTGTCACCCTCAAAACTTTTGGCCAGGACTGTATAGTAAGAGAATTAGGGTGTGGGGACTCTAAGGTCCTTTCCTTGCACAGGACAACCTCTGGTAATGACTGGAAGCTTAAATGGCTTCCCTAACTGTGGGTGGAATAACAAAGTGGAATTGAAAAAACAAAACTCAGTGGTGATGGAAGGAGAAAGGATAGAAATTACCATAGTATATTCACAAAAAAACTCCAAATGGACCAGTTCAGCCTGGCTAGTCTGTCTCCTTGTTCACAGAGGCGCCTCCAAAAGTAGGGGGGCCCAATATATCTGGTCCAATGATCAGGGGGGCCGCATGAATCACTATGTATTCTATCAGGGAGGACCCGGCACTACATAGTTGTTCGTAGATCTAATGGAAATTGTATGGAGTGATCTAAAGGTGTATGGGGGCATAACTGTCAAGTGGACATTATAATAGTTAAAGCAAAATGTTTAAGCTAGTGGTAATCATATTTGCGACTTACCATGCAACAGATCAGATTTTATTCATATAGCTTTAACCTTTTTCTATTCTGCATGTTTAAATATGTGAGTTTGAGTTACATCTAAATAATAAAAAAATAGATGTTCAGGACAATTTTACATTTGACCCAAACCTGAACTGCATCACTAATTGGTCCAGTTTTAAAGTGCACATTAGCCATGTGTAATAAACTGCATGTTTCCATGCTATCTATGTTTATACAGTTTCAGCTCTGTGACAAATTTTTATACTATTTCATTGACTGTTCTAAAAAATATTTGTAGATGCATAAATAAGTGAACAGTAGCTGAAAGCATAAATGATAAAATTTGATAAATTCTGCTTATCCCAAGTATGACACTCAAAATGTAAAGTTTAAATAAACATGAGGGCTAGTGAACCAAAGCAATTCAACCCAATTTCCAGGCATAAGGCCTCTTATGTTTAGAATGGTACAATCCCTGAGGTATAGCCTCAGGCTGTCTTAGCTTAATAATGAGGCCAACCTTAAGAAACCTATTGCTTAGAACACTCCTAACAAACAGCTGATTTTGCTGCAGCTGCAGAAATGGAAGCAGGAATTAAGATTCACAAGTTACGTTTCTGTGACTCTCAGTTATGGGTCAGCGAGTTTTGTAAATAATTCAATAGTCTGCTTCAATATTTTTTTCACTTATCATTTATGCAGTGCATTATATGTGCATCCCTCCAAATAAAAGCTGGTACCAAATAAGAGAATTCCCCCTAACCAAGAATCCAGCCTGTTACTTCCCCCCATCAGTGCCAATGATATTCTCTCAGCAAATATCATAGAGCAAGTTCTTGTCTTACAGCAAGTGTTCTCACTCTGCCAATACAAACTCAAAATACAGTGCTACAGCGCTCATAAGGTGAGACTGTCATGAGAATATGTTTTTGAAAGACAAAAGGTAGAGTTTCAACTTCAGAGTAAAGCTGGGCATAGACGGCCCAATTCCTGCACGATCCGATCCCCGATGTGATGCCGTGCGCGCTCCCGCATCCCTTAGGGATCGGGTCATGCAGGAATTGGATGCAACCAACGAGGATTGGGCTAAAATCAGCAAAAATTGGGGTAAAAATTTACCGTCCTGTCAGATAACTGTGCGATAAAAATCTGCAAATGACTTTCAAATGCTCCAGGACGGTAAATTTTTACCCCAATCCCATTCGTTCGGCTGGGGACGGCTGCCCCCAGCCCAAGTAATGAGCTGCACATAAAGAGTGCCGTCCGATTCTCGGCACTAGCGGGCAGGCGTGATGACCTCATCACGCCCCTGCTAGTGCAGAGAATCGGATAAGGAATAGACAGTAAATCGTACCGTCTATTCCCAGCTTAAGAGTTTTAAAGTAGAATAACACGGAAACTTGTCAACATAACTAGCTAGACTAAGGCTGAGTTTCCACTTATGCGGAAGCCTGCGGTGCGGCTGCCGCCGCTAAGGACCGCCGCCGCTAAGAACCGCATCTCATGCGGTTCTTAGCGGCGGCCATTCATCCCTATGGCCGCGGTCAGTGCTGGGCGGCCGCGGAATCGGGCGGACGGCCGCCTAAAAACTCGGTCGACCGAGTTTTTAGGCGGACGGCCGTGCGATTCCGCGGACAGGGGACCAGCACCATTGAGATGAATGGGGGCGGCTGCAGCCGCGCCGCGGGCTTCCGCTTCTAGTGGAAACAAGCCCTAATAATTCTTGAAGATTAGTCCCAGAATTCACTTTGTGGGGTCCCTGGCAATGTCAAACTGATACTAAAGCTAGCCATACACACCCCGATGGTGTGCAGGCAGACCTGTCCCGATATGCTCCGGGATGCTAACGTGATGACGTCATCACGTTTGCACCCCGGTGCAGTATGGGGCCCCTTCAGTCGGCCAGCACCCTTTGTGTGCTGGCCATAAGCTTCAATGAAGAAGCCGATGCTTATGGCATCGGCTTGCGCCGGCCAGTGAATATCGGACATGTCCGTTCTCTGGCTGGCCGAGCTGTGGGGCGACAGGGATCTGTCGCTCCATGTGGGCACATGCCGATAAGCGGCCGATTTTTAACCTGACCGATGGAGCGAGTGCTTACGCCCGTCGGTCAGGTTAAAAATCGGCCACTTATCGGCATGTGTATGGCTAGCATTAGCCAAGTCAACGAATCATGTACTATGATCATTTTTTTTGTTTTTTGTTATACTGTTCTCAATGTCTTACTTATGACTTGTGCACACCTGTCCCCATTGGTTGTTGTAGTTTTTTCAAGGGAAAAGGCCCATTGGATGTAATGTGTACTTTTTGGACTTTTTTAACATAGAAAGCCCCCCATATACCTTAAATTTTACCATACAATTTCTGTACAATCAACTTTTGTTCTACCAAACCATGTAATATAAGGATCTTTCTAAACCAGACTATGGACTGGGGCCTCCAAGGATTATAGTCTGGCCCCCATTACCACTGTTTTCGAGTGGTCAGAAAGCTGGAGCTTACGGAAAAAGCTATAGCAATGATATACAGTTATGTTGAACACATTAAATAGTTATAAAAAACATACTATCATGTATACATATGAATATCAAAAAAATTCTGGTTTTTATTGTATATACATTGTTCAATGAAGATTAATACAACTATGGTTGCAGTTAGGGGTGTGACATTTGGAGGGTAAGTATTCTGAGTGGTAAATTAATAAATTACTAACCCCCAAAAATTATTTTTATTAGACTTATAGGGGCATTGGCGATCCAGAGAATATATATATATGTATATATATATATATACAGTGGAGGAAATAATTATTTGGACGGAGCCATGTATCGTGAAATCCTGAGCGACGACCTCCTTCCCTCTGCCAGGAAAC
>CM070034.1:63004368-63025461 GCA_036250615.1 Ptychadena robeensis | reverse complement strand
ACAAAATCAGTGAGGGGTCAAATAATTATTTCCTCCACTGTATATATATATATATACAAGAGTCAGAGTATATATATATACAAGGATAGCAAAATCACACTTCCCATCGTTCTTTAACTTTTTTTGTTCAAGGTTTTTATATTTCTGCTCTATTAGCTCCAATTGTTTAAGGTTTTTATATTTCTTGTCATTTAGGCCCAATGGATTCACAGATTAACATTCTGTTTCTCAGATTGATGTTTATTTTTGTTCTTTTATGGCTGCCATACACACCCCGATGGTGTGCAGGCAGACCAGTCCCGATATGCACTGGGATGCTAACGTGATGACGTTATGGGGCCCCTTCAGTCGGCTGGCACCCTTTGTGTGCCGGCCATAAGCTGCAATGAAGACGCTGTCTTCATTGAAGCTTATGGCATCGGCTTTCATCGGCTCGCGCCGGCCAGAGATTATCGGACATGTCCGTTCTCTGGTCGACCGAGCTGTGGGGCGAATGGGATCTGTCGCCACATGTGGGCACATGCCGATTCGGCCGATTTTTAACCTGACCGACGGGCGTGTGCGCTCGCACCGTTGGTCAGGTTAAAAATCGGCCGATTATCGGCATGTGTATGGCTAGCATAAGTTTGTGTCCAGTTTAAGATGAAATACAGCAAATTCCTTGAATAATCGGAAAGTTTTACAGTCCAGGCTTAAAATGCAAATACTAGACATAAAAATCTGCAAATGACTTTCAAATGCTCCAGCTGCAAGCACAGCTAATAGGCTACATCGTTTGACTTGACAAGATAAGGTTTCATTGCTCTTATGCTGATGTCTATGATTATCATCAGTCAGCGTCAGTCACTCCCTGCCCTCCCGAATGATTGGTCTCTGGGGAAATGGCAATTATCCAATGATCTGTGTTTTAATTTGTGAAAGGTCTGCTACTGTCTCTTTTGAGATAACACCTCCTGCTCAACCTTCACATTGCTTTATAAACATACTGTAAACATGCAGTGAGTAGTTCAAGAGTGCAATCATAAAGAAGAAAAACTATTTTGCTGTTGCATCTTATCCAACTACCTACAAATTGCCAATTTTATTTTTATGACCCAGATTATTAAAATACCTAATGTAAAAAAAAAAATTTCTTTATAGATCATTAACAGGTTAGATACTTTGACTTTTAAACAGAAAGTGCAATAAATGAAAAAAAATCATGTCAGCGAACTAAACTTAACAGGAACATTTCAGAAAAGTGGCACTTTTTATTGTTGAGCGCCGGTGGATGCTAGTCGTGCGTGCAAATATGTGCGTGTTGTGTGCATGAATATGCTGTGCAAGGGGGGGGGGGGGGGGGGGGGGGGGGGGGGGGGGGGGGGGGGGGGGTTCCCGGGGCCCTGCCCATGATATTCACAGGGCTAACATACATTGAATGCTGCTGTCCATTTTTAGGGTAGATGATAATGATCCCCATTGTTGCCTGTGGACAAATATCATCTTCTAACAGTAAAGGTTGTGATACTATTGAAGAGTGGCAACTTTTTCTAATCACCATTTTTATTAATGAGGCAAAAGAAAAAAAATGTGTTATATTGTGTGGCTTTAAAGCTTGTTTTCTAACAACAATTGATCTCCATTGAATTGAGTGTTTCTCTGTCTCAACTGTGACTATGGTTTGGGGTTTTGGCCACATGATAGGGTGACCACAAGCAAAGCATGGGAAGTGGTCAGATACAGCCAAGTATTTAGAGGCTGTAAACTGTCTATTTATGTGTCTGAAAAAGGGTCCTAATACTGCACTATACTGTAATATGACAATAAACTTTTGCTTGCAGAGAGGAGTATTTTAAATATCTGGGAGATAAATAGCAGAAAAAATCTTAAATTAAGCTAGGCATAGACGGGGCGATTTCCCGTCGACTGCCGAGACGACCTAGCGGGCGTGACGATGTCACCGAGAATCGGCCAGGCACCCTTTCTTGTCTGGCCATTAGTTCGGATGGGGATTGCCATCCGACATGCTGGCAGATTTTTGGTCAATATGACCAGTTGCCGACCCGACCGCTGATCGGATGTGGTAATGTGCGTGGCATTCGATCGGCTGTCGAATCGGGCAGGAATCGGCCCTTTTATGCCCAGCTTTAGCCATACAGGGTTCAATATTTGCATTTGACTGACAAAAATTTGCTCCAACCAAATAGGAATCATTTCCTGCCCGCCTGGTACCATCAACCAAAATCAGAAAATCAATCGAAAAGTAATATGACATGTTGGTACATTTTAGTCGATCATTTACATGTCATTTTTTGCTTTCCAGGCGCCCTTGTGTGGCAGAAATGATTAATGGCACCTTAAAAAAAGAAATCTATTGCTTTGAAATCGATCACACTGTATGATCTGGTACAACAGATCGATGTTCAACTAATGAGTGATATTGCACAAAACGATCAGATGGACGAATGATTGTGCTAATGTTGACCTGTGTATGGCTACCTTTAGGGTGCATATGTTTAATCATAATTTTCTATACAATAGTTGGCTTTTCCTATGCAATTCATTATTTGGTGTATAATCCATCAATGATGGATGTACTAAAACTACCAGCAGATAAGTTTGAATGAAGTCTCCAGTATCCAGAGCCTTTTGCTGGGCAAGGTAAAATTTTTCCTTGTGAAAAAGCACATAGTACACACAGTGTATTACTGTACAGCAATGTGCCTGCAAAAATATTTTGTTTTATCTGAATAAATGGTAAAACACCTTTTCTATTCATTGTACAAAAGTATATTAATTCTTCACTTAAAGTGGATTACATAATTAAATTTCCCTATTTGAGGTTTAAAAACATGGATTTTAGTACATTAATTACATTATTACTACTCAACTACCAAATTGACATGAGACCTGTTGAATAAAATGTTAATAGCCATGTTTTGATAGCAGGAATATTATAACATATCTTGGGGAAGATCTGAAATTTAAGTAATGTGTGGAAGCTTAGGAAAAGTGAAAATAAAGCGGCAGTGCCATCTAGTGGTATATGACAATGGCTACAACAAAATATTACATATAATATATATCCCATTGGGAGTGTTAGAAACAATAGCAGGTATATACAGCATCAAATATCACAATACATTTTATATAGTATATATTATGTGTCATTATTAATTCTCTCACCAACTCTTTTCTCTCCAACCATACACAACCATGATGAATATACAGTGGAAATAAAATATATACACACATCTGTTGAGTTAGTAATAGCATTTGTGTGATCAGAAGAAAAAAGTTACCTTTTTCCTATTGGTAATGTAACTTTTGACATATTGTTCATTTGAAAAACAAATAAATCTGTACTCACCCTTAAACTAATACTTTGTTGAAGCACTCTTTTTTTTTATTCCAGCATTCAGTCTTCTTGGATAGGAACTCCAAAGAGCTCAGTTTGCTAGACATCTCTTTTGCACAGCCCTGTTGACAGGGATTTTTGGGGGGATTTTGGTCTGGGCTCTGGATGGACAACTCTTTCGCTGATTTGTATGTATGCTTGTGGTTATTGTCATGTTGAAAGGTGAAATTCCACCTTGGCTAAAGTCCCAGTTCCAGCTGGAAAAAGCAACCCAAGAACTGCCACGCCATGGTGTTCTTTTGGTGATACAAAGTGTTGTCTTGACTAAGGAGTTGGGTTGCAAGATGAGTTTTTTTTTACAAAGAAATCATCCAGACCCAGCTAAGCATTACCTATACAAAAACACCCTGACATGAATTATCTATTAAGGAAGCAACACTTCAACAGGAGTGCACTGGCATCCTTCAACATTGGCACTTGAGTTTTAGACAGCCCTTCCATGTGAAAAGCAAAAAACAGGAAACTTACACAAAACCTGCCAACGCCGGAACAATTTCCCCTGTACTGACAGAGGCAGGGGGACTTTAAGGGCTTCAATTTTTTAGGTCAAATTGACAACAATGTTTGCAAGTAGACATATAAAAATCACAACTTTTATTATGTGGACCTCTGTATTCCAGGGGCCCCTTAGGGAATGGAGAGCCCAATAAATCACATGGTGGCAACTCAATGCACTTAGGCATGTTGACATGGTCAAGACAAACCGCTATAATTCAAATCAAGCTTCTGAATGGGGAAGAAAGGTGATTTAAGTGACTTTGAATGTGGCATGGTTGTAAGTGCCAGACGAGCTGGTCTGAGTATTTCAGAAACTGCTGATCTTCTGAGGTTGTCACGCACAATCATCTCTAGGGTTTACAGAGAATGGTCCAAAAAGGGAAAACATCCAGTGAGCAGCAGTTCTGTGGGCGCAAATGCCTTGTTAATGCCAGAGGTCAACCAAAGTATGCAGAAGAGCATCTCTGAACGCACAACACGTCGCACTTTGAGGCAGATGGGCTACAGCAGCAGAAGACCCCACCGGGTGCCACTCCTGTCAGCTATGAACAGGAAACTGAGGCTATAATTCGCACAGGTTAACCGAAATTGGACAAAAGAGGATTGGAAAAAGGTTGCCTGGTCTGATAAGTCTTGATTTTTGCTGCAATATTCGGATAGTAGGGTCTGAATTTGGCATTTGACATTTTCTTGGCACACTTTGGGCTCCTTAGTAGTAATTGATCATCGTTGCAACGCCACAGCCTACCTGAGTATTGTTGCTGACCATGGACCATGTCCATCTCTTTATGACCACAGTGTACCCCTCTTCTGATGGCTACTTCCAGCAGGATAATGCACCATGTCATAAAGCTCGAATCATCTCAGACTGGTTTCTTGAACATGACAATGAGTTCACTGTACTCAAATGGCCTCCACAGTTACCAGATCTCAATCCAATAGAGCACCTTTGGGATGTGGTGGAACGGGAGATTCGCATTATGGATGTGCAGCCGACAAATGTGCGTGATGCTATCATGTCAATATGGACCAATGTCTCTGAGGAATTTTTCCAGGCTCTTGTTGAATCTATGCCACGAAGGATGAAGGCAGTTTTGAAGGCAAAAGGGGGTCCAACCCGGTACTAGCAAAGTGTGCCTAATAAAGTGGCCGGTAAGTGTATACTGGTCATAGCTTTTAAGGTAAGTTTCAACATAAGTGATCCAGATACAAATTGGTATAGGGTCTATCCAGTAAGTTTCAAGAGCTTCCGCAATTAAGCGTCCGTCCTGTCTTGATGCACTCGAAGTATAAGCCAACGCGACAATAAGCCATGGTAACTTATTTTATCTACAAAAACTGCAAAAACCTATTGACTTGAGTATAAGCCTGGGGGAGTGGGGATGCCGCAGCTACTTACAAAGTCACATAGTGGAGTTTTCTAAATGAAATTCCACCATCTCCTCTGAAAGATGGCAAAATGTCCACAGGACATTTGTTTAAATTTCATCAGCTGAGTACAGGCCGGAAATATTGCACATAGAATACTGAATAAAGAAGAAGGCTTAGGAGTGGCAAGCCACCTTGTAGCTATGGACCCCAAAGTGCCCATGGCTGCTATAGTGGTTAATACGCCACTGGGCAAATTCATTGTGCGCACTGGAGACTGGCAGCTGCAGCAGAAGAAGAAAGATGCTGCAGGCACGGATGAGAATCACAGTTACCAGACCACCCACAGAGGCTGCACGCACCCGCAGGGAGACCAGCAAACACCCAAAAAGGTAAGTGGGCCCTGACTCAAGTATAAGAGAGGGTGGGCTTTTTCAACACAGTGGCTGAGCTTTTACTCGAGTATATATGCTTTGCCCAATAATTGATTCAAGACGTGTTTCTGGTGCATCTGTAGCCCGCTGTTTGTTGTGTCTGCTGCAAAGCCCCCTGACATGGGTCATAATGCGCCAGTATAGACTGGGGCATCTGCACTACTCTGTTTAGACCCAGCCTAACTTTACCTGCTCTGTGCTTACATTAAAGGAAAAAAACTAATTAAGGGGATAAGTTGTGCTTTATGGGCTTCAGTTATAAAGTTTTAAGATGCTTATAGCTACAGAGAGGAATAGGTATTAATCAGTTTAGAGCCCCTCATACACCTTTAGATCACGCCATACAATTTTCATTAGATCTACCAACAACTGTGTAGTATAGTGGCCTCCCTGATAGAATACATAGTGATTGGAAGGTTTATAAAGCTCCTCATATTACATGGTTTTGGTAGAACAAAAGTTGAATGTACAGAAATTGTTTGGAAAGATTGTAAGGTGTATGGGGGGCCTAAGGTTGGGAATCTAATTTGTGAACTCAGTGGCGTCATAAGGCAGGTGCGGTATGTGCAGGCTACTCCAGGTACCATCTGGGGAAGGGTGGCATTCTGCCTCTTGCAGCTGGAGCTCCATGCTCCCTGCACCTGGGCCACCGTCAGGCAGGAACAGGGCCCACTCCCGCACCAGGCCCGACCATTTAGACTGTTTGCTGCCTGGTCTTGTGTTCCCTGCCCTGCACGCTGACTGACTGACAGCATAGCAGAAGGACCTTCAGCATCCCCCCTCTGCCCTCCCTGCCCGATGTGTGTAAAATAGCCAGTGATGTGATAAATTGATGGCAAGTGTTTACTAGTGACATCTAGAGGGTGAAGTTGATATTGCAGATTGAGTTGAGATAATAGCTAGCACACAATTAATAGCTGTACAAACAACTTCACTTTATCATGTATAAACTACTGTAAATGGTTTTTTTGTTTATTGTATACAATTTATGTCACTTGGATAAATGCTAGGAAACATTAAGGCTATGTTTCCATTATACGTCGGACCCCCTCCGCGTATTGCTTGGGGGGGATCCCGACGTAGCACATAGACTTACCTGCTCGGCGGAAGCTGTGTCTTCCCTGCGCCGAGCCACTCTGCTGATGGAAGGCTTAACGTTGTCGAGTATGTAAAGGCTCTGCATTGGCGGATGTGTAAACAGAGCATCCGCCGAGCAGGTTCGTCTATGTGCTACGTCGGGATTCCCGCCAAGTAATACACTTAGCGGAGGGGTCCCAACGTATAATGGAAACAAGCCCCAATAATTAAGGTCAGTAAGGTTGCAGTTAGGAGTGTCAAATTGGGAATGTAAATTACTTATCCAAAAATTGGACTTCTAAAGGTGTTGGAGATCTGAGGGTTAAAGGTCAGAGTAGGCATATGTAAAGCTGCCCATACACAGGTAAATTATGCCTTGATAGATGAGGGGCCACCTCAGAAGATTGTCCGGCACCCTTTGTGATTTATGGTCATGTCCGATATTCCTGTTTTCGAGCTGGATCTATTGATCCCACTCGAAAACAGGGAGGGTTGCATTAGATTTGCGCTAGATAGGTGGCCGTGAGCGTGCATGGCGCTTGAAGCGGCCATCGATCTAGCGCATATCTATGCGTGAATGGCCACCTTAAATCTAAGAGACAAGAGGAAAGCAGTGTTTGACTGCCGAGATATGCTATCTGGGGGTTCAAATGATGTTGTACTGTGGATGGAGACATATAATCGAAGAACAGGGAGGTCCATCTGCAGGAGAATCTACCATGCAGGAAGCGGACACAGAGGAAAGTGAGAAAGACCATGCTACATATGGGGTGAGTACCAAACACCATCTCCTGGAACTCATCTCAGTAGCTCACTAAAAAAAAGTTATGTTCACCCCTGGGTAAGCATCCTGTGGAGACCTTAGACTGGGAGGGCAGGGGGTTAAAGGGGTAGTGGTAAGGATCCTTTGGAGCCCTCAGAATGGGGGTGGGGGTGCTAGTGATAGGGGGCTCACGAAAAATTACCTAATATGGGGCCCTGAAGTTTCTGATGGCTCCTTCTCCATCTCCCACAGTAAAGTGGCCATAGCTGCATGGGGGACATTGGGAAGACTGCTGGCTGTGACAGGATTTCTGCAATGGAACAGAGGTGAGTGTTTTATGATGTATGAAGACTCTGTAAACCAGTCCAGCTTGGCGCTGATAAAACTCACTGAAGTTTGTAACCCAGAGCTGAACTTGGAATGGTGAAATGTAAACAAGCTGCAAGATGGTATCATCACCAAAATCGCTGGAGATGTAGTGAAGGGTTGGGGGGAACACTATGAAAAAAGTATTGCTCTAGCACATGTAGTTTTTTGCATAAATTACGTTCAAAATTAAGTAATTTCCACTTGAAATTTGAATTTAATTAATGCCGAAACTGCACATGCTAAACATATTTATTTACTTTTACTTTCTCACAGGCATTGTACTCATTTTTCTGGTTCTCTTGTCTGACCTCTGAAAGCTGCTTCGTTGAAGGTTCTGAGCAAAAGAAACGTAGGTACCAGCAATCAACACTAATGCAAATGTTGACGTCATATAAAACAACATGGTACCACAATGCACTGCATTATGGCATACTGTGCTGCAGTAATAAAGTGTGTGCTGCAGGACATTATGTATGAACGCAGAGCACTGTAGTCATTGTAGTTTTAATAAACATACTACTCTAATCCCCTCCCATTGATGGGACAATTTAGTCACACCCACATCTTGCAGCTATGTGCCACCTACTACTGAAGCTTCTTAGCACCAGGTGGCAACCAACCTAGTGATGCGTATAAATTAAGTGGAAGAATAGTAATACCCAATAGTATTTTTATTATTTTTAATAATCTTATCCGGATAGTCATTCATTTACAAAAGATTACATATTTTTCTTAAACCAACTAATATATATATACATGAATTACTCTTTATTCTAAGAAATGTACATCAATATTTATCAGATGAGAGTAGGCGCATGTAGGGTGGTATAGCCATAGCCATTAAGATTTATGTTTGACCGAATTAAAACTATCGATTTTTAAGACTATTGAAAAAATTGATAGGACATGTTGGTAAATTTTAGTAGCTCGTACAACTATCTGACTTTTTTTAGGTATTTCGATCGATTTGTTTGTGTGGTGGTACGATCAATCAATGTTAGACTGGCGTACGAACGTAATATCTCGCAACACAATCAAATCTAAAATCGATCGTGCAATAGTTGACCCTTGCATGGCTAGCTTAAGACTAGGATAGGAAAGCCATTACTTGCCATTATTGTTTCATTTAAATTTAAAGTGAGCAGATGGAGTAATCTCAGTTGACCTCATCAATGGGCTTCATCACTGTCAGAGGTGTAAAGAAGACTTCTCCAAGGACACACAACTTCAGCAGTATTTTCTTTTACTTACTATCAACCCCTTACATGTACATGATTTTATTAATTGGGAGGAATTGAAATTAGGGATGTCTCCAGCTTTATAAGTAGTATGCAACAATGATATGGGTTGTATTGCATATGATGGTGATGGTAATCAGTGGAAAACAGTAATAAGTGTTTTAAATCAGAATGTCAATTGAGTTGAATTCCAATGAATACAGCATGTAAGAACCCACCATAGCTGTCATTCTGGTTACCAGCAACAAACTTATTTTAGGAATTCTGGTAATAAACATTCATGTCTGGACTACTAACAGGGGCCCTGGGGAGGTGTGCAGGTCTTTTGGTTTTTTTGACTGGAGTGTATGCTAAATGTACATGTTTAAAGACCTCAAGCCCCTACAAGTACTGCTACTCTTCATATTGAAATGATGTTGCATTTTATGGATAAATCAAGTTTCAGTATTTACACAGTTCAAATCAAAATCCTTTTAGTTCTGAAACTGTAGTTTGCCTAGATGATGCTTAAGGTCTCTATGAGATTTTTCCGTGCAATCCAGCTTGAGTTGTTCTACTAACTGTTTCGTCTTGCTGCATATTTTCTCCTTGTTTCTGTTGTTGTGTGGCACTTCAGATAAATTACTGTCACTTGAACACACTTGGCTGCTCTGAACTTTTCGTTCCAAATGTCCATCATTTACACATTGAATTGAGAGAACTTCTTTTTCTTTGGAATTTCTCCATTTCATCCTTCTGTTCTGGAACCAGATTTTAACCTGTTGATTAAATTTGAGCTATAATTAATATTTAATCAGAATACATTGTATGTTTCATCAATGCACCTTTCAGTTTTTATTAAATGATTCTGCTTGGGTCTTTGCAATGAACTCACAAAGTCAGGTATTTTGAGAAAACTTTGCAACCATCTCTTTTTAGATGACAGCAATAAAAATGATAAGAATGACAGTTTGAGTATGAAATATATTATTTATGTCTTTGTTATATAAAGCAATTATCACAGTTAAGCCTTGTCTACACTACTGATGAGCTGAGTGCATGGAAAAAGGCACTGTGCCAACACAGCCCATTATTGCCTATGGGCTATGATGTGTCGGTCTACATACAATGTGATATAGCACATTATCATGCAATAACAATAACATGGCCCCTCAAATTTGTCATCATGTATGTGTATGGCTGACGCATCCATGCCACTCTTAAACACCTATTGCAGCCCTGCCTAAGGCCTAGTCCCTACTGTGTAAAAATCTTAATTTTAACACGTTCGTAACATGTAGATTGAACATGCATTGTATGTGTCAAAGACACTTTGGAAACATTACTCTCTCATTGTTAATACATTTTCCCATAGGAATGCATTGAATGCATTAACGTGCATACATTTTTGACAGGTTTACGTTATTGTGGGTTTACGCATCTCCACATCCTGGTGGATTACAATGTAAAAAAGCACGCAAATCTCCCAGAAGGTTAATCATCCAACCCTCATAATGACCCATTTTTACTGTGAATTTTGACATCACTTCTACTGTGTGATCGCTACCGACAGTTGGGTACTACTATTTATTACCTTTGTTTACCACCTTGGTGGTACCTTTAGTGTCATTTTTTTAGTGTCTATCCAAAGCAAACTTAAGAGGGTGTGGCTACAAATACAAAAACGTACATTAACTTCAATATTTGAAACAAACAATTATGTAAAATAAAATAAAAAAATTAATAAAATTTATGAGAAAACACAAAAATAAAGTCTCTGGTGCCCCAGATGTCCCCATTTACAGTTAACCCTCTCTAACCTGGTGTGATGGATGTGGTAAAATCACACCAGGGAAAGGGTTACTGCAAATGGGCACATCTGGGGCACCAGAGACTTTTTATTTTGGCGATATTTAGTACATAGAAGCACATTGAAATTGGTTTTCTACAAAGAAAACTGATTTCATGTAATGTACTTTCAAATTTCCCGCCGCCTTCCCGATGTGACGTCATCACGTCACTCGGAGGGGAGGGGGAAGAAGATGCCGGAGGATCCAGCCAGCATGTCACATCGGGTACACCGGGACAGTGCAGAACTGTAAGTATGCGCTGCCGGTGCCCTGATGTGTACTGCACCATCTTGTCCAGTGCCATAGTAGGAGTAGCATGATGGTGCCGTCCCGACCGCTAGGGCGGTTAAATGTAGATAATAAATAAAATTTATAAATTCAATATTATTTAATAAATCAGACATTCTTAATGGTTCATGATACCTGTGACTCCTTCAGAGCAAGGTTAACAGCGAGCTTCTTTCGGTCAGTTTTGCTGATGTACTTTTGCTTTTGGAACATCTTCTCAAGTGCTTTTCTCTGATCGTCTGAAAACACTGCACGCCTCAAAATCACACGCCTCGCTTTGGTGTTTGAATCTTTTGGCAACAGAGAAAGTTCTCTTTCATTTCCTTTTAAAAAAAATGTTTAAGTTACTTAATTTGTACTAGAAAAAAACATGATATGCCTGTTGATGCCAAACTCAAACTATTTACTAACTTAAAAAAATAGGTTAAATTTACACTGTGGTTAACCCAGCAGCAGCGCTCTGGCAGCTGCACGGTAAATGACTGCCTGCGAGCACCTGCTAAAATGTGCAGGCAGGTGGTCTTGATAACGACCCCATGGAGGTAACCACCTCATGTTTTGCGTCCACCAGTAAGTTGTGGTTTATGCTCGTTTACCTGACGGTAAAAAACTACCAGTGTAAATGAGCCCTTAGTGATGTGACACCCCTGGGCTCCCCTCCCTTCAATTCTGTTTGGATGCAGCAGGGTAGACAACTAACACTTTCAGAAAGGCTCACCAATGGTAACTCAAGTATGTCTTTGACTTTTAACTTAATTAGTTACATAAATATTTAAAAGGAAATTGTATTTTGGTATACCTATATGAGTCCCCTAAAACTCAGGAAGACAGCTTCTTCTATTCTTTTACATTTATTGTAGACTCTACAGCTATGGTAATAAATGCCTCTATAATTTGAGCAACAATATTGATTTGACTTGGTAGAAGACCACCTTGAAGGGGTGAGGAAAAGGTTTAGTCATGGTTTTCATTTTTGTATTGTCCTTCAATACCTCCGTGCTAAATGGACAATTAATAGGACACTGAGAAATGTGCATTGGTCTGGGTTAATAAACAGTCCTGGCAGTTGATAATGGGACCTATGTATTCAGACAGTTTTTCTTTATACTCATCTCATGCTTCTAATCTCTTTTCAGGTAGGAGAACTTATAGGGGGAGATGAGCTTAAAAGAGTCTATAAAAGTCATTTTCATTCACTGCCTTTTTTTCAGGCAAGTATTTAAATGGTGCTCAGAGCCCCCATTGGAATGTGACACAGGATAAAAGATTGCATATAGATCTCTGCTTTATGGCAGTACAAAGAGGCAAATGACCCTTGTAAGGCCTTTTCAGCATAAAATGGTTCCTAAAGTTCATCTGCACAGTGAAAAATTGTGGTTAAGTCGCGTGTGGATGAGTAAAGAGAAAGTGGCGATTGGTCATGGTCCTGTCATCCATTCTAATGCAACCCAGGCCCAGTGAGATGCTCTGTGGGAAAGTGTCAGCCCCTTGAGAGATGGCCATAAGCTTGCAGGTCATTAAACTATTTACTGCCTCACTCATCACAAATCATTCACTTTAACTACCCTTCAAAATATAGCAATGCCAGTAATGCTACAAATAAGTTGTTTTTATAAGTTATAACTTAGCTAAAACACAAAATGCCATTAATATTGTAGTATGAGAAGTCATTTTAAAAAGTTAGGACATGAAAATACTTACATTACAATCCATATTTATTATATTATTCAGATGTTTTCACCCCTTGTAAAATAAGATTTTGCATTAATCTTTTTACATTATTTTTAAAGGGCTGTTAAGCAATGTACCTTTGCTGGTATGTATTAATCCCAAAAGCCAGATCTAAACATTTTCCACAGGGCACATGTGATATTTCATGATAAACTCAGTAATTTACTAAGATTATATTATACTAATGCCCTTAGGTATTGGTAGAACATTGTATTTGTAAATGTTTTTTGTATGAATTTGATTTAAATATTTTTATCAGTATCAGTTTTAATAAAAGTTGTTTTCTAATATCATATTGATACCGTATATTTTAATATAGTTCTAGCACATGGCTTGTTATAAAACAAATAATAATTTAATTGAACTGTTAAGTATTATGTTATATAGCATTACATCTTACAAACGTTGTCCATTGTAAATAGTAAAGCTCTATATATCTTTGCAGGGAGGAAGCTATTAGCTTCTTCTTTGGCCGGTTCATTTCCATTGTAGTATTTCCAATTGTTCTCAGATCTCATATAGGATAAATCTTCGGAAGAGACACTGAATGAGACTGCTGTGATTTTTCTTAGGAATTAGACCCTCTCCATTGCATCACCAATTAGTTTTCGTGGACCCATTAAATCCTGCTGCTTTGGTTTACAAAATAACTGAAGCATTACTGATGAAGCATAAAGACTTACTTGAAAAAGCAGTGGGGGAGGCAGGATGCTGACAGGACCCACCACAGCAAGCCGGGTAGAAGGGCAGGGACTGTAGAAAATAGTATTTGGAAACACCTGCAAAAAGAGTAGAAACAGGACATGGTCATTCATGGTAATTTCCCCATTACTATAAGTATTTTAGAACTATAGAAAAGGGTAGTACATTAAGACCATTTGGAAAGAAATTTATAGCACAGTAGCATGAGGAAAACTGTTTTCTCTTGATACATTTTCTATTGAAATCAACACAAAAGTTTTAATTACTATTAATACATTCCATAGGAAAAAAAATTATTGTTGTACTAAAACATGAAGATCTGCCTGGAATTCAATAATGTGCAAAAGAGGTTCTGCTTCTTAAATCCCCTCCCCATGATAAAATGTTTAAAGAGCAAAAAGGTTCACTTTACCACTTGGTATTTACCCATTAAAGTATTTAATAAATGTTGATTTTATTACTTATTTCCACCTGATGAAATTATTTGTGTCTTAAATATTAAAACCTCATGCCAAATTACCAGCGATACTTAAGTATTTTTTCTCACAAATAATAATTTACATCCATTTTATTACTTTTAATATGCTACTTTATTAGGTTCCTTACCATTTCCTGTGGCAATGCTACCTCAACCTTCCTTTATGGGGAGTGTGAACACCTTTCTATGCAAGGGCTCCATTCTTGGGACTACATGTCCCAAGAACACTTGTAGGAGTTACCTGATCTGACAGATATGGTCTAAAATGAATAGGGTCTAGGCCAGGATTATGAAGGAAAATGTGGACATTTCATAACTTTCCTGCTAAAAGAATCGTTTTGTTATGCTACCTTAGCTATCAAGAGGCAGTCATGTGCCCTGGGGAGATCTGACCACTTTCAAACACATATGCCAGTTATGAGAACCTTAAGGTCCATTTTACACTAGCCGTCTTTGTGTTGCACTGGATAGCCTTAACACAAGGTATACAGCTTTCCTGTTGCATCTCTCACCTTGGCCCCGCATTTGCATATACAATGCACAAAATCGCTAACCGTTAACAGTATAGTGCCACAGCACGGCTAGTGTGAAATGGCCTTTTAGGGGGAGAGGAGAGGTTATCCCTTTTCCACTCAGAGAAGCTTTAGACCTCAATAATGATAGTTAACCAATCTGACCAAAAAACCTTAATAAGACAAAATGTACATATGCTCTGCCTACCAACCCTTTTATCTTCAGTGAATCATTTCTAAAGAACAATCAAACTAAGAAAGATGTGCCCTAAAACAGGATGACCAGTCAACCATATTGGCTTTCTGCTTACAGTCCTTTCCCCTTGACTTATTTACAGTGCTCCGTCCTGCTCTGTCACTGACAGTCAGCTTGGCAGAAGCAGGGCTTTGCTTCTTTAAATTATTCTCTATGGCAAGTAGAACATCGACCAGCATTGTTGTGACCTTGTTCACACCTATTTGTTTTAAACTGCATTGGACAATACATGTAAATACATGTCCAACAAGCAAACAGTATATCCAATGGGATATTGTACATGAAAATGCATAAAAAGTGAATGCTTATACACCTATTAGGCAGTGAGAACAGGAGAAACAAGGCCCACTCACCAGGAGGTACACTGCTACTTTCCAAGACATATATAGTATTACCCTTTACATTTTGCATTGTTTTTACCACATGCACATGAATGCACTTTATGTCACTTAGCAGTGCATTTCAGTGTACTGCATGGCAAGTGTGCTGGAAAGTTGTGTTGTGCTGCCATTCAGAAAGAATAGCTTTGTGAAACACTAGCATGTATACCCTGTTTCCCCAAAAATAAGGCATCCCCCGAAAAAAAGGCACCCCATACATTTTGCCTCATGCTGAAACATAAGGCATCCCTCGAAGATACGGTACTGTAACTCTGGACAGGGGTAATCAGAGGGGGCAATGAAAATGGCACATTTGTTGTTTCTACCTCTATTTCCCCTTAACTAAATGTTTTAGGTGTTCCAACCAAAGTTTAACAACATACAATAAAATAATTCTTTTTTCAAAATATAATGCAATTTAGGTGGCATTTAAATACCATAGCTGATGAAAATATTTGACTATTCATATAATATTTGACTTTATTTAGCATCATACTATAAATACTTTCATTTACTATGTATATTGTATCTACTACAGGCAGTATTGCCACTAGATTATCTGATTACTGAAAAGCTCTAGAAGTGTCATGGTTTTATCCATTCTATTGGTCATTGTATTAAGGTAAATATGCTACATGCAAGGCAACAGCTTTATAGCATATCACATTACTTTTAAATGCATTGTTCAGAGCTACAAAAATCAGCAGAACGTAGTGGTTGCTGCGCTCTACTTAATGTATTTACCTATACTGCTATACTAAAAGCTAGTTTTCTTTATTTTTACTTGGTGATCCTGCCAGTAACCCACATCTTGCACTAGGGTGACAATGCTTTATCAGCTTACTGTGTCAATTAAGAAAAACTGCATAGAATCACCATAGGACAGGTTAGACTACAGAATACCCCCTTTCTCTTCTTCATACCACAGATGAAGAAGAATAACTAATTAAAACTCATTATAGTGTACTGGATTACACAGAGGATTTCTGGCAGGGTCACCAGGTTTATTTTTAATTCATTAAACAAATAAAAAACCAAACGTCTTTGACAAGGGTTACACATTGGCCATGCAACACTGGGGTCCAAGGTTTAAATCTTGCCTAGGTCAGTATTATCAATGAGTTTGCATGTATGAGTTTACTATGGTCAATTTGATTTACTCTCATATGCCAAACAGATAGTGGAGGGTTGATAATTTACCCCCCCCCCCCCAAAAAAAAACCTTGTTAGGTTATGTTAGGGATATATGACTATAGTAGAGACTTTACACATGGTGTAGTCGTATCACTAACTATAATGTGCCAGCTCCTTATAAATGGCAAATTACAATAATGTTTTTTTTTGGGGTTTTTTTAAATACCAGGTAAGAGCAAACAGGAGAAGTTCAGGTTTTGCACAGGTTAAATAAGTGGCACTTTGTGGAGAAAGGCCCCAAAAGATGCATAAAGTCAGCAGCCAGGCTTTTTACACTGCTGAATTTATTACTACAATTAAATATTAATCTATTCACTGACGAACTCAGCAAAAATATGTTATGGTGTGGAATTACTGATTTGCTGCTCTTCTAAGTGTTCTCTTATAGGTGACAGATTGTCTTAAGTTTTAACAACATCCAAATTATAGAAGGCCTATAAAGTCTGGGAAAATGCTGATGTTGTCAAAGCCATATTCTAAATATAAATAATACAAATACACAACCTACTTTATTTGTTTTCTGTATTACACAAATTGTGGGTTATGTCTTATGTGTGTAAGAATGTCTGCAAGCATACAATTATTCTTTCAGAACAGATGGTATATGCCAGATGTTGCACTGGCTTATTTCAGGAAAATGGTAAATCACTGTCCCATTAATTAATCATATTATTGTTTAATTACGTGTGAATTATGTGGACACTTCCAGCTGATGAATAAACATATTTCTACCTAAATTCAGATCATCACATTGAATACTATTATGCATAGAAAGCCCCATACATCTCTAAAGGTCGGTATAACTAACTCATTTATATATTTGTTTTTTTCTCATTATGCAGATATCATCCACTATGTTTATATGCCTTTGGACTTCCCATGCTTACAGATGATGTGGCACTGTAGTGTTTCTATTACAGTTATTCTAGTGACGAGTCAATTAGTTTAAAAAATCAATGATTTTTAGACAGATAAAAACATTGTAAATCAGTTTCTTGGTGTTCTTGCTATTTGATTACCACTAGTTCTATTAATTATTATTACAAATATATTTTAAAACATGCCAATAACTCTTAAGACCCTAGGCATTTGCCTATGACAAATATATATATATATATATATATATATATATATATATATCCACACATACATATATCTTTCTGCAATAAGACTTAAGTGATACTCTAAATTGTTTAAAAAGTTTTTCAGGTACAAAATCAGTTCATACTGCCAAGAAGACATTTTCCAAAAAGCAGTGAATCCTCTAAGCAAACAAATACAACACTTCAAAGTCATGGGTCGTGCATCCAATATGGGTAGTTTGCAATTCTTCAGGAATAAGGAATAAACTTATTATTATTATTATTATTATAACAGAAAATAGTCAAGTATGGCAAACTGTTTGCAGTGACACTGGTTTCCTGATTTGCCATAAATGCTGATATATTATTTATAAGTTAAAAAAACAAGAGAATCATACCTGAATTAGGATGGTATAGGGCCTCGGTGTGTGGATAATGAGTAGACAGTCCATCTGATGGGTTAACGAGGTGAAAAGCCCAAGATGTAGGATGTGTACCCCCTGATGGGCTAATTTGTTCTGCTGCAGGACACAGAGGGACTGGAGAAGTGCTGTAGGCCACTGGGACATACTTTGTTGCAGGTTGCTCTACATCTCTCAACAGATTATCTATTAGAAAACTTCTTCCCAGACCCCCATAAACATGAGGAGTTGCTGTAGGTGGGATTGATGCTGAAAGTCCCATAAAGTTCCAGCTCATAGAATGAGGTGATAAAACTCCAGACATCATCTTAAACACAGGTTAGACCTTACAAAAGTTCAACCTTCCAAATCCTCAGTTTTCCAGCTTCTTTCTGGATAGAGCAGCTGTGCTTTGGCTGCTTCAGCAAACTACAAGATGTTGCCGAGTAGTTTTTGTACTTAGAGGTGCAGCTATATGAGCTCTTTGGCTAGATAAGACAAGCAGCTTTTCTGAGAGAAGGTGTGTCCAACTCATTCATTATGTCAAATGGCTATGACATGGACAACAATCAAGTCCTGCACAGCAATACCAGCCTCTGAAATGCACTTTCTACAAAGTGCTTGCTGTTGTGTGAGAATGTATTTACTACCACTGAAAATATTCAACTAGGGGGATGATTAACTAAAGTAGCCTTTATGCCAGCTCAGCGAGCTAGTGTTCCCTTCAAAGACCCAGCTAATTCAGGAGACCTTTTTCCCTGTTTAATTGGCTGCATTTTGTGAATGTTTTATAATGTGAACAAGCTTTCTGAGCTGGCATAGAATGTGCACCTAACTTTGCCTAAAAACAAAACTTTTCTTAGCACATGTCATTATAAACCCTAATGCCAAATTTTACTTGACCAGTACACATGACCAAGAAGACATGTTCAGGTATTAGGTTCCTGCAAATAATTCTACATGTAACAAGTAATGCTGACTCAAAAATATATTACATTTTATCAAGATAATTGTATTACATAAATATTATAGTAAAAAGCCAGTCCTTACATTTGTAGCTGGAGCCTAGTGGACTGAGCCAGCTTTGTGTTTCATCTCTTCCTGTTGCATTCCACATGATAAAAACAAAAGAAAGAAAAAGTTCATGTGCAATATCACGCCAGCCAGTGACTTAACAGCAATATCCTTTTATTTATTGTAACTAATGTTGTGAGATAGTGAGTACTTGTCATTTTAATTATTGTCAATGAGCAGTTATTAAGGTATGTGGTGTATTTCTAGCCCATTAGCTCCTGCTTACCTTTATCTTTTTTGTTTTTGTATTAAATGATTACATTTGGGACTCAACATTTGGGTTTTCATTTGTTGAACTTTAGTTCTTATTTATACATTTTTCATTATTGAGCACTTCACATGATAAAAATCTATTTTTCAAAACTTAGACAAGAGAGTTGTCTGTTAGTGAAACAGTTCCTGGGTTTGCACATGAAGGCTCTTCATAATAGCTACAAAACTGTTTCACCAACAGAATCACAAACAAATAGCAAAACTACTTCTGATCTGGTTTAGTTTAAGGGGAGTAATTTATAAATACACTAATAATACAACAATAATTATAAAATACTTACGCTCTGCTTAAAATATATATGTTTGGATCCTTTGTATCTAAAACTTTTAAATAAAAAGAATGAAAAGTAACTTTTGGTGACCAAGCTTTTTCTGCGAAATGAAACTGCAAATTATAATTCTTATTTTATTAGCTGTCCTCAACAAGCACAACAACAAAAATAGAACCACATAAGTAAAATGGCAACTATTAACAGACATTTTGGTGAGATTTATGAAGGCTTTCTCAGCGAGGCTGCTTAACATGCATACACAGTTGTGAGCAGTATACAACCATGTCCCTGGACGGTGAAATAGGACCCACATGCTGTGCATGGAAATTGCCCTTAACAACATTGTCTATTGTCTCACTGATCGAAAGCCAAAGGTTACTTGTAATCCAATTTCAGGTTCTCATCATTTATAAAAGTGCCACTTCTGCATAGAACTGTTATGTCTGACAAATTTGGGATTTTGTCTGTGATGAACTGAGGTGTTATGTGTTAGTCAATAGTTAAACGGTGGTATGTAAGCGTTGTTAAACAATAGAATGCAGAAGTTTAAGGACAAGCACTTTGGCGATTCATAGGAGAGAGTCAGTATTAACGTATTCACAGCATTGCAATCAATTCTAGCTTCTAGCTTTTTTAATAACGTGTAAAAATGAAGCCTGAATTCAAAAAAGTTTTTTTAAATATTTCTTACATCCTGGTCCTTTGTGATTTTGCCAATCCCTACACTTTGGTACAATTACCTTTTAATACCTGTTCCTACATGGCATTTATTTCGAAAAAAAATTAAAAGGCCATTAATTATTTTGTTCTCTAGGGTGATTATTGTTTTAAAGAAAGAAATCATATTTTCACAATCATAGTTTAGAGCAGTGGTATCCAAACTGGGGGGCGCAAAGGTATTCCAGGGGGGGGCTGTCCTCATTCTTAACATGTGTTTTAATAGGGAGGGGGGAGCTCGATAATGTTCTTAAATAGAAAAGTGGGGCCCTGCAAGGAATGTTTGGGAACCACTGGTTTAGAGCAAGGTTCCTCCACAAAGTTGAGGTTCCTCCACAAAGATGTAAAGCAGTCAATAACAAAGCCACAATGCTCATTTTAAAAAAAATGGCAATACCAATTTTATTTCAGTTTGCCATATATGTTTTTTTATAGATGATAGGAAGTAGTATGGGCACTTACAGTCAAGTCCATATATATTGGGACATCAATACAATTCCAACCTTTTTGGCTCTATACACCACCACAATTGAAATGAAAGAAACACAGTGTGCTTTAACTGCAGTCTGTCAGCTTTGATTTGAGGGTATTTACGTCCAAATCAGGTGAACAGTGTAGGAATTACAACAGTTTGCATATGTGTCCCACTTGTTAAGGGACCAAAAGTAATGGGACAGAATAATCATAAATCAACCTTTTCCTTTTTTTTTTTTGTATATATTCTTTATTGAAAGCATTTTTTTTTCATAAACATGAATAC
>CM070034.1:62979661-62992608 GCA_036250615.1 Ptychadena robeensis | reverse complement strand
AGCTTGTGTGTCTTGTTCAGTGGTGGTCGTCTTTCAGCCTTTCTGTCTCTGAGTATTGCTGAGCTTTTGGGCACTCCATTGATGTTGCAGCTCTGAAATATGGCCAAACTGGTGTCTGGTGTGGAAATATGGCCAAATATGGCATCTTGGCAGCTGCACGCTTGACTTTTCTCAGTTCATGGGCAGTTATTTTGCGCCTTTGTTGTTCCACACGCTTCTTGCGACCCTGTTGACTATTTTGAATGAAACGCTTGATTGTTCGATGATCACGCTTCAGAAGCTTTGCAATTTTAAGAGTGCTGCATCCCTCTGCAAGATATCTCACTATTTTTGACTTTTCTAAGCCTGTCAAGTCCTTCTTTTGCCAAAGGAAAGGAAGTTGCCTAATAATTATGCACACCTAATATAGGGTGTTGGTGTCATTAGACCACACCCCTTCTCATTACAGAGATGCACATCACCTAATATGCTTAATTGGTAGTAGGCTTTCGAGCCTATACAGCTTGGAGTAAGACAACATGCATAAAGAGGATGATGTGGTCAAAATACTCATTTGCCTAATAATTCTGCACTCCCTGTGTATCTAAAGCAGGCATTTCCAAAGTCTGGCCTGGGGGCCAAATGGAACCCTTGTTCAAGCTTTCACTGACCCACAGCCTCAGTCTTAATATCAATTCTACACAGAGGTAGATGTGCACTGGGGAGACACCATTTGACTCCTAGAGGCAGGGTGATTACATACAGTTCTACCTGCAACCATGTATTGTGCCTGTCTGTGCTGGCTGCTTCAATATGCAGAAGTGCTGGGTTATTCCAGATTTTCTATATTCCATACCTTAGGAATAGTCAGGACTTCTGGGGTTAGGGGAAATATGACTGGACAGCTGAGAGGACTTATCATTGCTATGGTAGTGAATACAATGATAATAGCAAGCATGTGTGAAGGAAAAGATCTGCCCATGCCTATTTGCTTTTAATGTTAATGGTTTATCCACCTTGGCAGTACAGCCGTATCATGTTTGTACTCTGCTGGCCCTCCCCCCATCAATGAAGCTGGTGATGTGGCCTGGGAAAGTGATGCCTCTACCACCAATGGAGGTCTATGGTGGGTCCCCTGCCTCTGTCACCAATAAAGCACTGGAGACAATCTGTGGGCCAGCGGAAATCGATGTGGGCTCCCAGAGGACTGGCGTGTGTGCCACGCCAAACTGGGTTCGCGCAGACCGCCAAGGAAGTTGAAGAACGTCAGGCTGAATGGTCAGGCCTCACACATTATTACCTCGCTAAACCTGGCCCTCTCTGCAAAAAGTTTGGACGACCGTGTTCTAATGTATCCTACTGTCTTAACCTTCATTTATTTTCATCTCCATTCTATATTTTATCTAGAGTACTCAACTCTCCTCACCTCCATCCAATTTCATCTCCATTCTATATTGTATTTTGTGTACCCAACTCCAGACCCTGAAGAAACAAGCTAAACTATCACACTGCCATAGCCATGCTTTATAGCTAAAATTAGGTAATTCTCCTAAAATTGTATCCCCTATATCTAGTACTAGTGTGGCTGAACATCTGTATGTTTAATTCATCATTCCATAGGACATTACTCCAGAGCACTTAGTCCCTTTGGACAGCCAAGGAAACATCTGGCACATGAGGTGCAAGTTTTTTATAGAGCTCTTAGCAAAATACTACTTCTGCTTGCTTCATCACTTTACATACCCTACTACTTAATTTCACCATGGAGCACATTACCCACACCCCACAGTGTCTTTGACCAGGGTACTCAAAAGTAAGTAGGCCTCATTGCATCTCACTGCTGATCTCTGTTATCATGCTCTATGAATTGTTACAGAATTCCTAGCTTTGTAAGTATTTCTCTATAAAGTTTAAATGTCAAATGGTGAAATTGGGTTAAAATTCATAGTTATTTATAAAATATTGACCCACCTTGACTTTTAAGCTTTTCCAAAGGACAGTTTCGTGTATTGTTTTTTTTGTAATGCTACGACAGGTTTATATATATTTTCGGCATCGTATCTTTGAAGTTTTAAGAATAAAATTAACTTTGTGTGTAGTAAGATTACTGTAAATAAGTGCATTATTTACAGCAAAAAACTGTTATAAGAAAATACAACAAATACAATGCAAATTTGTATCTATCTAAACTATCTTTTGTAGTGGGATTGTGGTGGGATTAAGACTAAAAATAAAATACACTGGCAGCAAAAAATATTTTTAATATGGTATAAAAATTAACACCAATACACATAAATCTTGCATCTTTTATATCTGCATAGCCTCCCTATAGTGCATATTGCTTACTGTTTATTCTAACACTAACCTAAACCATAATTTAATCATTACATTTCCAACTTTACAAATAAAATAAAAATTCACAGAATAAACACACACAAGACTAAACAATAGCACAACACGTTCCATATATAGTGCAAACTAATGATACCAGCAACCAACTAGATTTAGGGTTTCTTCCCTCTTATCATGAGTAGCACATCCATGGATTCCATGTCTTATCAGAAGTATAGCTGTAGGGCGTTCATTTATCATGAGCTAGGATAACTTGATGGACCACTGAGGTTTTCCAGGATCTTGCTTTAGCTATGATGGCTGCCAGGAATACAAACCCAAGGGATAACATCTGCCGCCCCAAAAGAGCGTTTTTCTGGACACTTTTTAAAATTTTGTTAAACTGTAAATGAAATCACATAAATCCCATAGACTAATCGAGAACCATGATGGAAACAGGTGGAACACTGATGGAAACAGGTGATGCTTCCAGGAAGAAGGAGGCTAGGCGTGAGGGGACCATATACCGCTTCAATAATGGAGGTATTAAGAAAGAATTGGAAAGCCCTAAGGCCCCCTTGTGGAAAGCCCTAAGGCCCCCTTGTGCCAATCCACTAGCTTCAGTTGTATTCCAAAGTCCTCCTTCAACCAGCAAACAAGGACCCAACGGAAATGTGGGGTTACATACCAATGGGGCCATAGGAAAATGCATAGAATGAATTTGGTTTAAAATGTTAATCTATCCTATAGTGCCAAAGAAAAGGACAGGATTGGACATGTGGTTGGTGTAACTTTGGGAAAACTCAACTTTCTGAGGAAACACAGCTTGTTCCTCCAGCTGTAACAATAGGGGGGTATGTGTATGAGAGTGGGATAGCATTAAGAGTGACAATTGTCCTAAAATTATTTCTTAAAATCCAGCATGCCCAAACCCCTTCCTTCTTAGGAGTCAGCATAGTTCTCCTGTTTACTTTTTGTCTTTGGTCCACCCGGCGCCAGAGGAGAACACCAGCGCAAGCTTTAACCTACCTAACTACTGATCTGAATGGATCCCTGAATTTAGGAAACCTATATTCACCCCTTTTATCAGCCATCTGATATTGTGTGCTGGGGTGACCCTACTTGGTGGCCCTCCGTTCCCATTTCCGACCTGCAGGCTAGAGTCATTGAAAGCTATTAGTTATCTTGGACGAATTGTGGGATTTATATGGCATCAACTCAGACCCCCTGATGAAGGGATGTGTCCTCCAATAAACGACTGTATAATGAGGGCTCGAAATCTGTTTTAACCCCTATTCTACCAGTTAACAAATAAAAGCTGTAACTACCAAAAGATGATCTGCACTAAATAGCTAACAGTCCGAAACTCAAAGCTATGGGAATTATTAGTTACTTTATTGCATGGATAAAATGTGAGGAAATTATGCATTTTAGGAAACGGATGTTACAGCAAATTGCCAACTTTATTAAAATAGGACATTTTGCTTCCAAAAAGTAAGTGACTCCCATTATCTTATGAGGACATTGAACAATATATTTTAATAATTTGTTTATGTTTTGCATTCAGACAATTTGTATTTAGCCAATATATATATTAAGCAAATAGTTTTAATTACCAGAACAAATGTTTCTATTAATACATTTCCAAAATACTGTCCCTATAAACCAGAAACACTATATCTTCTCCTTGTTGCTGCATTATAGGCACATGGTATTGTAAAACCACTATTAGACCAGGGATCCACAAGTTTAAAAATCGCACAGAGAGGGGACGCGAGCACTCAAAATGAATACAGGTATGCGCCCATTTAATATGAATGGGATGCGTACAGACAATTCAACTACTTAGATTTTGCTGCATTTCAGTAACCGAAATGGAGCACTCGCCTTAGGTAAGGCCCCGTCATTACTGGGCATGATGGATGCGTCAGCATGGTGGATGCACTATGACACCCAACCCAAGTGTCACAGCAATAACAACACTGAGCCCCATGCTGTGATTGGCATTGTGCGGGCTGGGCTATGACATGTATGTGTGTACAGGTACATCATAGCCCAATACTTTGAATAGGCCCCCTCTGCCCTTGGATTTTTTCCAGGCAATTGGCACGCAGGGAAAAAATATAGTAGAGAGGCCCTTAAACTGTTCATACTCCTTTGCCACTTATGTTTTGTTTCTTTTTTTATGTTCAATCAAGCCAACAATGTCAATGTCCCATGAATAAGAGAATGGATGTTTATCAGACTCCATGTTTACATGCAGGTACCTCACTAGTCCACCAGAGGGCACAATAGCCCATTATATGACAAGCCTTGATGTGACTGCTGTGGAATGATAATGTATTTAGCAGTTCAGCCTAGAATTGCTGCTCTTCACATTCTATAAAGACTGGGACATTGAAGATTTACCTACACACTAATTAAATGTGCAACAATGATTATTTATCTGTTATTTTTCAGTTCTATTACCTTCTGGTTGCATTTTATTTTCAGATAGTTTATGGCATTGTATCAAAACAAGCGTAACTAAATTAAACCCTACGCTAAACATGATACACTAAGCACAGTCCAGAATTTGGCTTTATTCCATGATAGGGCTATTTAGGGCACCAGAATATTATTAGTCAGTGATTGCCATACAAAGGAATCAGGCTTGGCATTTGGTTTGCGTTTCCTTAGCAATGTGTATTAGCACAGGCTTATAAATTCAGATCATTAGATTATTCCAGTGCACGGTTTACCTACTGACCCTATTTAATACGGGATGATGTAATGATTGCATAAACAGATACGTCTGTTAGATATTTGAGAAACATATTTCTGATAACTCACATACACTATATTGCCAGAATTATTGCTACACCCTTCCAAATCATTGTGTTCCAAACACCTCCATGACCACAGGTGGATGTGCTTGATATGATGCCCCCTGGACAATAAAACCATTTGTGAAATTTCCTTGTGAAATATTCGACTGTTAAGGTAGCCATACACATTTAGAATAGTGTCTAATTTAGACTGCCGTGAAATTGGCTGCACATCTAGAGCTTAACCTCCCTTTTAACGGCGTGGTACGGGCAATCGAGGCAGTGTACAAAGTACACTGCCTGTCACTCGCTCCCTCCCTCCGCCCCTCTCCACACAGCTGGTGTCATTATTGACGCCAGCTGTGTGGGCGGGAAAGCCGGCGCTCCTCCATTAACATGGAGGTCTACCGTGAGGCGATCGGGGCAGTGCCGAAACCCCTGGAAATGCTGCAGCGATGAAGACAATCGCTGCAGCTTTCCAGGGAGGCATCGGGTGGACCCGATGCCGGCTTCCCCTGCGGTTGGGGCAACCCTGAATGGCAAACGAACAGGGTTCGTCTCAACCGCTAGGGAGGTTAAAGTTGTAATTCGGCCATGAAATTGATCTAAGCCATTAGATGTCAGTAATTCTTAGATCGTTTTCATTCCTTTGGATAAGGACCAGCATCCCCAAGTGCCGGAACACAAAGGGTGCCTCCTGGCCAATTCTCGGCAGGTCCAGCCGTGTGTGATGACGTTGAACTTTACTGGAGCCTTTTTGCAGGACCGGCCAAACAAAAACACCTCCCCCTACCTCACTTAGAGTGAGGATTTTCATACAACTTATCAAATGACCCTCTTCTTTGATTAGTTGTCGAAAAAAATCATCCCTGCACACCTGTTTGGAACGATACCCTCGTTGGGAGGGGCTTGTTTTTGACAAATATGCTGTCATAAAAATACCCTGAGAAGAAGGACGAGGACTACTGGTTTGTGGTTGTGTCCTCTTCCTTTTTCCCTTGGAAAAATTGGAGCTGTACATCTCTGTTTATGTTTTTTAAGGAAAAGAGGTATTTGCCATTTAGCACCGAATGGTTAACCTTTGTATTTTAACAATGAAATAAATGTGATTTTTTAAGAAAACTTTTGTCAAATAGTCTTTCAAGAAACACACCTCAGAAACCCCCATCACATATATTGTATAATATATGACCCTCTTCTTTGATTAGTTGTCAAACTTCATATGGTCCTCGCATTCGCTCTAGAACATTCCATAGAGTACTTCATGGAATGGGTTTTCATGGCTGATCAGCTGCATCCCAGCCTTTTATCACCAAGTGCAATGCAAAGTGTCAGAAGTAGTGGTGTTAGGCTATGTTCCCACTTAGGCGATTAATCGCCTACGCTCACATGTCTAAGTAACATCGCAGGCGATTGAAAATCGCGAACGCCAGGCGATTAATAAGAGAGAATGGGATTATTCTAAATTGGGTAACTTTTTCTATATTGGGGCTCAGTGGTATGCTTCAGGATACCAAGATATTTTGAACTTCATTTGATACTGTGAATTTCATTTTTCAACTTTGTGAGAAGTTCGGGAATTACCCATTCCTGTTCCATGATGCACACTAGAAAGGCTCATAAAGACATGAATGACCAAGTTTAGTGTCAATGAACATGACTTGCCTGCACAAAGCATTGAGCCCAATCAGATAGAAACCCTTTGGAATAACTGCAAGCCAGCTAGAAATAATGTTCATTTCAAATATTGTAATTGCAAATTTTTATTGCGAATATCGTCACTTTGAGAATTCGCGAAGATCTTGAATATAGTGCTAGATCTTCGTAATCACATATATTCGAGATTTTTTGACATCAGTACATAACTACCATGCATTGTGTTCATAATATGTGCATGTACAGGTGGTCATTTACCCATTGAAGGTGACCTCTTTTTTTTGTTGCAAACATTAGGTGAAAAAGTTGTGATATTTTGTAAATGTGAATTTTGCCCTTGCTGCTCATCACTAGCCAGAAAAAAAAATTACATTGGAAAAAACAAGAAGATATTGGGAGAAACTAATGAGAATTAATCCTCAATGTAGGTTAGGGGACCCACTGCAAAGGCTAATACAATTTTGATGGGGAGTTTAGGTTAGAAGATTCAAAGGACACTGGCAAAAGTACCTGACCAGCAAACCTCATGTCTCTTTCACCATGCCAAGTCGCTCATTTACTGGGCAGTTAAAAAACACCCGTGTAAATGAGCCCTTAATCCCCCTTTACACCTTTAGATCACTCCATACAATTTTCTTTAGATCTACCAACAATTTTGTAGTATAGTGGCCCCCCTATAGAATACATGGTGATTGGAAGGTTTAGAATGTCCTCATATTACATGGTTTTGGTAGAAGAAAAGTTGATTGTATAGAAATTTTAGTGTTGGTGCTTAGCATTTATTCTAAAAAATGCACTGCAGTTCTTTAATTATAGGAAGCTACAACTGCAAATACCGTCAGCAGACTCTTGAGATTCAGTTTTTTTTTAAGTGGAATTCTGGGTTGACAAGCTAAGCTTTCACTGTTGCTGTGCATAGGGCTTCTACCTGGCTAGTAAAATAGGAATTTTTCTCTCCATATAATTCATTTGACATCAATAGGAATTATTCCTTTTACCAGAGAAGGCGGAAACCTTACCTGTGAATAAACCTGCCCATTATTTTTGTCCCTCCTGCACATTCCTACTGACCAGTAAGTAAGCCTTATACACTGATAAGTGTGTTGAGCAGGAGAATTAGTGACTGTACATGGAACACATGATGAAGTTTGTAATGAATTAGACTCCTCAGAATCATCATATTTCCTCTAACCTAATTAACTATAGGCTGCAAAAAAAAACTCTTATTGTTGATCAAAATAGTATTCTGCAATCATATAATGAGAGCACATTACTGTAGGTGATGCCGTTTTCAGGGCATGTATCAATAGTGCATGGAGGCCACAAAATATTGTCTTAGCTCTAAACTGGTTTCTTGGCCTTAGCAGGTCTGCAGGGATATATAAACACAGACATATAATGAGTGTCTTGTGCTCTTGGTAAGAAATTGTATCTAAAACCCAGGACAAAATAGTGTTAGCACACCTTTAGATGACCTATCCAGCTCCTAATGTTCCCTGAGGCTGTGTGAGCCAGTATAACACGTTTTGTTCACAATTCATGGTTGCTGTTGTGAATTGTCTTGCTCTTTCTGCCTCCTGCCTGCATGTTGCTACTGGATCTGGGCCATACTGTCCATTATTTACTTGCTACTCTTTAACTTTTGAAAGTTTGTAAAAGAAACCCCTGAATCAGATATGAAAGCACATGACTCATAGAATAAAAAGTAAAAACTATATTTCCAATACATTTACCCAATAAACTATTTTCTTTACGATATCCTTACCCTTTACGACCATGTTACTGCACAGTGTAAGGAGAAGCAGTAAATAGATGAGCCCTTCTGTCCAATAAAGCAGAGATTTTTATTTCTTCTGCTACTATACCCTCCCTTGACCCTGAGCTCTGCTGTAAAGAATGCAGATACGGTTGAAATATAGAACTTACACTGCTTTCATTTAACAATAAAATATTAACTTAATAAAATATTCATTAAATACAAATCTGCCAAAATAAATACCAAAAATGATTTAGAAATGTCCCAAAATATCAGTTGTCATTTTTTTTGTACAAATGATGACTGTACACAAAGAGAAATTCAAAAATATATCCTGGTGGTAAATGGGCAGATTATAAAGGAGATACAGTTGAGGCCAAAGTTATCACCCCCCCCCCCCCCCCCCCTTATGAAATTGGACAACACTCTTGATTTCTTCATTTAAAAAAAATAGTTTGTTGATTTGGAAACAAATACACTACAAAAACAATCTCCAATAAGTTTAATTAGGATATTTTATTGAAACACCGAGGGCAAAAATAAGACATCTAAAATGAAAAGCCCCCTGGCCATTAATAGTAAATAGTGTTCCTTTCTGAGCCACAACTCACAACAATCTCTTAAGGTAGCAATAGATAGGTTGATTATTTTACAATTCGTTCATATTGCACAATAAGAAAAATAAGAAAATCGATCGTTTGTACCACCACACAGTGGTATAGATTCACAGCAGGTCGGTTTTTTTTTCAGCATCATTACCACCTGGAAACTAAAAAGAACGACATGGAAATGTAAACCGTCTGAAATTTACCGATATGTCCGACCACTGCTCTATTGATATCCTATTTGATATCGACCACTTTTGGTCGATTGTACCAGGTGAGTAGGAATCGATTCCTGTTTAATAAATTTTTTTGTTGATCGAACTTTCCATTGCAAATTTGTCAATCGAATCTTTCATTGCAAATTGTTCAAGCTGATTGTCTATAGCAGATTGCATGGTTTCGGAGCACCCACCACAGATTCTCAATAGGATTGAGGTCTGGGCTCTGTGCGGGCCACTTCAGGATCTTAGTTTTCGTGTCCTTGAGGAACTGTTGGCTTAGTTGTTACCCTTATTATAGTATAACTTATTATTATAATTCAACAGCAAGGAAATTCCAAAATGAAACTAGGTGGTATCCTATCATGGTAACACACAGGAGTTTACTAAACTCCTAAAAGGATCTTTGTCAAATGTTTGTTGAATCGGCCTGTATAGCAGGTGCTTGATTTTATCTGTGGTCGTGGAAGTGATTGGGACATCTAAATCCAAGTATTGCCACAATACCTACCATTACTTTGTCCACCTACACCCACCTTTGTCCACCTGTCCATAAATGAGTGGGGTTATGTATAAAGAGTGTTCAAACTTCTACATGGTGACACTGAAATGTATGCAAAATTACAATAATTGAACCTCCCTGGGGTTACAATTAAGTGACAGCTCCTATAATTAAAAAGGTACATGAACTTTGTTTTTGAATTCCTTATCTTTTTCCTTTGACGGACGCACGCAGAGACGTCTGCCTCATTCTCATCGGATAGAAAAGAAAAAAGTCAGGGATGCTTAAGACTAGGTCGAATATTTGAATTGCCAATATATATTCGACGAATATCCGCTATTCGAGAATTTGCAAATATGACGGCAGATATTTACAATGCATTGCAATTTTATATTTGTGTGACATTCATTTTGTATACATGTGACCATTAATTTTGCAGGTAATCACAATGTGATTAAAATTGTGAATATGTTTTCGCAATTCTTGGCCATATACTCTAAATATTGCAAATTCGTATATTGCCTATGCTGCTCATCACTACTAGAGACAGACTGGAGGGGAGTATCCCTTTGTTTTATTTTTGGGTGCACAGAGTTCAACTTGGGCTGACCACTTCTGGCAAGTTTTTTCAGCCCAAGCTGGACTCGGGCTGATGGCCCGGGAGGTTAAATAAATTTTGGCATGTGCTCTTTAACCATGTCTAAAATGTTACGATGGCCCTTAAAAAAAACACAACAGTTTAAGTCAATTATTTGAATCTTGAATCTGGTATGATCGATGTATTAGACTGACGATATTTCAATCACACAAGCGGATCAGATCTCAGATTTATCGAGTAAAAGTTGATCTTTAGATTTAAAACTTTATAGTTAGGATTAGAGGTGCAAATTAAAAACACATATATCCTAAACAGTATTGTGGTCACTGTAGTTTATTACTAACATATCTCTGTTGGGTTGAGGTCTCTTTATCCGAGTTTTTGCCCACCGACTATGGTAGTTCAGCTGTATCAATCTTTTTTTATAGTACATTAAGTATACTTCACTCCCTGAAATGAACTAATAGGCCAACATCCCCAAAACATCATCAAAAGAATGGAGAGGAGAAGAAAGACCTCCCTGCATTCGAATTTCTTACAAAACCGGAACATGGGGACTTTTGTGGTCAGAATTAGAATCACATAGTTAAAGGTGTACTGAGTTAACTAAAAACAATACATTAAATAATCTATATACAATTTCACAATAACGTCTCATCATTTACTGGACATTCAATACCCCAGCAAGGGTCACAATTAGGATTTTAACAACTGATAAGCTAATGCAATCCTGGCGCATTTCGTTGATAACTTCTTCAGGGGGGAGATATTGCATAGACCAATTATAGGTCGCAAACCAATTTTACGTCAGATGTGAGGTAAGGCTCCACTGAGGAACGGTTTACAAAACTAGACCCTATAGCCAGTACAATGGTAAACCCCTCTTTAAGTAAAATTAATCTGAGTAATCAATCTTCAGTTCTAAATAACCATATCAGGTATGTCAGGAACAGAGTATGTACATCCTCACAGGGGATCACAGGGGATCTGTATCTATATGTTTTATAGTACCGTTACAACAGTTGCTAATTAACATAACAACAGCCCAAACTCCCAGATAACTGAAATAGCAAATATGCTAAAAGACATACAAGAACCTAAAAAAGTTATGGCGAATCTTTCAGAGAGCGAGTGCCCAAACTGGAACCCAAAACCCACTTATTTATCTCAAAGTTCCGGCATGGCAATTTAACCTCAATTACACTCACAAAATATGTAAACACACACGCCCTCCTTTCTTATAGTATAGAATAGGGGAGGGTAAAGGGGGGCTGTGTGCAATCAGAAGACAAGGGAAGAGAACTGACAGCATTGAGAGCCTGCAGGCTGCAGTTCTCTCCTCTTCGCTGGCTGACAGCTCAAAAGTTCCCTGATATGCTGTTCAATAATTCAGAGGTCTTCCTTCTTTCTTGAGCAGGGCCTGCATGATTTTGTTTAATGTGATTTAACCTCCAAATGATTCCTTTACTTAGATTGGTAAGCATGCTCCATAGTATGATCGAAATACCTAGAACTCGGCGAGCCTGCTGTGATTCTGAATATCAGCGAGCTTGCCAGCCACCCCGGTAGGGTTCTCGCCATTGACCTGCATGTTAATGCAGGCAATGATAGTTTTCCACCTACATCCCAGGCGTCATCGATGATGTTGGGAATGTAAAGAGAAGTGGAGGAAGGCCGGAAAATCTATTGCACATATCTAGTTGTTGAAAACACTGTCAGGGGGGGTTAAGAAATTAATGGCACAGATGTGTCTTTTATTGTACATTTGATGTCACATGTGTTGTAGTATTATGTTTTGCTAGTTAAAGTTTGGATGTGTAAAGCAAATGTAAGTTTGTTTCTTTATGTAAGGAACATTATATCTGATGAGAAGGATTAACTTTCTCAATTGTAGATATTTTCTGAATTGGCATCGGAATTGGCCAATTCTGTGTTTAGAGATAACCTTACACAGTTCGATATTTCAGCTTGATCGAAAACGAACAAAAACTTGTATTTAAGTTTGACATTCCTGAACTATTATGATTGCCATCTCCTTGCAGCAGGGAAGACTCCCTGATGGTTTACAACAGAGGAATGTTCATGTCAGCTAAGAAGAATGCTGGCTGATCTACCATCTTGATCTCTATTCGTTATATATCTGCTCAGGTTTTCACCTGATAACTACCACTGATCTCTTTTCATGATTTCTATCCATCGGATCCCTACCCCTGATCTCTATCCATCGGATCTGTCCCCCTAATCTGTATTCATCTGATCTCTACCCCTGATCTCTGTCCAGTGGATCTCTCTCCCTGACCTCTGCCCAGTGGATCTCTCTCCCTGATCTCTGTCCTGTGGATCTCTCCCCCTGATCTCTGTACAGTGGATCTCTACCTCTGATCTCTATCCATCTGATCTCTCCCCCTGATCTATATCCAGTGGATCTCTACCCATGATCTCTGTCCAGTGGATCTCTCCCCCTGATCTCTGTCCAGTGGATCTCTCCACCTGAT
>CM070034.1:62913693-62951455 GCA_036250615.1 Ptychadena robeensis | reverse complement strand
AAACAAAAAGAGATCTAAAGAAAATCTGACAGAGAAATCTAAAGGTGTATGGGGACCCTTGAGCTAGCCACACACGGTTCAATTTTATCGGTCAATCGACAGTAAATTAGATTTTGTAGTTTGATGAAAAAATCGATTTTCATTTAATCGATGTACACCACATGGGGAGTATGATTATTGTGTAATTTCAATTGTAAAGTTCATCCAAGTAATCATAAATCGTCAATTGAATTCATCGTACGATTTTAGTTTCAATCAGAAGTGATGTGTTAAGTGGAAGTAGCCACACACATCGAGTATCATTGACTCGACCAAAAAAAAGCTGCAAGGAATGTAGTTCAACCTACCAAAATTTTCCAACCTGTCCAATCACGATTCAATCAACAATTTGACAAAAATCGATCAATAATCGTCGATTGTACTATGTGGCCAGAAAAAAAGTTTTTCTTTCAATTGATCGCATTTTTCATCGAAAAACGTTGATTGAACACTAAAATCGAACCATGTGTGCCGAGCTTTAGGGATATACAAAATTGCATGATTCAAACGTCGGGGAGTGGAGACTAGGCCTAAGTGCCAACTTTTTTCAGAAATATTGCAAGCTCAGGAAACACTTACTGAAAAAGAAAATGAGGATTTGGTTGACAAGCAGCATTTTTTTTAAAAACTTGTGAAATAGTTGTGAAATTGTCCCACTTCTGGTGGCAGAAAAGGCAGAAGCCAGTTCTGCGGATTCTTGCTAATCTCCATTCGTTCGCCCATCTGTCTTTATGTAGAATTATTTCCCTCCCTGAGTCCCTGATACAGAGCAAAACCTACAATGTAAATGTATAACAGTCATAAACTCCCAACACTTCTTTTTTACTTAAACTTTTAAATACAGAGAAGGCTTAAAATTTAAATTGACCTTCTGTATTTTTTTTTCTACAAAGAGGTTTATTTTGGATTATAAAGTGATTATAAATATTAAGATCCCCTTCATCCCCTTCACCACTGGTCACAAGAACATGAAGCGAGGGGAAATCCATTTGTGGCTACAGACAGCTGTATAACTCTGAAAGATCTAAATGATTGTTCTGGTTGTAGATCATTTTTGCTAAATGTGTCAGTAAGAGTTCATAGCATGCTGTGAGTCAGAAATAATGACAAGTAATGAACCAAAAATTCTGTAACATATGGGGAAACTCCTGTATCTGAGTAATGGCATTAAAACTTGCTTTGAATGGTATGTTGCTGCTCAGATAACATGTGTAACATATGCTCATCCTACTCCAAGTTTAGCCTTCATGAGCTGTTTGTGTTGAGTTATGTTTTTGGGATTCCTTCACTCTCAACAGTTTTCCAGTGACTAACATTAGGAATGTATGATTTTGACATTTATTCACAGAAATCAACGTTCTGCTTAAAAAAATCCATAGAGAGATCTGACAAATACAGTACTTCACAGAAGGATTTGAAATGGCAAAAAAATAAATAAACACAAACCCTTCCCAAGTCTACTGAAACTCTGTCACTGTTTAGGATTCTTTATGAAAAGTCTTGGCAAGCCTAGCAGCACTGCACATACATCTAGTAACCCAAAACTACTTCTGTGAGGTTTGTTTTGGGGTTATGTGGTCTAAATGTTGAGCTCTAAAGGGGTTTAGATATATTGTTTATTTTGGCAGAAGGTTGAGTATTTCACAGCAGTGCCTTTGGGGGGCCTGAGTAAGAACTTGCATAGGGCCCCTGAAAGGTTAGACTGGGCGGAGCTGCCGAAAGGCTAGACCTGTAGACCTAGCAGGCATTAGGTGGCAATGATTGGCTTTATAGTTGGTGAAAGTATGGCTTCCTCTAAATGACTTCTTGTGTCAGAGTGTGTAGGACTGTGTATTAGATGTGCTAGCTGAGTTGGGATTCTGCTGAGTATGATCTCTTTTGAGACTGAAAGAAAAAACATGGTTTGACAAGTTAGAACTTTATTATACTAACACTGCCAGATAAAATCTTCAAACAATATTAAAGCTTTCTTTACATCTATCATTATGACCCTGTTGCGTCAGTATTTTGACTTGCTAACTCCGATTAAATATGGAGATAAAAACTTCTTCTGAAAGCTCAAAGGTTTACTTTCAACTAAAACACTGTTGGATGCGCCTAAGGTATGCTCTATAAGATGAACATGCCTATTCCAGAGAAATGTATAATGTGGCTATGTAAATGTTCACAGTCTTTAATTTTCTTCTTTGTAGAGAGATGGATTTTATCTTGAATCTGCTTTCTCACAACCTGACAAAAGTTCTCATCGAAAGATGTGGTGGCTCAGCACGAGTATGTTTAGCTCTAAAATTATACCGTTGTTCTGTTTTGTGGTATTGCGAGGAATGCTGCTGGGAGTTTTGTTGCTGTTGGCTCATGTCTCAGGAGTATAATTAAGCCTGCCAAAGGGTTGTGTCTTTATTACCAAATGAAGCAAAAATGATGCCGCCACCAGCTGCCGCCATCTCTGGAGCTTTGTTTCATAGTATCTAACTTTGTGCTTCTCTATTTATTAGTATATGGGCTTGCGCAGTATATCATTCGTCTAACTATGACAATAACCTTGGTAAAGTATGAGTTATAAACCTTAAACTCTCTGGTTTACACTATAAATTTTATTTATATGTTTTTCGTATGAACTACATAAAGTGCACCTAGTTATGTCAGCTGCTGCTGTTTCTGATAGTAAGTCAATATGTTTGGCAATCTTCACATTGGCCTGCTTCCAGGCTGACTTTAATATGCTGCTTATGTGGGTATCCATCACCGGTACCTGCTTGGTCTACTTTCAGTTGCTCCTCCAATCCTGTTAGACCGTGGTTTTAGGCATTTTTCTATTGATTCCATTTAAAAGAAATACAATAGTTTATAGTCTACAATAGAAGACTTATACTACTGTGTCAGGTCAGAAATTTGCAGGCATTGAAGCCCCTGTAAAGCTATTCAACACTTCCGGGAATGCTATTCCAGTGCAAATTTTAATAAACCTCTAAGCTACCCATACACAAAATTTTCAAGCGACTGTCGGTCGCTCAGAGAGTTGCAGTCCATCCTTTGTCATTGGCCAGAGAAAAAACGCTCATGGCCATTCTCTGGCTGATCCCAATTTGGATTGATCAGTCCAGATGGCCAGCTGCGATCCATGGATGATTTTACGGCCATTCAATTTCTGCAAATGGGCACGCTAGTCAGTCCCACAAAATCGTCAGTGGATCTATGTGTGTATGGGGGGCCTAAGGGAAGAAGTATTTATAAAGAATCAAAATATATATTGTTTTTTCTTTTGCACTATTTTCTCCATATAATGCTCTCATTAATTAAATATATTAACATTGCATGTCTAGGGCTGAACTAGAAGTTTTTATAGCTATACAAAAAATAAATAGGAATACAGCAGATTTCTGGGGCCAATGAATTACTATTACATTTAAATAATCTATCAACCTAGGTGTATAACTTCTTATATAAGATTCTGTTTATTAAAATTAACAGGCCCTGTTAGGGTTGTTAGTAAGGTAGTCAGCAACATCAGCATTCTGTGACCGTGTCAATAATTCAATAAACTGGCTTTTATAAACTTTATTTTATACTTTACATTTCTTACATGTTGTTCTGTTATACAAAATCAATTAGGAAAAAGTAAAGCTGGGTGAATATGCAAAAATAAATATTCCTCTCATAAATAAGAAATCCTCAAGAGTGACATTTTGTGATGACATCAAGCCCAGTTTATAACACTCAGTTTCCCATTCCTAGGGAGGTTTCAGTTCATTGACACTATACTCATTTACTGCACACTGCTTGTCTTCTGAAGCTGGATACCTAGAGGCATAGAACAACATTTGATATGTAGGCAATGCACTTTGAAGGTAACCTATTGACACCTCCTACAGTATGTTTAGAAATGACATAAAAGCTTAATGTTCTTGTACAAACAGACAATACGGTAGGGGAATCTTGTGTATTTCTAATACAGCAGTGAAACTTGACCTAAATAACTGGAATAAAATATAGCACATTTACAGTAAGAATTTACTGCTGGTATATGATGAACAATGAAAGTAGAATAGAAAGTAATGCATTGGCTCTATTAGTTATACTCCGTAGCACATATACAGACTCTCTGTATTAGGTCAAGACATGCTGGCCATTCTTTTTCACAAAGCTGAACTGTACAAAACCGTTTGCAATGAACATCTTCAGTTTATTAGCCTGTGTAATACTTGTATACCAGTGAAATTGTTATGCAATACGTTATATATTTTAATAAGTGCAATAAGCCCTCCCACATATTATTTAGGTAATGAAGAACTATTTGAAATTATGTTAAAGAGAAAAAATAAGGGTTAAGGCTTTTAGTAAGTCAAATAGGTAGGGATGACACCACCTAGCAATATTTTTTCAGGGCACTATGAGATTTTTTTCTATACTTTGAACATTGAATAATGTGCATGAATCTTCTATAGTTCATGCAAGGCTTTATAGAGGCTCTATAGGTGCAAAAACGGCCACTGATCGTGGGTGCCCACATGGGGTGACAAAGCTCGGCCAGAGAACAGACATGTCCGTTAATCTCTGGCTGATGCCATTAGCGTCCCCATTCAAACTAAAGGTGGGCACACCAAGGGTGCCCGCCGATGCTGTGAGCGATGGAGAGCAGTGTGATGACGTTATCACGTTGCTCTCCACAGCTCATCTGTCAGCCCCCACTCGATATGTGTGTGGAGGACCTTAAGGGTGCGACCTCCACCCCACTGCTTGGGGACAGTGAGAAAATTTCCCCACCTCCGACCATACATGGTGGGGTACATAGTTGGGGTAATAGGAAAGGTTGCCCGTGGAAAAGGAAATCTAAGCATTTTTAGATCAACATACAACTAGCAACCGAAATAGTAAGTTCATGTTTCCTTTTCGTTGTTATCGAGCCCATTATTTGGTGTCCTGCACCCTCATATATTGTCTCATTGAGCTCCTCTTTTAATCCCTTGTGCTAACCCACATATTTCTCTTTGTCTTTTCATCTTTTCCTGGTTTCACCTTTTATGGTGGACCCTCAAGAGCACTTCCATTCCAGCCTACAACCATGAATTTTCTATAATTCCCCATATTGTGCTTCCCCACCCTGCTTTTACAGACATTAGCAACTAATAATATATTTGGAGACTGTGATATAGTGACATTTAAAGCCAGCTTTCCCATATCTATTTCATAGCATTGTTTGTATGTATGGCCATGAGATTTGCATTGTGCAAAGCAGTGTCTCTGTTTTGTCATTTGCAACACAAAACACCTGCTTAGAAAATCAGGATAGACCGGTTTGCTTACGTTTTGTGATATTTACTGAACAACTTTTGTCTATTGGAATGCTGCAGTATTTTCTTTCAGCTAACCCAAATCAAACGTTTAAATATGTTTTATGCCTGAAAGAATACATACAAAAAAAACTAAAGGATGCCATTGCTCATCCTTTCCTTGGTCGTTTCTAAAAATACTATGCCTTTCCTGTTTTTGACCCTATTGCTTTAAGAAAAGCAAATAATATCTGCTGAGATAAAAAATATTAACACTCCTATACTTTTGCTGGGCCTACTTAAACTAAAGGGCTAGCATTTTCAGCAGAGGTGGCCACCCAAGGCTGGGTACTGTCGCCTATAACCTATAGCACTATGCATTTTCTGTCTGCTTTCAAGGTCCAAAGTAGAATGAGTCTGATTTACATATATGTTGAAAATCATCCAAAGACTGACCTGTACGACTTGTGTTTGAGTTTCTAGGTTAGTTTTTTTGGATATGGATTGTATATTTTAAGCACACAGAAGAAAGATCTCTTTATAAACAACTAAAAGGCACACTGGCATAGTGTTTAACATACAAAAAAGGCATAAGCATACCAAATGCTCATTGCAACCCAACTAACAATTGGCAAAAACTGAAAGAAATGTTTGGTTATGGTGTTTTTTCCCCCCAGAGTTGGCAACATTATGGTCAATATACAGGGAGTGCAGAATTATTAGGCAAGTGGTATTTTTGAGGAATAATTTTATATTGACAACAACCAGTTCTCAATGAACCCAAAAAACTCATAATATCAAAGCTGAATATTTTGGAAGTAGTTTCTAGTTTGTTTTAGTTTTAGCTTTTAGGGGGATATCTGTGTGTGCAGGTCTATTCTGGCATAATTATAGGCAATAACAAAACAAATTATACCCATTCATTATTTATTTTTACCAGTGAAACCAATATAACATCTCAACATTCAAAAATAAATTTCTGACATCAAAACCAAAACCAAAACAAATATGACCAATATACCACCCTTTCTTTCAAGGACACTCAAAAGCCGCCATCCATGGATCTGTCAGTGTTTTGATCTGTTCAACCATCAACATTGCGTGCACAGCAACCAAGCCTCCCAACACTGTCAGAGAGGTGTACTGTTTCCTCTTGTACACAATGATGATGGACTCAGGTTCTCATGGGGTCGATCATTGAACAGAGGCATGTATAGTTTTTTCTTTTATACCCGTCTTGCCAGCCACGCTGTGGATACTTGACGTGGGTGATGGAGCATTGTCCTGCATGAAAAATCATGTTTTTCTTGAAGGATGCCAGACATCTCCTGTACACTGCTGAAGAAGTTCTTCCAGAACTCGCCAGTGGACTGGGATTTAGCTTGACTCCATCCTCAACCCAAAAGCCCCCCAAGCTCTCTTTGATATACCACCAAACCCAGTACTCCACCCCTTGCTGCCGTCGAGTGGGACTGGAGCTCTTGCTTACCAACCAGCACGTGCCCATCCATGGCCCATCAGACTCACTTCTTTATCAGTCCAAAAACCTAGAAAAATCAGTGAATATTTCTTGGCCCAGTCTTGACGTTCAGCTTGTGTGTCTTGTTCGGGTGTCTTTCACCCTTTCGTTCTAGTCTTGCACACCTGTGCTTTTGGGCACTCCAGATGTTGCAGCTCTGAATATGGCCAAATGGTGGCAAGTGGCATCTTGGCAGCTGCACACTGACTTTTCTCCAGTTCATGGGCAGTTATTTGGCCTTTGTTGTCCACACGCTTCTTGCGACCCTGTTGACTATTTTGAATGAAACGCTTGATGTTCGATGATCATGCTTCAGAAGCTTGCAATTTTTAAGAGTGCTGCATCCCTCTGCAAGATATCTCCACAATTTTTGACTTTTCTAAGCCTGTCAAGTCCTTCTTTTGACCCATTTGCCAAGGAAAGGAAGTTACTTAATAATTATGCACACCTAATATAGGGTGTTGATGTCATTAGACCACACCCCTTCTCATTACAGAGATGCACATCACCTAATATGCTTAATTGGTAGTAGGCTTTCGAGCCTATACAGCTTGGAGTAAGACAACATTCATAAAGAATGATGATGTGGTCAAAATACTCATTTGCCTAGTAATTCTGCACTCCCTGTAGGCTGACTAGCCTCCTGAAGGACAAGCATATAGATTTTCCATTGGATACTGGATGCAACCAGCTTCTACTTCCTTTAAGATGTATAGTGATCCCATTGATACCACTTCCCTCCACTCTGAATCTTGGTCCCTCACTGCAGCTTTTGGAGCACTTACCTGGAACATTCCTTTCCCTTTTCCATTCCTCCTTTCTCATGCTGTTGCCTTTTTATAATGTATTTTATTTAGTGATTAAGAGATATCTGATGCAACCAGGCCCCTCCTACAACATCTTTTTGTCCACGTATCAGAAGTATCAGAAGTTTATACTGTCAGTCCATAATTGTGTTTTTGTTTTTTGTTGGATATGATCCATTATGACTTATTATCTTAATTTTGGAAGAGATGTTTCTTTTTCATGTCCCAATTCCTATGACCATTGGCTCTATTTTGATTGCCAGACAATGTATTCTTAACTTAATTATTTTTTGATAATTATAATGTGTTACAATTTGTCTTTAGAATTCTGTGCATTTGCTGTTTTTTATTTTCAATAACTGTATAGGAAGCAATTATGTACTGCTCACATGATTCTAGGGCAGGGTATATGTGTTCTGTGGAGTAACATCTTGTATTTCTGCCTGGTAATCTGATGAATATGTTTTCGATTTGGTAAATGGCATAATTGCATCATTTATTCTGCCAACTGCAAAGTTTTGGGGAAGAAACATTATAGTATGGGTATTTTTCCTGGAGTTTTGGAATAGGCCCTTAAACCACGGTGAAGTGACACCCTAATTCTTCAGTATAATGAAATATTTACTCTACCTTGTGAAAACAATTTGGGCAAGTTTCTATTCTGTTCTAGCATGACTATGCACCAATATGCACAGCAAGATCATGGTTGGGCAAGTTTGGTAAATAAAAAACTAGATTGACCTGTACAGAGCCTTGACTTCAACCCATTAAATCTTTGGTATAAACGTCAGATTGTGAGCCAGGTCATTTTGTGCAACATCAGTGCCTGACCCTACATATGCTCTTCTGCATGAAAGGCAGGGATGCCAATATTTTGCGAAGAGTCGAAACTGTTATGGCTCCAAAAGGGTATCCAAATTTAGGGCCCTTTCACACTATACATGCTGCAATGCGTTTACCGCATTTGTGTTCTCACAGGACACGTTTTCATAGAAAAAAAACCCTTTACACTGTGCTAACACATTTATTTATGCAAATACCCTGCTACACGCTTTTTGTGTACCACAGCTTAGGCATCTAAAAAAATAAAATGGCAAACACAGTGGCATGCACTAACACAGGGTTAATTCACCTGCAACAGATGTGTACGTGTTACGCACCTTTGGGCGGAAATTGCAGCGACTGTTGTGTTAAAGGATCCTCATACTACTTATAGATTTAGAAATGAATGTACTTTTAATGGACAAATGTAACAATACAGTTTTTCTAATACAGTGCAAAGTTACTTGTGTATAGTGTGTGTGTGTGTCTGTTTAATAAAATTGTCTTTTATTGATAATACAATGATACATTTAGTAAAATAAAGCAAGATAATTTGGAGATCTAGGGGTTCCTTCCTGAGCTATGCCTAGTGATGGCCGAACAACGGCCTGGACTGTCCGCGAACGGGCAGGTCGGACTTTTAAAGAAGTCCGCCGTCCGCCTGTTCGCGGACACATTCCGGCCTCTGGGCGGGGAATTTGAATCGGGAAAACCGGATGTGACGTCAGTGACCTCACATCCGGCCCCTGGAACGCATCCTGGAACGCATAGTTCCTTGTTAAGGGAGCCGGATGTGACGTCACTGACGTCACTTCCTGCTCCGAGCCGGTTTTTTCACTAGAAGACCGGGCATGAAGCTGGTCTTCTAGTGAAAAAACCGGCTCGGAGCAGGAAGTGACGTCAGTGACGTCACATCCGACTCCCTTAACAAGGAACTATGCATTCCAGGATGCGTTCCAGGGGCCGGATGTGAGGTCACTGACATCACATCCGGTTTTCCCGATTCAAATTCCCCGCCCAAAAGATTCTTCCTCCGGCACGATCTCGCAGGTTCTGATCCTGCCGGAGGAAGAATGTAGATCTTTTTCTCGCCGGCGAACGGGGCGGGTCGAACACCCGTACTGCTCGTCGGCGAGAAGGAGGGCGAACATCCATGTTCGCTGCCGAACTGTCCGCCTTGCGGGCAGTTCGGCCATCACTGGCTATGCCATTCATTTATATAAATATATATACACATATACACACAAAACAACAATGCAAAGTGTAAGCCAGATTGCCCCATACCCATATCATGAAGCGTATTTTGATATACTTGTAAGTGATAAGAATAACATTACAAATGTAATTTAATTATAGTTATTAAAACTTCCAAAGATCTGAGCAAGCTTTCTACCTAAAGCACAACCGGTTATGAAGTGTTATAATCCTATTTTTTTATTGATGCAATGCTGCATTTTTTATTGACAGCTGCTTTGTGTATAATTTCCCCTGTTTTGTACTGCTTCCATAAAAAAATAATACATGTTCTTGTATATTCCTTGCTCCTTAACTACTCAGCTATTCAATTGTTGTGTCCTTTTATTCCAGAATAAGCGACAAGCTTATGAATCTAATCTTATGCGTAATGGTTTACAGCTGGAAGCCACCAAATCGGTAAGTTTTTTTTTTTTTTTGGTTTTTTTTTTCAAATCCATTACAATTTTCAACCTTTTAAACTAAATACCTTAACGTTCTATTTACTATATATCTGGATACTACTTGTGTGTAATTAAATAGAATTTGGAAAAATGTTGTGTTTGGGGTTTCCATTAAAGCATTATTGGCTTCCTTTTTGTATTCATTTTAAAGACTTTTTAAATGGTGACTTGTAACTATCAATGTTGCCTTACAATAATGCTGACCTAAACTAGCAACTACTATTCACATATATAATATAAACAAAATGTGTAAATGTTACCTGACGTTTGTGTCTCTCACTTTAGGTGGCCGGTGAAGGCTTGGTGTTTGTGAAGGTTCACGCACCATGGGAAGTCCTATGTACCTATGCAGAAGTGATGCACATCAAGCTTCCAATACAACCTAATGATCTCAGGCAACAACGCTCAGCTTTTAACTGGTTCTCAAGAATCTTTAGTGTGAGTGAAGATGTGATCAAACCAGAACAGGAATTCTTCACAGCGCCCTTTGAGAAGGATCGTGTGAATGATTTTTACATCCAGGATAGAGAAGCCTTCTTCACCCCAGCAACAAGAAGCCGAATTGTAAGTAACCAAATCCTAGCATCTTGCTTGCTATCACTTAGTCACTTCTGTTGCCCAAATATTTTGTACTTTTTTGAAATGTTGGAACCATTTAACCTTGCAATGTGTAAATTCTTGCCAACTTTTATGCCCTATCTTTTTTGGAATGTTTGTAAGCAAACATAAATTATAAAGGAGCAGATGGGAAGTGTAGATCTGAAAATAGGAATGGCATACTGGCAATATTTTTAGCATTCTTTACCTTTTATTCTATTGCTATATGTGTTATATTATTTTTTAGCATACTTCTCATCATTCTATAGAAATTCTGCTAAAATGTGTTCCCCAAAATGACACTGCCATGTACCCATTCAGGGCAAAGGGACAATGGCCATTCGAAGAATCCACCATTGAAACCAGTTCCAGACCAATTTATGTTTGTAATGGGTATGTACAGTGGGTACAGAAAGTATTCAGACCCCCTTAATTTATAAAAAAAAATGTATAAATATGCAAAAATGTCAACAATTCTGTTTTTCTATCAATATGGGGTGCTGTGTGTATCTTTTTTTTTTAGGACTATAAGACACACTTTTTCCTCTGTCTAATGGTCTGAATGCGTGACCAACCCGGCAACTCACGCCCTGATTTCTGCCAGATCTTCCAGCAAGGAGATTAGCCAGGGAGCTGTCAAGATGAGAGATGGTGTCCGGATCTCCCATAAGAACTGTATTAATTGCTTATGCCATGCTTATGGCATAAGCAAACAGAGAGGGATAGATGAACTGCCATCTATCCCTCTCTCTGTGTCCGTGGAAACTGCAATCACTCTAAAGCTCCCACGGATACAGGAACAGCAAGATCGGCAGAGGGAGAGCAAAGAAGAGATTATGCAACTGTTGGCCCCCCTCCTCCCAGTCAGTGAGGAGGTGACATAATGTGCTGTGAGTGTACTGCTGCTAGTGACATCTACTGGCTGAATTGAATACTGCATTCATTTAATCCATTGCATTAACCCAATTGATGTGAAAACCTGTTAAATATTTCTTCCTGGTTTTCTGCTCTAAAAACTAAAAATACGGTACATTAATGAGAAAAAAAAAGAACCTAAAAGATTTTATCAAATTGCTGCAGTATAACAAAAAGGGAAAAAATTTAAGGGGGACTGAATACTTTCTCAACCCACTGTATGTGCCTGTTGGTTCCTGTTTGTAAGGTTAGAGCAAGAAACTATATGCTAGCACTTGGCTTCAGACAAATTCTGTTAACCTCTTAGCAAAGGTTGATCCCTGCCCCAATATCACAAATTGTATAGAGTTGATAATCTAAAACAGTCATAAACTATATTTCAGTGTGGTATTTGTTTTTTTGTAGGTACATTATATTCTTTCTCGTGTTGAATATGCAGTAAAGGATAATGTGAAAAAATTTGGAATAAATAAACTCCTGGATTCTGGCATTTATAAGGCAGCATTTCCTCTTCATGACGTAAGCACTGACTTCTTGTTTCTTGGAATTCTTCTACAATTTTTTTTATTTTTTATGATGAGGTTTGTGTTTAGATGGAATGGAAATTAATTCTTTAAGTGGTTCTGAACTCAAACAAAAAAAACAACACATACATTATATAGAGATATTACTTACCTGGCAGCAGTATTAATCTTGGGTTACTACCCCACAATCCATAAAAGAACATACTGACCTTTGTCTGTTCCTCACTCCTGCATGCAAAATGAAGCTGACCTCCTTCTACTTCCTCCATTCTTCCTGTTTTCCTCCTGGTCATGCTGGAGCTGTAAATTTGAGGTTGGCCACCAGATGGAGCTTCTATCGATAAATTATTTTACCATAGCAACCATGTCCTCCAAAAGAAACAACTTGCCTGGAATACCTTTCATCACCCCTGCACTCCCCCCTCCTCGCTGTGTGCGCCGCCGCTTCTTTCTCTGCACTCTGTCCTCTTAGACAAGAACAATGGCGCTGCGAGTCACATGACCTAATCAAAGTCCTGTGGTGACTCTGTAAACAACTTTGTTAACGCAACTTCCTACAGTCACCGGGATTTTTGGGATATAATTCCCAATGTCCCCCATAAGTCTGCCTTACGTAGCGCCTAGGCCTGACGTCACACAGTGGGAGGGGTGATCGCGTAAAAATCACCCCTCCTGCTGTCAGAAAAAAATAAAAAATTGACATCCGTTCGCTCTCATTATCGGCAGCCAGCCAATGGCGAGAAGCGAACTAGGACATGGTAGGCCCACTTTAAGTCCAGGTTAACCTTGCAAAATCAGGGGAGTAGGCATCATTAACAAATATACAATTTGTTGCCTTAATCTGTAAAACACTTTATTGGCTTACTAGTTATTAATCTGTGATTGGGGCTTCGCCATACACAAGATTATAGTCAAAACCATCTATCGTGGTCATCTCAGCCAACTATATTGGGTGTATTCAGCTGTTAAGTTCTGTCATGTGAGCTCCTTGATTGACCCGTCAGGACAGATAGCTCGTGACCTGTCCGACACCCATAGTCTTCTGTGGGGGAGGACGCAGGGCGACTTTCTCTCCAAAGAACAGAATGCTGTGTGTACAGTACATGCTCTGGTTATTGGGAGCAACAGAAATGATTATTACCCAGAGCTTTTGCTGCGCATTAGTCAGTCTCTGCTCCAGGTGAACTGAAAGCAGGATAGAGCAAACACCTCTAGGCAGGCAGCCGAAGTGGTGTCTTGGACATCTCTCCCAGACAGGAACTCATCAGCAGCTGATCCCCCCCCCCCCCCCCCCCCCCCCAGAGCTCTGCAGCTCTGACAGAGAAAAGACAGGAGGGGGAGGTGGAGTGGAGTGGAGGGGGGTAGGAGAGGGGGGGGGCAGTGAGGGCCAAAATAGCTGTAGGTCTCTAGGAGCTAAGAGGCCAGCATGAGTACTGAAAGGAGAGTAGGTTAGTATGCTGTGGGGGGGTTTTTGTAGCAGTTTTCCAGGATCTGAACTGCTGACAGGTGAGCATTGTGTCTGTTTAATGTATGTGTGTGTTTTTTTATTTGAGTTTAAAACTGCTTTAAATACAGTGAAAGTAATGTCTCCATTCTACAGTAGCTACCACTTGAAGCCTAAGTTTCAGGTATTTAACAATATGTCATATATATTGTTTTGTGTCCAGAGTTTAGCCTTGGCAAAAAGTATAATTTGTGTTCTGTTTCTGAGCTTATTTATAACATGTATCTAATCTGCAGTGTAGATTTAATGTCAAGTCAGAGGATGCAAGATGCCCCAATGAAAGATACTTGCTGTACAGAGAATGGGCCCACCCTCTTAGCTTTTACAAGCTACAACCTTTGGACCTTGTAAGGTATGGTGAAGTGGGCGAATGCTATTTAAACCTGCTAAACCATAATTGCCAATACACATACATTTATATTAATTTACTTATATCTATTACTTTTATGGCTTTTATATGAAGATCGTTATGTGCTGCTGTACATGATTTATGTCACTTATTATTTATATATCGTATACAAAATTTGCACCTTCAAGATCATCTCCTATATTTATATATTGGCAGATAATTTTGCATATACTTGAAGTAAATGGAGTATAATTTCTCGATTGTGTGAAAGCTGGCAGAGCGAGTTCAGCTTTAACACACAGGCAGAGCTGGATGGGAAAAATGCCAACTGGCAGCTCTTCCATCTGGCTCTGTCTTTAATTGTTTAGATCAGTGGGGCTGCAGATCTCCCATCTGACAGCTCCTCTGCCTACCCAGCTAATCTTCTTGCCAGGAGAGCGAATGCCTTTGGAATATAAGGAGCAGGCACCCCCCCCCTCCCCATAATTTTTGACCAGTGTGCCAGAACAAGTAAGCTCTGTTGCCACCAATTTCCACCTCCATTTTTGCATATACGAGAAAAAAGAGCACATTCGATTTCTTGTGCCCACTTCATATGAGAAGGAGGAGATTCCCTACCTCACACATTTTGTTAGGTGCTGTGAGCCTTGCTCCACACATGAATGGCTCGACATATTGAAACACCAATCATTTCCTGATGACACTGTAAAAATTGGAATGTGTGGACTGGCATTCTGAAAATCGGACTGAGAGCACTTGCCCCTGCAATGCTTTACATACGGAGTAGAGCAGTGGCTGCACTCCTGTGTCTCCATGTGGGAGAGCACTGGCCAATTTGGCATATCGAATGGGTATAACAAGCCAATTCCCTGCACAACTTGGCAAATAATGGCGGAGCATCAGACACTTGCTTTCATTCACCACTCTTCATTGAGAGGTATAATGGTGCCTAAAAGCACCATTAGAGGGGAATTACTGGAAGATAATGTAAAAAGGAGATGTTTCTTTTGGCTCTGTGAGGGAGATGGGGTAAAGGTACAGAAACTGTGTTTTCACGTCTCCCATTAAACATGAAAACATTAAAATTACAAAATGTTAAATAATTTTAAAACCGTAAATGCAAAATCAAGAACTATAATAATATAATATTAATAAAATATAATAATAGCTGTGGTATTGCACAGAATATTCTTGTGTTTCTTCTCTAAACCACATGTTAAGGCGTCTTATGAAACATTCTTTAGTGGTTAAAGATAAGTGACTTGAAAATGCGCACTTGCTGAAGTGTGGACTGTTGTGCAATTTCCAGAGAAATTTGTGTTGCTCTTAGAAAAGTTATAAATTCCTCGCAGTTTGTCAGATTTGGTTTTCCAGATGAATCATAGGCATATAATTTTGTATTGTATTCACACCAAGAAGTTTTTTTGGGGGTTTGTGAAATGGCGAGTCCTATAAACTCTCCTACCTTTAAAGATGCAAATTATGCACATACCGCATTTTTCATACTATAAGCTGGAAAACCAGAAAAAAAATGTAATATATAATTTCACATCAATTGTGTTAATGCAATGAAATGAATTAATGCAATATCAAATTCAGCCAGTAGATGTCACTAGCAGCAGAACACTCACTGCACATCACGTCACCTCCTCACTGATGGGGAGAAGGGGGTCAGACGGCTGCAGTGTCTCCTCTCTTCGGTGCCTGTATCCGTGGAAGCTGCAGTGATTGCAGTTCCCAAGGACACGGAGAGAGAGATAGATGGCAGTTCTATCTCTCTCACTTCATTGCTTATCCCAGCAGGGTTCTGGGCTCTGTTGGCATAAGCAATTATTCAGTTCAGATGGGAAATCCGGACACCTTCCCCCGATCTTGGTGGTGGAAAAAGTGCGTCTTATGGTCCAGAAAATATGGTACATTTGTTTCTGCATATGGTCTTGCTTAATCTGTTTTCTTGTTTGTCAGGTACAGCGTAGTATGTTGTAAAACTGTGATGTGTCTATTGTATAAATTTACAGGAAATACTACGGTGAAAAAATTGGAATCTATTTTGCCTGGCTGGGATTCTACACCCGCATGTTGCTGCTGGCAGCCGTAGTGGGACTTGCCTGTTTCTTGTATGGTTATAAATCACAGGAGTCATGTACATGGAGGTAAGCAGGAAACAACCACTAAAGTAGATCTACAGATAACTGCAATGTTCTCGTTGAAAATAGGTCCAGCCATTTCATGAATTACTAGCTTTTTAAAAGTTGTTGTTCTGTCTTTCCCACGCTTTGTTTATAATTTCAAACATTTATACTATGCCAAGATTAAAAAATGTCTACAAACTTCAGAACTTTTATGGTGGACAGAGGAACAAGCAACAAAGTGAAAGGCATATCTGAGTGTTATCATATACAGGGTTATATTAATTCTAATTCTTTTACTGCAAAGCAAAACTGAGTGGATTAAGTGGATCTAAACTGAGATAATATTTATACGACTATTGCAGAACTGGTTTTGACTTGGCTTGTTGCTGTTCTTATTTTCTGGCTATAATATTTTCTGAATCATGAAAAGTTTCGATGTTCTGCCAATTTCTACACAACTCTTTCCACACATAAGGCTCAGTGGAGTGCCTAGCCTTTTGTTGTCCCAGTACCTTGCATTTTCTCTTTGGGATCATAACCAATGGATTGTGCATTTGAAAGAAATCTCTGCCTATACATCAACATTGCCCATATATTGCTAATATCTCTTATTCCTTGCACAAGGGTATTTTGAATGTGCTCTTTCCCCTGGAGCTACAAGATATATTTTATTGTGTGTTTTCTACATCTGTTTTTGTTGAGTTGAACAAAACACTCCAACATCTGGAGTTTATTCTAAATTTGCGCCAGCAGTTTTACTTTATAATGGTGTGGCTTGGAGGTATTCCTGGCCTATGTATTTAGGATTTTATTAAATAAGATGGGAATTTTTTTTTAGAGTAGTATGATGGGAACAGTTTTACAAGTGCTGCTTGGCTCCCCCAGCTAATTTTCTTCCAAGCTGGGCTTTATTTATTTTTTATTCGAAATTGTGCAGTGCCGTAAAATACATGGTGCTATAGACATGTACTGGTTATAGAAATGATCATTTTCAACAATTGGTTTATGTCTTGGAAACTGTACTCCTAAATCTTTTGTTTCTGTATGTAATTTGTAATTTTATGTTCACAAGGAGGCAACCACATCCACTTATTTTCTTTTAATATATAAAGCTGGGTACACACTTCCAACTTCCAACTCTCATTTCCACTTCCAACCTGAGAAAACCGTAAGATTGGAAGGACATTCAACAGCCAAGTGATATCAATACAGTGTTTTGAATTTTCTAAATATAATTTGCAGAGGTCCATTAGAATTATTTTTTTGTATATTTAATTAAAACCCTGTATTAATAGTAGTTGTTGTGTAGTCAAAATACATAACAATCACAGAATACATTAAAATTTTACATAAAATACTAAATTTAAATGTTTTTTGTCTATATAGTGTAAATGGTGGTGGTTGGTATGTTGGTTCTTTTTGGAATTTGGTTGTCATCAATAGCTTCCCGATACTCTACTCAAGTTTCAAGTCTTCTTCTTTTATGTTCTGTCTGGACAGTATACATTTATTAAGTACATCTGACCCTTTTATGTACTTGAAATCATCTTATATAGAAACTGTCTTTCAGCAAAGAAGTTTGTGACCCAGACATTGGAGGAAATATCATAATGTGTCCACAATGTGACAAAGAATGTGGATACTGGTATCTGAACATCACCTGTAGTTCTTCAAAGGTAATGTCATGTCACAGAAGCAAAAAAAAAACTGACCACATGTTTTTGTATATGAGTTTTGTGGAGATGGCATGCAGGGTTCTTATCCATTATTGTTCCTTCAGAAAGTTTGTTTTGCGACCAAAATGTAAAGAAAATCTTCATTTAAACTTTTTTGAATTTTGTATGAAGGACAGGGATAAAGTTATAGTCTACAATTAAATGTAGAGTTTTCCAGCTCTGATCTTAAGAAAACGTTGTAATATGGGAGCCCTGAGATACAATCTTGAGATTGTATGTGGCATATGCAAAAAAAAATACACACAGAGGGGTGTTCATAAAGTTAGGACAAGCTGAAAACCATGTCTGGGCGTTGTGTGAAATGGGTATACATTTGCTGTGAGACCAACATCTGAAATCATTTTCACTTTTACTATCCCCATTGCAACATTTCCCTCCTGTTCTGGTGACAACTCATACTGGTGTATTTTTCCCTTAGTTTCAACTAATCCTGTGTTTTCTTCAGAACAATGCTGACAAGAGAGAAGAGACGCTGTATGGCTCTTTTGCCCTGAATGTTGCCCTGCTTGTCCGCATTTGTCTATCACAAAATATAGAGCGTTTGGAGTTTAGGCGATGCCCTTTATTGGCTAACTAAAGTCATTAGAGTAAGCCTGAAGAAGGGATCTGCGACATCCCAAAAGCTTGCTTCTAATGACTTCAGTTAGCCAATAAAGGGCATCACTTAAAGTCCAAACCCTCTATATTCATCGATGGCTAACCCAGTACAACACTCTACTATTGCTTTATCACAAAATGATAGCTCCGTATACAGCCTCAAGGAACTTTCAGCATGTCAGAGAGTAACATTATACTGATGAACACAGAGAACCCAAAAGAGGTTTGGCACTGGGTACTACTGAGAATATATACATGATGGGGTGCATGTATGATGTGTAAATATGCACATTGTGGACAAAATTAAAAAAGCCTCAAATATTGTAGGTTTTGTTAAATTATTTTACTTTTTTTTTTTTTTTTTTGCCAAGTTCAGAATAGATTAAAACTCTTGATGTCAACAATCCAAATATTTTTGAACATTTGTGTTCAGAAACAGAATGTTGCTGACAATCAGTTTTGTATTGATTTCATTGATATTCCATATATTAACAATTCTACAAAATGATCTGTTCCCTCCTGTGAGCATCTTGGCATAGACATTAGTTTGCACATAATACGAAAGAAAATTGATTGGAAAATAATTTTTCACTAGCATCTCACACTAATACAACTCAAACAATTAAGAATGTATTTGCTGAAGGGATACAGAGACCAAGTAGTGTTATTTTTCATTTTAACAATGCTTGTGCATAGTAAGTCACCATTATTTTTAGAATACTGTGGTTCACTGTAAGCCACTGATGTGAGGTCCTACTCTGAAGCCTATATTTATGTAACCATAAATGCCAATCACAGTCTAACTAAAACACAGAAGGACCACAAGTGTGTAAAAAAAACAAGGTAGCAGCATACGTTTATAATGGGCTTATATTCATGTTACACAAGACTTCTAAGACACATTTGCTTACTCTGAATTAGACATAGACAACTTAAAGTTCTCCAGCTCACAATTGGATGTTATTTTTTAACATATGGAGTGCCTTAAAGTACAATAACGCACTAGAGAGACATTACCATTAGAATTCTGAATCGAATTGCCTGTGTACTGGAGTAGACCCTAGGGGTATGTGTGTGAGGCTAAGACACCAGTTGGCTGCCTTTGCCTGGGCAGCAACTCCGTGCCTTTGCCCAACTCTGAGCTCAACCAAATCAATAAGAATCAGAATAGCACTGCACAAGGCCAACCCAGTGGGAGCCTGCTCCAATAGCAAAGTCTTTAGTATCATTTGTGAAGTATGAAGTAAGATTTCCAGTCAATATTTACTTTTGTTACGTTCTAAGCAGTGCCAAAATGTGGGAGATTCTCTTTCACTTACTGTGCTGTGATCCGCAATAAAATTTGTATTCGTAGAGAATTTTTTAATTCAGTGTTGTAGTTTAAGTCTGGCTTTTGATTTTGTCATTCATTGTCTTAGCATTGGCATTAAAACAGAAATTTGTGAAGAAATTATATATTTACTTTTGTTTTATATTGTCTTTACAGACACTTTGCATTTTTGACAGTTTTGGCACGCTTGTTTTTGCAGTCTTCATGGGAATATGGGGTAAGCTGGCTTTGCTACACTGCTGTGTAGATATATTCTCTGTTCATTGGTGAAACTATCTGATGCACAACATTCCAATAGATTTATCTATTTATCGAAGTAGTTTACTAAGCTTAAGCAGAGAGCCCACTCCCAATAAGCAGGTCGGAGTTGATTTTGTATAGTCCATTAACCCCCCACCCCTAGCGTTCCTGACGGCACCATCTCATCCATCACGGTACAGACGTGGAGATATGGGTCAAATCGATGGCTGTTTAGAGCGCTGTGCGCGCTCACGGCCATCTATCTGACCCATATAATCTGCCCCTATAGCGGTTTTCGAGCGGGATTGATTTATTGGACATGACCGTTAATACGGGGATGTCCGATGCTTTGCCTGGTTCTCCAGGCAAAGCTCAGCTGAGAAGGAGGAGCTGGGGAGAGGCAGTTCTGCTCTCCTCGGCTACTCCGATATCTGACAGCAGCGTAATGACATCATCACGCTGCTGCAGGGTACATCGGACGGCTCGAATATCGAGCTGTCTGTACCCTGCTTTAGTCTTGCACTGGACAAGATGGAGCCATCCGGCGAAGATCGGAGCCCCGGCAGTGCAGATTTACCATTCCACACTGCTACAGCGGCTCTGCTCTAGAGGAGGCTGCTGCATGACAGCGGACCCCTCCCCCAACTGCCCCCCGAGTGATGTGATGTGATGACATCACATCAGGGCAGCAGCAGGAGATTCAAAAGTAAATCATACAAAAACAGTTTTCTATTGTGAAAATAGTATTTTCTGTGTGATTCCCCAGATGATGATTTGAATTGTACTGGATACAATTATCACTGGGGAATACAAAGTAAAAAAAAACATAAAACTGATTTCCAATTGAATAAAGATTTTATTGTAAATAAAATATAAATACATACTGATTTGAAATCTTTCATACAAAATAAGAGATTTTATTATTAAAATGATACCTTTTTTTATTAATTTCTTTTTAAATGACAGTGTGTTTCAAACATTATTATATTCAGGAAGTCTACTCGACCCTTGTACGGACATATTTTGTGAAGTTACAGGCCTACAACATAAAGAAAATTCCATTTAAGTCTATGTTGCGCTTCTGGTACAGAAATCTGGACCTCAGCAGTGCACTAGGGAGGTTAATAGCTACCCTGATAAGTAATGGATTGTGCGATGACTCCTATGACATGAACACAGAACCCTGCGCCTGTAATGAACAGACAGAACTTTGAACTTAGTAGGGCCTTTCATGCCAGCATTAAAAAGTTAAATATAGGAACTTTGTCTTTCATTTGTTCCATTTGTCTGTTCATGTAGGTAAAATTAAAGAAGGGAACGTTTAAACATTAACATATGCTTTAACTAAATAGTTATTTTGTAGTAGTAACCAGGGAGAAATTGGTTGTAATGGGAACTCCAAGAGGAGAATCATTTTGTGCTGTTCTATTACAGTAACCTTATTCCTTGAGTTCTGGAAACGTCGACAAGCCGAGCTTGAGTACGAATGGGACACAGTGGAGTTTTTAGAACAAGAAGAACAACCTCGTCCTGAATATGAAGCAAAGTGTACTCATATAGTTGTGAATCCAATCACACAGGTAAAATATATATATTTACTCCTTGAATATTTTCTCCTTGGAAATTGCTTTCCTGCATTCTTTATCGGCTCATTATAACGAAATCTGTATTTTTTTACCCATCAGCAAGAAGAACATGTGCCTTATACAACCTGTGGAAAATGTCTGAGGATGGCCTTCTGTACAAGTGCTGTGTTTTTCTGGGTAATTTATCTTTTATGTAATTAAAAGGGATTGTCTTAGTTAGACCTCTTTCAGATTAGCTAAATGATACTTAACCTCCCTAGCACACTGCCCATACCGTGCTGCTTTAAACAGCACGGTACGGGCAATCGCGGCAGTGTACACAGTACACTGCCTGCAATTCCCCCCTCCCCCCGCCTCTCTCCACACAGCCGGCATCATTAATGATGTCAGCTGTGTGGGCTGGAAAGCCAGAGCTCCTCCATTAACATGGAGTTTTAGGCAAACCTTATTTCTTCCCCTACACTTTCCTATATTACAAACACACTATGTGCTTGAACAGATATTTATAAAAATGTATTGTGTTTACAGCAGACTTGCATAATTTGAGTTTTCAACATACTGTAGCTGGTTCAAATCAGTTAGATCAATACAAAGGATCAAATCAATGCAATACCAAATTTCAACCACAAGATGTCACTAGTAGCACTAGTATCAAGGCATATCACATCCTCTTCCTCACACACGGGGGGGTCATCTACAGATGTCCATCTCAGAGTTCATCTCTCTCTTCTCTTTATTGCTTATATCAGCAAGTCTCTGCTGATATAAACAGTACAGTGTAGTACCACGGACGGATCTCTCAGCTGGCGGGGAGCCAAGACACGACCAACCACGGCCACACACATTCCAACCATAAGACGCAGGCACTTTTTCCCCCTAAACTCTGGGGGTAAAAAGTGTGTCTTATAGTCCGAAAAATGCAGTAAGTTTGTTTATAGTATATGCCTCTACATAGGCATAATAAAAAAGTATATATACCCAGATGCTCTGCTGTTAGTTGGTAACATTATCATTAATAATTTTCCCTCACAATATCAGAATTTGTTGGAGGTGGGGGTGTTGTTTAAATAGTAAATGTTAACATCGAATTCCTTTTTCACAGATCATGTTGATCATTGTATCGGTTGTTGGAATTATTGTTTATCGACTTTCTGTATTCCTGGTATTTTCTGCATCGCTGCCAAGAAGTGGAAAAGACTCTATCCAGAAATACTTGACTCCACAGGCAGCCACCACTGTCACAGCATCTATCATCAGCTTTATCATTATTATGCTGCTGAATATGCTCTACGAGAAAGTAGCAATAATGATTACAGACTACGGTGAGCATCACAGCCCATTCCTGGGTTTATACAACCAGTATGGAAATTTGGTAATATTATTGTAATTTATTATAAGGTTTTCTCTTCTGATCGGGAATGGGGCGCAGGTTCCACACACTGTCTTTACATTGTCAAATATTGTGTTTTGTGCCGTTCTTAAGTTTTTGTTTTTTTTCTTTATTATTTTTCAAATTTTTATGATATTTTATCTATTTCATACCACCTTTGTACACTGTATGGCTGGGCCCTCAATGCCAACCCTAAAGTCATGAATGGATGCATGTAATGTGATTTACGCTATGCTGACTTTGTGTATTGTATTAAAAATGTAAAGTTTAGTAGAAAAGAAGTTTTCTCTTCCACAAAGACTTATTATTGGAAAGAAAAATCCAGTAGATGACCCAGATTATCTTTCTCTGTGGTATAACATTTCACTTTGGGTTGAGGCTAGTGAGAAATCCAAAATGAATGAAAACAGTTTTGCCTTCTTAGATTATATGTTAGATGTATACAGAAATAGTATACATAAAATATTTAAAGAGTATTACAGTTGAAAAGGCCTCTGTATTCAATTTGTTTCATACTACTGGTGCAGGCAGAATTAAGCAAGCCTATCGCAGAGATCTCCTGGTTAGGGCTTGTTTCCACTAATGCGGAAGCCCGCAGTTGCCTACTAGCGGATAAAACTGTGCCCATGTTGTTTAATGGGCTAGTCCCCTGCCACGGTCAGGGGGTAGTCAGGGGGGCAGCCGCTACCTAAAACCTCGGTTGACCGAGTTTTTGACCGCGGCCATAGAGGTAAATGAGCATGAAATGCGGTTCTTAGCGGCGAATCTTAGCGATGGCAATCCTGCCGCCGCCGGCTGCATTAATGGAAACAAGCTCTCATGCTCAAGTGACTGCTGGATAGGCATAATGAAATAGTGTTGCATGAATCAGCTAAGACTTCGGCTTGCATTTCTTATAGGTTTATAAATATATACCACATCTAAGATATGATAAGACCTGATAAGTGTCAGGTAAAGATATATCAGGCAGAACTAATGTTATCTTAAGCTGGCCATTCACCTTTAGATCTCTCTTTCAGATATCCTTTAGATCTACCAACAACTTTGTAGTGCCGGGTCCCCTGCGATTGAACACAGGTAGACTCGATGGTTTTGGTAAAACAAAAGGAGATCTAAAGGAAATCTGACAGTGAAATCTAAATTTGTATGAGGGCCCTAAAGGTGGGTTTACACGTCAAGATTTTTTCGGCCGACAGATGGACGACGAACGATTTTTTGGTTCGTTGTACAAAAATCTGAAACGGCCATTTGCTCCGATGGATTTTTTTTGTTCGATATCTGACAAAAAATCGTCCACAAGGTGATCGGACATGTTGGTAAACTTTCATCTGTCGTTTATTTTTCATGTAAAAAACGAACGCTCCTTATTTCACTCGATATTTTTTGACCAGATTTTTAACCAGTAGCATGACGTATTTCCTGCGCAATGAATGGTGGGATTTTTACAATGTATGATTTTTATTCGTCCATGATGTTGTTTTATATTTGCATTGTGGACGAACGTAATAACGTGGTGTCAATAGAAAAATATATATATTGCAATATTAAATTTTGTTGTTAATAGCGATATGTATGTATGATTATGAATATATTTAAAGTATGAATTAAAGTATGCTGCAGTGTGTATACAGGTGTGTATGCTCATAGTACCCTCATAGAAATTCGAGGCTAGCAACGCCCTCAGAATACATCACTTCCTAAAAAATAAAAAATCTGGAAGATTTTTTATTCGTGTTTCTGACGATTATTTTGATCCAATATTTGCGTCGGTTGTACAAAAATCTAATTACCTTCAAAAAATGGACGAACGAAATCCGATAAAAAAAAATAAATCTAATCTGAAGTTGAACGAAACAAAAATCTTGACGTGTAAACCCACCTTAAGCCTGCAGGAGTTCCATATTTAGTTGGAGTGTTCCTCTAATCTGTTTTTTCTTTTTTAAGAGCTTCCCAGGACAAAGACGGAATATGAAAACAGCCTTACCACCAAGATGTTTCTATTCCAGTTCGTCAACTACTACTCTTCTTGCTTCTACATTGCCTTCTTTAAGGGAAAATTTGTAGGCTACCCAGGTGACCCGGTCTATTGGTTTGGAAAATTCCGTAATGAGGAGGTGAGCTTAATGTAACTATCTTACTTTGCTTTCGCCTACATCAGTTCATTGTTTTGTCTCATTATCATAACTTTCAAAGTTCAATCTTTGTTTTGTTTAAAAAATGTTTTTCAACTTTTCTGATTTTCAGTGTGATCCTGGTGGATGTCTTCTTGAGCTTACAACACAATTGACAATTATAATGGGAGGCAAAGCTATATGGAATAACATTCAGGAAATTCTTCTACCGTAAGTCGCTTTGCATTTTCCAAATGTTTGAGAAACAGCATATCAAACTATACCTGCTAGTAAGTTTTTTCAAATTCATACAAAGAGGAGGTTAAAGTTGCCTTAATATGTTTTGTACTCTTTCAGTCCCTTGCCATGATTCTATATGTGTATTTTTCCACCTATGTTCTATTGTGAATGAATGTGGAGATGAGCTCTGCATACAAAAAACTCATTTGGATGCATTTTATTAGGCTCAGTCTTTTGAATGTATCTTATGTCAACTTTAGTGTTTTAGCTTTATGGATCGTGTCACATGTTTGCCACTCTAACACTTTTTATTTGTTTTTTGCTTAGCTGGATAAAAAACCTTATTGCACGATTTCGTTCTTCAGGAATAGAAACCATTAAGCCAAGATGGGAACAGGATTACCATTTACAACCTATTGGAAAATTAGGATTGTTCTATGAATATCTTGAGATGGGTAAATTGTGAAATATTTATTTTACAGAATGTACACATTGCTGTTTCTCATAATTTTTGATGTTGCTTCATGATTTGTTGTTTCTTTTCCATTACTATACTGTTTTTACCATTTGTCTTTATTCCTTTTGTCATAACAGTAATCCAGTTTGGATTTGTCACCTTGTTTGTGGCATCTTTTCCACTTGCACCTCTTTTGGCTCTTGTGAATAATTTGTTGGAAATTCGTGTTGATGCCTGGAAGCTCACCACCCAGTTCAGGCGTATGGTACCAGAGAAAGCACAACATATTGGAGCCTGGCAGCCAATCATGTCAGGAGTAGCCATCCTTGCTGTGGTGACAAATGTATGATAAGCATATAATTTTGAATTTTACCTTTTTATATTATAAAGTTTACTGCAATACTTCATTTAATGTTTCTTCACATTGGTACTTCATATGAAATCACATTTGAAGTTGAATGTCAATTTCAATAGATAGGTTCAACATGGTTAGTACCCAACCAGAAATAGGTGTTGAAGAGGTGTTGTACAGTCTTTATGAAAACATAGAGTTGCGAGTTGGATTCCTATAGGAACATAGTAAGTATTTTACAGGAAACCATATTATGGATTTTCATCTGCCATTGGAAATTGCCAGGAGGTACCAAAATGTGCCTCCATCTTATTATTCATGAACTACTTTAGGCTATGTTTCTACTTAGGTGATTAATCGCCTGGCGCTTGCGATTTTCAATTGCCTGCGGAATTGCTGTCAATCGCCTACACTATTTTGAATGGGCTTGTCCACATTGAAAAGATCGCATGTGTTTGGTTTTTTTCCTGATCGCTGCCATAGACATGAATGGAAGATCGTCCGCGATTCCGCAGTCGGTTGAAAATCGCAAGTACAGGCGATTTATCGCCTTAGTGGGAACATAGCCTTCGAAAAATAGGTTTCAGGAGTGTCCTTTTTGTGCCTATCTTCTGATAATCCTTGCAATGTGCACATCTTATCTGTCTACTCCTTGACTAGCCTTTTGCATAAGCAAAAGGAACAGTGTGTTATTTTTCTTTCAGTTAAAAATGCAATTTGTGCTCTTAACTTCAAGGTAATTGTTGCCTGAATTAGTAGTGTTTTTTCTGTAAGTCATGGTGGTGAAAGGAAATGTAATTCTTTTAGATTGTGCCCACCATTAATTTCTGTGCAAGTTACATTCCAAAGGAACAGCTATAACTATCCTCTAAGTCCTAAAGGGCCCACATCCCAAGTCAACATACATAAAACATACACGATGGAACCAGGCCCATTGAATTTCCTATGCCTGGGAGCAAGAGAATTGGAGTGACTTTAATGGCACCAGTATACAATTCCATAATTACTGTTAATTTACAGAAAATGTATTGATCAATATTAAGTAACAGGTATTTACATTCCATCCCTTTTAATAAACATTAGTTAATGGAATGTGAATACTTATTACTTAATGTTGACAAATTATCTGTAAGTTAACATTAATTATGAAATTGTATATCTGTGCTGTTTAAAGTACTTCCTTGTCCATTGTTCCTAGGTCTAAGAAATTTGTCCAATGTGTATGTTTTTATGTATGTTTTGGACACCAAATTTACAAGAGCCCTGCTTTTGCCAATTATTACTCTGTATCAGGGCTAGTTCTTGCGCTATGCAGAACATGCGAGCACATAGGGCCTGGGGACAACTGGGGACTCCCAAGCTCTGCTGCATAAGCCCCCTACACATGCACAGGCCCATTCCTGATCCTGATCGCAGCCGTTCGGGGATTCACTATCTTACTCCCGAGGGAGGGGGCTGTAGTGGTGTGATGAAATGTGTTCTTTCTTCCCTTTCCCGGGAGGGGGGCAGACGAGGGGTGCAATGCGTCATCTCTTCCCTCTGCCGGGGGGGGGGGTTGCACAATGCGTCTCGCATAGGGCCCCCAAGGAGCTAGAAACGGCACTGGTCTGTATTAATAAGTTTTAAACATCAAGAAGGTCTATTGTTAAGTGCTGATGTGTGGAGCATTTGAAAAGCTTTAAAAACTCACATCACTCACTTATGGAAAGGATTGCAAATAAATATCTAGCACAGTGAAACCTACTTAAAACAGAAGGCATATAACTATATAAATACACCTTAATAAACTATGATTTTGATTATACACCTGCTGTGCTAAAAACATATAAAAAGATGCAGATAATAAATTACCATATTTTTCGGACCGTAAGACACAAGTTTTTAGAGAAGAAACAGAGCTGGTGGGAAGCCAAGGCGCCACCATCTGCTGTAGAGTGGCCATGGTGGTCGCGCATTTGGACCATAAGACGCAGGCACTCTTTCCCCCCCAATTAAGGGGATAAAAAGGTACGTCATAAAGTTTGAAAAATACAGTAACTGGTCAAACCAAGGAAGGTGGATTTTAGTTTGTTATGCTGTTGACAATCTAAAAATATAAAAGCTTCTTTTCACAGTACTGTACACACATATACATTTAAATATAACACCCGGTCATAGAGATAACAAGTAGATGTAGATTAGATATTGACCACTTTACCCAATTTTACACTGAAACTAATTGAATGATCAAATGCTGTGAAAATTAACACCTAAGCATTATCCTTTACAAAAATTTTGTTCCTGAAAATAGCAGCACAGCACTGTTCCTTGAATAAGAATGTACCTAGGCTTTCATGTCCATGCAGCGACACAGGTTTAAGATTTCGATATAACAGATATTGCTGCTAACCTTGCTGCAGGCTCTGCCTCTACCAAGATGGAATCCACCATGCAAAGAGACAGTGCTAAACTAGTCAGTAATAGATGGGAAAATAAGTGCAATGCTGGTCTCTTGCTACACTCCACACCCTTTTTGGACATAGTTACCAGAATGTAATTCTTCAAAAAGGTTGAAAATAAGTTATTAATTCATTCATTTATAATTTATTATTAATTTGTTACATTATAAACGTATGTATAATATAAATGAACGGGCATATGAATCCATATATAATCTGCTATTTGTTCTATTTTGATTATAGGCCATGATCATTGCCTTTACATCTGACATGATACCACGTTTGGTATATTACTGGTCTTTTTCTGTACCACCCTATGGCAGTCATTCGTCTTACACCATGCAAGGGTACATTAATAACACCCTTTCAGTGTTTAACATATCAGATTTCAAAGGTATCAGCAAGCCTGAATTTCCATTATGGTTTGGCAACCAAACGACATGCAGGTAAGCAGTGGCCGGTCTTAATTATCTACTTAATATTTGTTGTATTTGAGATTTAAAATCTCAGTTTCTGACATTGCTGACCTGCCAATGCAAGCTGTCATGCTGATGCACTGTGGTCAAGATTTCTTGAGTCACTGAGTGGTACAGATATGCTATCAGGCCTGGGGGCCAAATGTGTCCCGCAGCCCCCAGAGGGGTGACTCCAAACTTCCCAGCCAGTGCCATTTGTTTTTGAGCTCAAGGGCTTGCTTAAAGGGCAGCAAAAGTACTCCATCTCCCTCAAGAACCACAGCTACCCCACAGTATAGTAAGTTTATTTAATGATTCACAGTATGTCGAGCTAAAAAGTCGGACCCCCATTTTTTACTTTACACAACAGACCCTCTTTGTAAAATGTTTGGACACCCCTGACGAAAGGCCCCCATACACCTACAATCTTACCATACAATTTCTGTACAATCAACTTTTCTGCTACCAAAACCATGTAATATGAGGACCTTTCTAAACCTTCCAATTACTATGTATTCTATCAGGGAGGACACTATACTACGACACTATACTACATAGTTGTTGGTAAATCTAACGGAAATTGTATGGAGTGATCTAGAGGTGTATGGGGGTCCTTAGACTCTACAACATTCTCTTTTTATAATTTTTTTCAAATCACAAAAATACATAAATAAATAAAGTAACACATATGCAAAGGGTTAATAGTTCCCTGTTAGTGAAGTGTAAGTTACCAACATCCCAGGATACTACAATTGAAAACAGAAAGTTGCACCCCGCGTGACCAACCGGAGTCCCCCAGGCCACCCCAAGACAGGACCCCCAGGGCAAGGCAAGAGCACGCAGAAGACAACTCCCCAATGCGAGCGAGTCGGAAGGGACAAAACCCACCCATCAACATTCGACACACAAGCCAAGGGAAAGGCCTGCACACAAACATACAAATCAAACATCGACTCAAAAAAGACTCTAAGTAGTACAGCCTTCTACCTCTGTGCAATTGTTCCTACAGGAGCAGCAAAATCTACTTTTTCCTGAGTTTAATGACTTGCAAATGACTTACGTATGTTACTGGATGTTATGACAGCTGCATGAAAACATTGTAATGGAAAAAACGAATGAAATGGGAATTTCCAGCCAGTCTTGAAGTTCCGAGCATAATTGATGCGCTCCACCTTTTGGAGAATAGCGAGTATTACAATTCACTCTTTTATTTTACAGATACCGTGATTTCCGATATCCTCCTGGCCATGAACATCAGTATGAGCATAGCATGTTATACTGGCACGTTATTGCAGCCAAGCTCTCTTTTCTCATTGTAATGGAGGTAAATATTAATTCATCTGAATTCTTCATCTGTGTTAAGATGTCATCAACATGATAACGTATGAGATAAAAGCTTACAGCAAGGCACAATCTAAATGTCACAATACACATTACAATCTTTGTACAACCAATCTTCATTTTTAGCAAAACCATGTAGCTTCAGTACGTTCTAATCATCTTCTATCCAATCATAGAGACCCCTGTACTACATAGTTGTTGTAAGATCTAAGGAAATTGTACAGAGTAATTGAAAGTTGAGTATGGCAAGCATAAGACCATATACGGGTCAATGCCCGTGCAATCGGTGAACCCTCGACAGCAGCGTGATGACTTCATTGCACTGCGCTCGAGCTTCCTCGACTGAACAGAGAGTCGGGGTGCTGCACTTTTGCGCATTGATCCCATTCGATACTTTGGATGCGGAACGAGGATAATGACAATCGAACAGGGATTTACCTAAGAAATCAGGAAAGCGGCGGGAGATTTCAAATAAATTGCATGAAAACTGTTTATGGAGAAAAAATTTTCAGTGTGATTCCCCAGATGTGCCCCTTTGAAGTTAACCCTCTCTCCCCTGGTGTAATGTCACCAGGTCAATCACACCAGGGTAGAGAGGGCGCAAAAGGGAATTGTACTGGATACAGTGATGGATAACTAGACTAGATCGCTAGGGAGGTTAAACAGATTATTTTTTAAGCAAAACATTATTCAGCTAACTGTAACTTTTGTTCCTCTTTGTCAGCATATCGTCTACTTCGTCAAGTTCATCATATCATACCTCATCCCCGACATTTCCGATGAAACCAAAGACAAAATCAAAAGAGAGAAGTACCTTATACAAAAGCTTATACATGAGAGACATCTGAAGCTTTCAAAAAAACAAATGGGAGGTTTGGCTGACAAAATTCTTCAAGGAATGGACCACTATGGTGTTAAAAAATCTGAATAGGTCTACATACCTTCTGTATAGTCATTCTGAAGATGTGATGAGATGCAATAGTGAAGGAAAAAACTATGTGCCTACCTTTCAACAGCCAGTTGATTGCAAATAATGGTAAAACTGTGTCTGACACCAAAGGATTGCATTCTCTTGTAATCCCAAAAATATTTAGTTATATTTTATATATGTAGTTATTTGTATTTAATGGTGCTATTTAATAGCCGATATACCTATTCATCCATATTACCACTGCATTATCTGGTACTAACATTCTCTGAATTTGAGGTTCCCGCTGTCGCCAAAAAGGGGGGCTGCTTCTTTGTATGATAAGGTACCTGATCTAGCCTTAACTATGATGGAAACCTCAACTGTACAGTTTCTGTGTGTGCATGTATGTTTTTTGTTTTTTTTATATACCATATTTTTCGGACTATTAGACCTACTGTTAGACTCCAATCTGTACTGCATTGTTTACATCAGCATGTAATCATTGAAGAGCAGAGCTTGATCAAGGGGCTGCCAGCGGGCATCTCTCCCATCCAGCTCTGCCTGTGTGAAAGCTGGAATGCTGCCCTCTGATAAAACACAGCAGAGGAAAGTTATGCGGCTGTGTGTTAACTGTATGTGTGCTGGGCTGTTGAGCTCAACTCACACACAGTATAGATGCATATAGGAAAGCTGCCATGTGCACTGTATTGGCAGTTGGACACAATCTGCCCACCTCATATACGGCTCTGCCAGTCCGGGCTAGCGGTCCAGCTCTTTAGCATGGAGTTGAGGCCAGCAGGGTAGGAGAAAGACAAAATATTTTTCGGCCATCAGACACTGCAAAGTATAGGGTTCGTCCTATAAATAGAGCATCTTATAGTCCGAAAAATACAGTAATTGTCCTTGTATATGTTTAATATTCACATGGCCTTACCACTAACAACTTTTTATGTACATGTTTTTGAGAAATGTATGCGAAAATCGCAGGCTTTGGATTGGCTTCCTGTGTGTAGGGGTAACTATTACCTGCTTGATAAATTTGCAATGTGTATTGAATGCCGTAAAAACACTATAATATAAGGGATATAAACTATAAAAAGGGAAAAACCACTTTATAGCTTTGTTAGAATGTTGTTTCTTTTCCAGTAAAGTATTTTCTATCATACATCTATCCTTTTCTCTAATGCCACAGCTGGATCTGTGGTATGGCTCAGTGAGCACTTCTCTGATTAACACACACCTTTTAAACCGTGCCAAATGCGTCTTGCAAGAATGTAGTTTAAAGAATCATTTTCAGATTTGATTTTCAGATGCAGCCAAGAAAATTAGCTATATTGCAGCCAACTTTTACATGCATCACATCGATAGAATGCACCAGATTACATTACTACATATCATTTAACTGTTGACAGTCAGAGCTTTACTACATCATGCAGAATGGATTTCACTTTTGTGCAGTCAGTCTGTAAGAATAGTTAATTGAATTAAATATGTGTGCAGTTTCCACATATTCCTCTAAAGCTAACAATGTGCTTATAAAGAGATTATATTCTTCTATAGGGGAACAAACTACTAAAGGTTGGGGTGGAGGCATCTAGAGTTGCCTACACAACACTACTTGTAGCAGCCTCCTAAACAAAAAATTTAAATAGGACAGACAATTAATATTTACATCCATAAATTACTAAAAGCTTGGTTTTCAGTACTCGAAAAATGATCATCTAGAAGAGACAAACAATCCACTATTGACCATTAAATTATACAAGCTTATTTGCACATGAAAAAATACCTCTCAGGCCTCCTCTTTTGGATTGGTTGACTCAAGGGAGAAAAAGAACAATCATGCCCAATTCTCCCTGGTGTGACCGTAGAATTACCACTTCCATTTACTAAAACATTGGTTAGAAGTTCTAGCTGCCATGCGTGTGTTCATCAAATGATAGTGCTTATAACCATGCATATAGGAGTATACTATGAAGATGTCAAATTGTATAAAAAGGACACATGTCAAGAAAGAATACCTAGAATGAACATGTACTTAAACAGTCCCTCTGAAGACCTATTTACTCCCCAAACCCCCCTTCAAAAATTACCCATCCCTATCTAAACAAGAAGGTGCTTAAACCTTGCAGTTGGCTGCTTAGTCACTATGCATTGTATTGTGGGAAAATTGGGAGAAAGTCATGTCTTCTCCCGAAGCAGGAACCCCATGCTTTGCCTACCTGAATTTTTTTAGCCATGGACCCATTATTTATATTACAGCTCCTTTCTTTTTAGATCTCCTTTTTGTTTTACCAAAACCATGTAATATGAGGAACTTTCTAAACAATCAAGTCTACCTGTGTTCTATCGCAGAGGACCCTACACTACATAGTTGTTGGTAGATCTAAAGGATATGTAACAGAGACAGGTGTATGGGGGGCTTTAGGCATGGTTGCATAATTTACTGTAATTTTTTTACACTATGCAAAAGCAAGACAAGCCTGAGAGGCAACAAACCTTTGATTTAATATTATGGCCTTTTTTTTGCATTTTATGAGACTTTGTAAATGTTTGGTTAATAAAAAAAATAGGTTAAATATTTAATTTTTGTTTTCTTAAAATTTATATTCCAATACCACTGCCATCTAAATTCTGTATATTTTTATAATGGTAATCATTGAACAATATGTTTTCTATAGGTTTTATGGTATTTCCATCTAAAACAAAAAATACAATTCTGCACTAATAATGTGTTACTATAGCTTTTCTAAATGGTTACCAATAAAATAGAATGTTACTTATTCATTTTTATGACTTTCCAAAAAAACATGTTTGTCTTTTTTTTTATAAAACAACAAGTTGGCAAGCAATATCACAGTCTGCCTTTAAAAATATAAAACTGTTGATCCTAAAAGTATCCTAAAAATACCTTGCTAGGCCAGTTTCTTGCAATGTGAGGTTACATATTATGAATGCATTACTGCACACACTGTGGTTTGTTTTGTATGGCACCTTTTATAAACAGTAAAAAATTGCACCTCTGACCTTTTTGTTTCAACCCAAGGGAAATCACTGTGCCTTGTAGTCCACTGCATTAGAAAATGGGGAGGTGCATTTTATGATACATTGTGGTGCCTTGACTTACCAAAAGGATGTGTTTTGTACATTTCCTGCTTACATGTTGGAATCATCACTGTACCTGGCAGTTGTTATTACTGTTGTAGGCTTACCATCAAACTCATAGAATTTGGAAGTGACTGTAGGAAACAGAAGGGTTGGTGGAAGTATTGTGCATGTCAAAATAAAAAAGTATTTGCAGAGTTTCCAAGTGATCTAAAGAGGTTTTGATTTTTTTAAAGTTAAATGATCATACTAGGCTTCAGTTCAAGAACTAACACCTCATATTGGAAAAAAACGCAAAATGCACTTACCGTCAATATTTAAAAATATCTGGCTTTTCCTATATATTCCATGATTACTTTGGAGTTGATCTAGAAGTCACAACACAAGTTATTATGTCTTCTTCCTCTGGACCATTCGACGCTGGGTTGTACAGGATTCATCTTATGCAGCAGAGCGCCTGATCCCTGAAAAATACTTTGGATTACTGCCGCTATGCTGGTCATTGCTCTGACTGGCAGAGTGGGAGTTAAGAGGTGGGGAAGCTGTCAGAGGTTGCCTGTGACTGCTTTCTCACCTCCTTCCCAAACGGTAGAGCTGGTCAGCTCACATATGCGACTCTTCCCTTTGTCTGTCTGTGTATGTGAACTGAGCTCACAATGCCCAGCTCACATACACAAACAGCTTTATTATACATGTGGGAGGACACAGTTTATACTAGGTTAGATGGAATGAAAAAATATGAGTATTCTGTGCTGTGGAAACATCGGAAATATCCAAACTGTCATAACTTTTATTGTGCTGTTACTTTGGCTGTGATCCAATGTCCTTAGTACTTTTTAAATAAGCAACCCAAAGCACCTATACAGACAATAAAATATAATTTCCTAATAATGGTCCAATATTACAGGATATGATGTGTTGGTAAAAGAAAAGTTGAATTATCTTTGTTTGATACCACTTATAAAGGTGCACTACAGGTATGCTTTACCTATCTTGGTCTATTCAGTAGCTTTAGATTTCCTTTTTTTTTTTATCACTCCCCTCAGCACCTTTGCATAAGTTGGCCATACACAGGTTTTTCTGTTTGATCGAGGGGCTAATTGGATAGAATCCTATTCTTTTCTGAATTTGGTCAATCAAAATCTAGTGTAGAATAAAAATATTTGTCCGCTTGGAAAATATCTGGTGGTTTTGGTATTTAAACATTTGCTGGGGGTTCAGGTGTAAAGGTAAAAAACTACCAACCTACGTTTATTTCAGGAATATTTGTTTATCCAGTGTTTTGTCTTTTATACCTTGTGAAGCAGGGAAAAATACAAATAATTCTTCCAGTACAGTAAATAAAATGACATTAGTATTACTGGTTACCTTGAGAATACCTTGTGTATATATCATCTCAAGGTTTCTTATACACACTTATTTGAAATGTAAATTGAGCGTGCTTGAATACACAGCTTTAGATTTTGCATGGCTGTACATTATTTTAAATAGACACTTACTAAATGACGGATCCGCTCTAAGATCCTATTACCCTTACCACAGTGTTTTGAACATGTCACTCACCCTACTATTTTGGTTACTTATAAAAAACAATGATTATCGATAGTCTGTTAGTTTGGTTTTAAGTCAAGCTAGTATGTTTTATTTATTGTTCATGTTATTTTCAGAAAATGGGGTGGCATTTACAATGACTGTATTTGAACCCTGTGTTCATATTTTCTACTCCGAGTTAAAATGAAAGATTATTTTTAAAATGAGATTTATAAAATGTATGTGTTTGTCATTGTTTACTTTACAATGCCAGTAAACATTTTTGTTAAATATATTATCCTTGTTTATAATAAAGTATTTGATATATGATGGTAGTGTTTGTATATATTGTCTCTTATGTTGTCTTCCTAAGCGCATGGTGTCCTGCCATTGCATTCTTCAGCCAGGTTGAAAGTTCTATTTAATCTGAATGATTTGCCAGTTAGTGCTGTAACTGAATGACTCAGTTAACTTTATTCTGCCTATGAGAATAAATCAACCAAAATGACTGCACTAGTGGCAGAATAAATCATTCAGACTACAGGTAGCCAGCCATACACAGGTCGATTGGTCACCGACCAATTCCCGATCCGATCATTCCAGGCGATCGTGGAATCTGCGATTGATCAGGAATCAATAAAACAGTACCTTGAGAATCCGATTTGTGGTCGATTTGGACATGAGCCGGTCTCCAAAATGGCAGATTCCATAAAATCCATCGATCGGAAAGGCTGCTGCATAGGGAGCTATGGGTCCACCAACGTACTTCGATTGCCAAACGATGGACCCAAAAAAAAAACATGTCGGTTCAATGTCCAAACTGATTTTTAGTCAATTTTGTTTGGTTGATCATTCAGGGTGGGCAGAAAGAACTTGATTGATCATCGATCGAGTGAAAAATTGAGCCGTGTATGGGAGCCTTAACATGTACAACCCAACTAAAACTAGCCATACACGTGTCGGATTCCATGGCCGATTGATCACTTATCCGAACGATTCCGGCGATCTCAGCGGGAATCGGAGCTCCGATCAATCGGCCAATTAAGAGTATCCGATCGCTGCATACCACCTTGTCCCACGGATTCCTGGACGATTCCGTGTCCGATCGCTTACTTCCCAAATGGCAACTCCCCCTGATGTGTGCAGAATCGGATCAGAAAGACCAACATGTTGGTTCTCTGTCGGATCCGATTCTGAGCCCCCGATCAATCGGACGCGAACGATCGGACAAGGTGGGCTGCACGCGATTCCGGCACGATCGTTTCGCCTGCACGCGCCCGGAATCGATCGTCCTGGAATCCGGTCGGAATCCGACCCGTGTATAGGGGCCTTTAGATGCAGAGCTAGCAGGAGGATTTACAGACTGGAAGACAGCAAGGGATCCTACAGCTTGACCCAGAAGTGGTGAGTCCTTCTCAAATAAGGCCCTCCTTTGATGTTAATCTCAAACAGTCCACATTTGAGTATAGACAGAGGATAAGATCTAAGGCACCCAAAATTATTGTGGGAGCCAGGAAGGCCTACAAAAATAGTATGTACATTAAAAATTGGATATTACAATGACAGCATGTTGCCTGCAAAACTGTACCACTCCCTATCTGTAGTGAGCAACTATGCCATGAAGACAAACTCTAGCACCTGGAAGTTTTCTTATGAGAGAATTACGATGCATCATCTAGGGTCCAGGTGCCCGACCTGCGACCCGGGGGCCGCATGCGGCCCTTTGGGCATTTCTTGGTTTTCCACTTGCGGCCCCAGAAACCTAACTGT
>CM070034.1:62887857-62910977 GCA_036250615.1 Ptychadena robeensis | reverse complement strand
CAAAGTTCTTTTTTAAGTTGAAATTTCGATTTCAGTCGAAATATCAGGCTGATTTTCAGCTTTTTGGGCGAAAAGTCGAAATGACCCCATCAAAATTGGACTATGCAAATTTTCGGCGAAAAAGTCGAAATTTCTACTTAAAAATTAGCACTGCGAATTTGTCGACCATCCCTATTAAGGAATATTATTCCTCAATTGTTGCACATGCTGACTTTCACAGAGTAGAGTATCTCTCATATTATTTACATTTGAGACTCTCAGCATCTATGGCAGTGGTGACCAACTGAAGAGATATAAAGGGCCACAAATGTGTCCAGCATCACTAAAGGGCCGCACATAACATTTTTAATCTATACTGACTTGTAATAGCATTGTTAATGACAAAATGACAGCATGCATAGCTAGAAGACAATATTTTTAATTTTAAATAACAAAACTTGTTTTAAATTATACTTCAAGCATTTGGGAACACTGTAGTATGGTAATGCATATTTTGTGTCATATACATCCTCAAAGATAATGTGCCTCATAGATATCCTCAAAGCCTCTAAAAATATCAATGTGCCGCAATATATATTATAGTACCCCCCCCCCTAAATTGGTAGAATAGAGGGAGCATAGGCACACACCTGTCTGCTGGTTCCTGGTTGCCAGCACAAGAAAAGGAGAGGACGAGGGACTTGCTCTAGCGACATCTGGGCTGCTGATTGGCTTTTGCGTACGTATCACGTAAGTTCATCGTTTCTCTCCTTCTCTTCCCGCTCTAAGAAAATCCAGGACGAGGACCTGTCAGCGGGGAATCGGCGGACGGGTGAGTTCCTATACCCTATGCATTAACAGCTTGGTTTCGGAGGCCACCGAAGAATGCCCAAAGGGACGCATGCGGCCTCCGGCCACAGGTTGGGCACCTGGGATATATGGGATGCATCTGCTAATAATAGGACATTCAAAGGATAGGACGTTTGTTTATTTCTAAGAAGTTTTATTTGTGTGTAAAAATGTGAATGACACAACACTAACAAAGATTGATAACAAGTTACTAGCCATGAATGCATATATATCCTTCATATCCAACTATTTTTTGTCCACAGTTAATATACAAAACATGTAATACCATAAATATTCTAGCCTTAGATCATATAAATGTCTGCTAATTAGATTATTTCTACATTTTATCGATCTCCGCAATCCTTGACATATTTTTGGTGATTTTTTATAAAGAAGCATGATGAAATTTATTAAATGAATAATTATAAAAATTGTAACAATCCCCCAACAGTCTAAGGATTTGTTCTGGCAATAAAGAGCAGTGTAGTTTTATATTTGACCACAAGGTGGCGCCTAATGCCACATTAATGAAGCCCTAGAGCATATCTAGGAGTTCTCCAAATAAGGAGCATGGTATGATTTTCTTCAGGATTAAAGTCTATCTGCTTGATCTATATATATCTATATGGAAAACATGGGGGTAAATATACAAAAGACGGGAATTGTAGTATAAATGTAACATAAGATGTTATCATATACAGTTAAGGGAAAACTATTCGAACCCCAGCTGTTTTTTTTTGTAAGTTTGCCAACCAATACACAGATATTAGTGGGCAACAGATTAAAACCGATAAATTTTTTGATCGGTCGACTGAAAATTGGTGCATGCCCACATGGTCCGATCAACTAAATTTGATCATAATTTTGAAAAAAAATCAATCAAAACATGATCGGACATGTTGGAAAATTTTGATCGGTTGAGTACAAATTGAGTACAAATTATTTTGTAACCGACGGATTTTGATCGTTCTTGACCATTTGCATACTAATACTTCATTGTCATCAAATGACCATGCCCTCTGCACACAGCACTTCCGATTGAAAAAATAATCGCCCGATTAAACGATCAATTTCATGGTTGATCAAAAATGTAAAAAGTTCGATCAAAAATAAAAAATCGATCAAAAATTGGTTATTCCATGTGAAGTATATTCTATTTTCCATCAATTAATCTCCGATTGAACGATTGAAAAAAATTGATAGTTTTTAGTCTGTCAGAAGCTAAAATCTGTGTATGTATGGGGGGCATTAGATTCTGGTTAAGAAGGTGACCGTTTATGAGATTATTCACAAATTGAAGAAATTGATTGTTTTGCAAAGGGAACGCATACTTATTTCATTTATGGAAATGCTAATTCTTATTCTATTCTTATGAAGTTTTCTAGATTTTTGTTCTATTGTTTTGTCTCTCACCCACTTGATTTTATAGACTAAATCTTTCTTTGTTAGTGGGCAAACTTACAAAATCACCATCAGATAATGTTTCCTTGCAGTAGAAGGACTGCAGATTCAAAGGCTACCCTCTGAAGACTTAAGAGAGATGACGTCATCACGCTGCTGTAAGATATCGGCGGAGCAGGGGAGACCGCGCTCTCTAGGCAAAGCAACGGACTTTGGCCGTATTAACGGTCATGTCCGATATAGCTGTTTTCGAGCGGGGTTGCTTGGTCCCGCTCGAAAACAGCTGTGGCTGCATATGATATGGGCCAGATAGGTGGCTGTGAGGGTCCACGGCGCTCGAAACGGCCATCGATCTGGCCCATATCTTCACGTCTATACCCTGCTTTAGTAGAAGACAAAGTACTACATTTAGTTTTTTACATGCCCATTGTAAGATTTACTTTCTGTTCCTATTCTGGATTTATCCTGCCATGTGATATAATTTAATTCAAAAGTATATCCTAGAAAGTAGGTAAGTTATGTGACATTTACTGCAGTTGAATATATGAATGTGCATCTTTATAACAGATTATAACACATCCCAGGCATCTGTAAAAAGTCGAGGTTGGTGAGCCCTCTCCCACATCAAATTGAAGAAATCTGGTTAGCATTTAAAAGGTATCTAATGGCAAATACTGACAACTGCCCCCATGTAATTCTAATGGGCAACAAAAATAAGGAATGTTGCGTTCACCAGGCAGCGAATTCTCTGTCAAATTAAACAACCAATTGAGGCCCTTGAGTCAAAAAGTTTGCCCACCCCTGGTGTAGGCATTTACAAAACCTGAGACTGCTGCGGGGATAATGTGATGTTATTGTGAGAACTTATGGTCATCAGTTTTAAAGGGAATGACTTGGGGGAGTAGTCCTTAAGGACCCCATACACCTAGTGAGCAGTGGGGTATTTTTCCACCGACCGATGTGCCTCAGCAGCTAAATCGTCCACGGATCGCAGGTGCTCACATGGGGTGACAGATACGTGTCACCTCAAAGCTTGGTCGCCCAGAGAATGGACATGTCCATAAATCTCTGGCCATTGGCATTAGTTTGAATGGGGGCCGGCATATCCGTCCAAAGTAACTCTGAGTGACGGAGTGCAGTGTGATGACGTAATCATGTTGCACTCTGTCGCTCGTCTATCGGCCCCTGCTGGTCAGGTTAGACGGGGGCCTTACGTCACTGATGTTACGTGTAAGATGAGATGCAATTTGGTGGGGGACTGGTTGACCACAATGACATCTTGTTGTTAGCATGCTGATAAAGGTTTGTACACACTGCCAGCACTGGGTTAACTCTTGGATTCATGGGAATGAGATGGAATATGAGTAAAATATTTTTACCAATTTAAAAGTTCAATTCTTGGACAGTCAACTTGTCAAATCATGAATATTTGGCAAATAAGTGTATTGAAATAACAATACCCTATTTAAGTAGGGTAGAGGTGCAATATAATTTTATCTTTGATTTTAGAGCTGTAACCAGAAACATGCTCTAGGCAGGGCCAGGCTATTTACTCCAGAAATCTACCATGGGAAAAGAGAATGAGTTAAATTTAAGAAGGACCGATGATCCTGGAAATGTTCTAGGATTGGGATGCTAGGATTGCACCTGTTGCTTAACATCACTGCCAATCCAATCCCCTTATTTAAAGTGTCCGTCAATTCAAAATGTATTTCGTAATTATAAGCTTCTAAACAATATTGTGCAGTTATTTTTTTTTAAAACAAATCTGCTGATCCATTTAGAAGCTGTCTCCACCATTAACAGTGACTACGCTCTGCAAGGGTGCCACCAGTCTGAGCATGCTCAGATCTCCCTCCCAAACATATGTTTGCATTTCTTTTTTTAACCATAACTGCAAATGCTCTAATATTGAATACATAGGCAACAGCAGTCGCTTAAGGGCCACATATAACGTTTTCAATCTATACTTCCTTCTATACGCATTTTTTATGTGGGAATGACAACAGGCAGAGCTGGAAGACATAATTTTTTAATTTTTAAATGACAAAACTTATTTTAAATGATACTTCAAGCATTAGGAACACTGTAGTATGGTGATGCACATTTTGATTCAGAGGTTATGTTCCTATGCCCTATGCATAAACAGTTTTCAGGGGGCGCAAATGGAGGACTGAGGGGGGCTGCTGAAGAACGTCCAAAGGGCCACATGCGGCCCTCAGGCCGAGGTTGGGCACCTAGGGGCTACCTGGAAGAGCTTACATCCTTGTAAAAACAATATCTTTAAAGCTGCAGAAAAAGGATCTGAGTATGACGAAAAAAAAATTTTACTACTTAGAATATAGTCATTTTAAGGGATTGATTTTCTTTTTTCAGATTCCTGTGGACGTGGATGGCTGCGTCGACATGAACGTGATGGAGGTTTGGACTGACACATCCGGAGCTCTGACGGGCTGCGAAGACAGGGCGGCTCATGCACTGCGGTAAAATCCCTGCATTGAACGCAGGGATTTTAGTGCATGTGGAGCCCTAGCCTTAGACTCAATAACATGTTTAGTTTAGCTGTGTTTCCACTGCTTCTTGGATCCTTCAGAATTCCTTTTTTTTAATGCAAGGGGTTGCGTTTGCATACATATGTGATAGTTTCGTGATCTGTTTTTGTTCCCTTTTTGACACTTGATTTTTTTTGTTATTGTTATTATTTGAAGGAGATGGATAATGCATCGTAGACACACCAAAACAGATGCCAATTTGTTTTTGATGCACCCAATGCATTCCCTATGAATGCATCCACATTGCATTAGTGTTTTGTTGCTTTTTTTGTAAACGTGACATGGAAACAACTACATTAAAAGTCAATGGATGTGTTTACAGTGCGTTAAACGCCTTGCAAACGTATCCATTTTGAGGCTGTGAAAACATAGCCTTAGGACCATAAATGGATCACGAACGCATCACAAGTGGATGCAAACCCAACCACCCGCATTAGAAAAAAAAGGAACACAGAAGGATCCAAGAAGCAGTGGAAAGCTATACAGGGATTAATTAGCACAGGGATAATCAATAAATATGTGACTTTGTTCCCAAATAAGCGGATATTCCCATATGAGAAAAAACAAGGGCAATGTCAAACTTTTTCATCATTCTTGGCGTTTCTCCTAGACTACAGGTGATCTTTAATTGAGTAAACCTTTGCCATGCTTAAATATTATAGTGTAATGGGCAGACTATGTTATTCACCAATGGGGTACTAAATAAAATAAGCAGGTTTATGAATAAGTGATGTACCTTAATTCAGACAGAATGTCGTACACAAAATCTAACAAGCTTCTGGTTATCTAGGAATATATGCATACGGACCTCTTAGCTGAACAGCTTTCTTTTCTGGAGTTGTGATATGTGCATATGCTATTTACTGACTACCCAGCAGAGGGAAGACATTCTCTGTCAGAAAAAAAAGGCAGCCGCAAGGAAAACCACCAGGAAGCAGGCTCCATCTGTTAATCAGTAAGAAGTTGCATTCTTTAGCAAGGTAGAGGGTAGACAAGTCAATGTTGTTATGAAATACACTATGAAATGAAATACAGTGGTACTGTGAGGACTGAGGTAATAGATATGAAAATATAATACATCCATAAATATCTAAAGTGCTGTTTGTAGGTGGAGGTTGGCTGCAGTAATTTTTTTGCCTTGCCATTTGTTGTCTTTAACAGAGAAACTTTCAGGTTTTAACCTGATGGAAACCACAAAAAGAATGAATCTGTTGTTAACTGGTTGCAAAAGTAATTCATTCATTAAATAGTACTACTTTGTGATAATTGTTTTGTCCTTCAAAAATATATGCTCTCATACTTTTCACTACTTTTTTTCCTTGTGTAATGGGGTATGATGTTCCTGACTACACAGGTGGAGCATAACCCACTATGTCTCACGTAAATAAGAATGGCACGTGTTGTCATGCCATGCCCATAAGCTCCTTTGAAAAACAAGGACCAGGCCTAATAAACAGCTCTGTCCAGACCCCAAAAGGCTCTTGACCTATACTAAAGGTGGCCAAACTAAATTAAAATGTTTCCATTCAATTCATTTAAAAACAATAGTTTAATGCTGGCCATAGACGTGGCAGTGGTTGCAGGGGATCGACCGGCGTGTGCCACCAAACGCATGGTGGTCCGTTGCCCACAACTACAGGGGTGCCCACCTTGAAGATTTGACTGAAATAGCCTCTAGGTTGGATCGCACGGCGAACCATCCTGCCGGTACTTTTTGTGGCTGATCCTGTTGTAGTTAGTAAATTTGGAGGGGGAGTTAACTGACAAGTTAACAAGTAAATTTGCTAAAATCTGCTGGGAATCCCTTAGTGGCGCACACAGGATTCCCATCAGTTCTGTAGCCTTCTCATCACAGCGTAGTGACATCACCACACTGTAATAAGTTTGCTACAAAACTGACGAGAAACACAAAAAAGACCAAGGGGAGATGGTAAAGGAGTGGATTCACATGGGTTTATTTTGAGCTTGAAATGGACAAGTACAAGGCAAAGGCCTGGAAATCATGTATAGGAGAAATTGAGAAGAAAACTAAAGGTAGCCATAGACGAGGCGATTCTCGCTCAATAGATGAGGGTTTGACGCTGCAGATGGCCCCTCAGCTGATTGGCGGGCACCCTTTGTGTCCCCATCCAAAAGTAATCCAAATTAATGGGATCGGACGGGAATTTACGATCCGACATGTGAGAGAACCCTGGTCGATCTATCCAGGTGGGCCCACCCGATTTGCAGCCAAGCGTCCAGCAGGCAACCGGCAGGAATGGGCACAGCGGTCGTTTGGCTGAAAAATCTGGTGAAATTCGGCCCATGTATGGCTACCTTAAAACATATGAAATGTGCAGAGGAAAGGTTTTTGCGTTTTTAACCGACTTTCTTATTATCAGTATCAGAAGAACATTTATGCAGATCAACCAATTTGTGGCTGCAGATGCTTGACTATAATGACTATATATATGAATATACTTTATATGTGCAGAGCCCTGCTTTATGGCTTTACAAGTATTTAGGCACCATTCTTATCTGTATGTTTTATGTGTGCTATTTTTATATATCAATATTTTGGTTTCCCATATTGGCAAAACTACAACAAACTACAACATTTTAGAGACACCCTGTTAAACAGTGGTTGACAATATATACTTAGGCTATGTTTCCATTATGTTGGGACCCCTCCGCTAAGCGTACATGCTTAGCCGGAGGTCCCAACGTAGCAGATAGACTTACCTGCTCGGCGGAGTATATGTCTTCATTGTGCTGAGCTGATCTGCCGATGTAAGACTGAACATAGTCGAGTACGTTCAGCCTCTGCACCGGTGGATGTGTAAACAAACCATCCACCGAGCAGACAATGTCTGTGGGATACATCTGGACCCCTGCTAAGCGTATACGCTTAGCAGAGGAGTCCCGGCGTAAAATGGAAACCCCTAAGGGATAAAAATATAGGTAGAAAATAACTAGTCAGAGCAACGTAGGGCTCTGATGGGGTGATCCTACAAGGGTATATCGGCAAGATTGTGGTCAAGGAGCCATCATAGTTTGTCATAAAAAGTCTTTATTAAGAACATAGGACTATTCAATTAGATATATATAAAATGACAGCATCTTCAAGGTTACAGTAAAAAGCACATAAAGTGGTTCCGCATAGATGATAGGTTCAGTATGCCGATTGATCAACTTCCACAAATAGAACAAGACCTCCTACATGTTTCGCCCACTTGGGCTTCCTCAGGGAGGGTATTTCTGTGGTAGACATAAACAATGGTATGTTAAAAATCATGCAGATATTATGTATATTGATATTTATCTATTGTCATCATTGTTTATAGAAATCATATCTTCAATGTATATACATAGGTTATATACATATACATATTTTTTATGTACAGAAACAAAGTATATTTTTTCAAACAATAGTCTGGTCTTCAGTGATAGAGGTCTGAGAGAGTCCACATTACAATAAGTATATTGGCAGGTAAGTGAATAACAAAAGAAATATAAAATAAACAACGTCTATGAATGTCTAGGTTCACATATCATCGTACTTACAAATGAAACGTTGATTTAACAGGCTTCCACCATGTGCTCTAGGATGCCAAAAGGAGGCAATTACCCAGGGTCAGGCTGAGGATGGCCGACCGGTCAGGTCAGGGTACACCCACCGGACCGCGTTCACTTCCACCAGGGGTCAAGCGGGGGAGGAGGTGCAATTGGTCACCTCGTTAGTGGCCGTCGATGTGAAAACCGGCCAGGCTGTTCCGCCGTGTACTTTGTGCTATCCCTAGGGATGAGGTGGAGATGGGGGATATATCATTTTATATATATCTAATTGAATAGTCCTATGTTCTTAATAAAGACTTTTTATGACAAACTATGATGGCTCCTTGGCCACAATCTTGCCGATATACCCTTGTAGGATCACCCCATCAGAGCCATACGTTGCTCATTAGGGGAGGCAACTATTAAGATACAACACCTGCACCCTAAATATTAGTATGGTTTTTTTGATAAAAATATAGGGTTTTAAGGTGTCGACAATGGAAAACACATTCAGTCAACATTAGCATATATTGTGACTTATTTTATGTACATAAGGCTATGTTTCCACCTCCGTCGGGACCCCCTCCACTAAGTGTATTGCTTGGTGGGGATCCCGACGGAGCACATAGACTTTACCTGCTTGGCGGATGTCTAAACACAACATCCAACGTAATCAACTCTGTTCAGCCTTGCATCGGCTGAACGGCTCGGCGCTGTAAAGACACAGCATCGGCCGAGCAGGTAAGTCTGTGTGCTAGGTCGGGACCTCCCGCCAAGAAATACGCTTAGCTGAGGTGTCCTGAGGCATGTGGACACCCCCCCTAAGACATAACGGAGTACAGTTCACATCAGTTAATTGATGCGTTTCACTTTTTGCTTTGTCAAGAGGATCGCAGTGTGATCATGTTAAGAAACATATATGAAGTATATTTATAAGCATGCATTTTCATGCAATTTATAGACAGTTTATAGACATGCCATAATGTTTGTTACCAAACATTTTTAAATAAAAGAAGACATTATTTGGCCGTTAATAACAACAGTAAGTTTATCCCCAATAAGGGGCACTGAGGTTTGGATAACCCATAGCTATTCACTTATTCAGGCATTCAATTGTGAACTCATATGAGAGACAGTGATATCATGATATTCTTTGTAAAGCGTTGTGTAATATTTCAGCACCATATAAACATCAGTCTTGGTGGTTGAATGCTACTAAATACCACTAGATTTGAGACACCATGTCAGATGAACATATGTTTAGTTGAATCTGCAGCTGTGTTGTGTTCTATTAGTGTATTACATATATATTTGTTATGCTTGTTTGGTGTTAAACAATATGGAATGGTTCAGAGAAGGTAAGAATTGGACATCCAGCATTGAAAGGTTTTTAGGTTCCTTTTTATTTTATGCTCCTACTTCTTTCTTCCTGTGCCAGTGATATTCCCTAGACTACATGTCCCCGTGTAAGTTAGGCTTTCACTACACTACTTTTTTTCCTTGTGTAAAAAATAAGGGACATTGTTTTTATTGGGGTATGGTGTGCCTGTCTACACAGGTGTATCATAACCCACTATATCTCACGTATATAAGAAAAGCATGTGTTGCCATTTTTCAATGGATGCGTCAAATGAGTACTCTACGTGCCATGCCCATTGGTTTAAAGGGGGTTCCCCTAACATGTGCAGAATAAATTTTAGCCACCTATTGGGCTTTGTGGATGCACAACCATGACACCTCTAAAAAGTGTAGTGTAGACTAGTACAGGCATGAAACAGTGATGCAGGGATTCATACAAAGTGGTGGTTACATGGGGTTCTAATAGCTAAGGAAGCCAACACAACATAGTGCAGTGGTTCCCAAACTTTCCTTGCAGAGCCTCCCTTTTCTACTTAGGAACACATTCAAACACAGGTTCAGAAAGAGGACCTGCGCTTCCCTGGAATACCCCCATGCCCCTAAGGGGGGCCCGCCCCCCAGTTTGGGAACCACTGACATAGGGCATGCCTGGTGCACATATTAAGGTTGCTTTTTAACAAGAATAAATGCAAAGAAACACATGAAAGGAATACTAGTGCACGTACATGATTTGATATTTTTACATTCAGGTTTATCACCTGATAATAATAATGATAAATAATACATGCCTTCATAGACTTACCTGATTGCTTTGGTGGGTGAGCTGGCACTGACTGGCAGGACATGTTTTCATGCCCTATCATCTACCCACATGGGTGTTGGTCTTAAGCTAGCCATACACAGTTCCATACAAGCTACTTAAACGATTGATGTTTTAAGTCTATTTATCGTAAACAGTTTCCTGCAGACTAGGTATGTTCGAGCCAAAATCGAACAGACAATCGATTGTAAAGTGATTGGGTGTACTGGTAAATTTTTCTTGACTGTACACGTACACGTTTTTGACCGTACACTTTTTTTCTAGATATTACAATCAATTTGTTTATAATCGTACTTAAGATCATACTAGGCATGCGCTCCAAATAAAGAGTGTTTAAATCGATCAGAGTGTGTGTGGTGGAATGATCAATCGCTATTAAGCAGGGTACAGACGTCAAGATATGGACTTTTCGAGCGCCGTGCGCGCTCAAGGCCATCTATCTGGCCCATATAATATGCCCCCATCGCTGTTTTCGAGCAGCATGGCTCAAAAACAGCCATATTGGACATGACCGTAAATACGGCCGATGTCCCATGCTTTGCATAGAGACTTCTGGTGTCCAGGCAAAACTTTGGCTGAGCTGGGCAGAGCAGAGCTGTCTCTCCCCAGCTCCGCCGATATCTGACAGCAGCGTGATGACGTCATCACGCTGCAGCAGGGAACATCGGACAGCTCAAATATCGAGCCGTCTGTTTCCTGCTTTAGACTGGCACACGATTGTAAAATGCAATAGAATCTAAGATCAGTCATGCAACAGTCGACCCGTGTATGGCTAGCTTCAAAGTCACATTATGCTCCTTCAGTTAAACCTAAACATGGTGCAATAGAAGTGCTATACAAGTAAAACATTTGTAGCTGAACTTTGCATAACACTATCTTTTGTTCCAACAGGGTAAACAGTGGATCCTTATTGGGCCTGGAATCTTATCTAAACAGTAGAGATATGGTGTGGGGACAGAGGGCCTATTGCTTCTTTAAAACATGATCTGCTAAAGAAGGTTTTAAAGCTTGACATACACAGCTTGATTTCTTAATACATTTTAGCACAATCAAGCATCCTGCACTTTCACAGCCCTCGATTGTGCTTGAATCTAAATTTAATCTATATAAACAATTTTAGCCATCCAGCCTTTCTTCAATCGATCCCACTCGAAGGAGCTCGGTTGATCATGTTGGAAAATCCTGTTCGATTTCCATTCCCAAGGGTCCCATGCAAAGTAATGGATGGGCTGGCAGCCGCAGAAGTGCTGCAGCTTGATATCGGTCCAGCCAGCTCGCCATGGGGCTTCCTCACTCTGGAGGGGTCCAGATTAAGCTATATGACTCGTGTACTTTCTCTATTTTAGTTCATACTGTGTAAGGGCTCGTTTACATAGGCGGTTATAAAAACTATTTCCACCTCATGTCACATTCTCCGGATGGTTTTTGGGCTTTCGCCCCGATAGACTTGTCATGAGAGCATTATCTATATGCACAAGTTAGCAGGCGGTTGCAGACAGGAGTAAGTCCAGTCATTTTCCAGACTAACAGCAGCCCAAGAAACTACTGTGTAAATCGAGCCTAAAGATGGCCACACCAGGTCGATTTTTCGATCCCCTTCGATCGATCATTTGGGAAGGGAACACGACCACCCCATCTTCGATTGTCCCCACTTGAAGAAATGTTGATGCTCTATTACCATGTATGTCACCAATCTCCGAGGTATCAGCCTGTGTGTGGCCAGCTGAAGTGTGTGTTTAGAGACCTAGAGTTAAATAACAGACATAACACTGGGTGGAGTACAACACTAAACACATTTTAAAGGAATTAAAGTATGAAGTGAAAGAAAGCATGATTTGGCCTATAACAACTGAGGGTCAAAAGAATCTGGTGAGTTTATACCCCATAAGGAGCACCAAGGTGGAGCTGGATTGGATAATCTATAGATTATCACTTGGTTAGGTAGGGTGTATTCGACTGAATGTCAATCTTGGTTGCTACTAATTAACGACAATATTTGAGACACCATGTCAGATGAACAGATGTTTAATTGAATTTAATTGGATCTGCTGCTGCTTTTTATTATAATATATATATATATATATATATATATATATATATATATATATATATGTATATATATTGGTTTTGCTTGTTTGTTACTCAAAAGGTATGGTGGAGAGAATGTTTCAGAAAGTGCAAGAATTGGTCATCTAGCTTTTTTGGAAATGTTTAGCTTCCACGATTTTCTACCTTTTGCATAAATAGGGACATAAAGAAAAAAGAAGCATACTCTGTTTTGCACATTTAAAACATTTGTAATTCCTCACCATTTTAAACTGACATTGCTCTATTCCTCAACTTAAATATTGTACTTTGGATGGAGGAGATTTGAGCAACAGAATTGTACACAATGGTGTTGAAGAACATCCCACTTCCTATATAAAGAGGTTAGACAAAGGTGAAGAATGGAGATACCAGCTGAAGGGATGGCACCCACGGATCAGGTTACAGCTAAGATTTGTGCACTGTATTTGAACTGCTTGTGCCTTTGTTGCTCAAAGCAGTAATAAAAGTGTTCAGCTTCCAACTAGCCTTTCCTTAATATCCTTTCCTTAAAAAATTTTTAAAAAAAGTTTCAGATATGTCATTCTAAGCAGTCTGAGAATGTTACACAACAGTCTTCCTTCAAGCCACAACAGTAGAAACAACAACAGACACCTGCACTAGCCAACCGTTCTGTACCATGCATCATTTCACAGCCAGAAGAACAAAGCCATCGCTGTAGTGAAAAGGAAAATAAAATGCTCTAAAACAGTTACAACATGCGTTGGAGGGGAAAGTGGATACATGCCTTATCTCTGTATCTGAGCAAGGCTAGTAAATCCAACCAGGCCTGACTGTAAAACAGCCCTGAAGGTTATTTATGAAACTAATATCAAGGCACAAGGCGCTCCACAAATTCCTTTTTATTAGTAAAAAAAAAAAAACATTTTAGCCATGATGTTGTGCTTGAAGATGTTTATTGAAAATATTGTTGTGAATATTTAAAAATACTGTATAATTTAAGGATGGGTTCACATCTATCTGTTGTGGTCTGCTGCATTTTTAATCCCTTTATGCACATGAGTTTAAGTAAATTCTAAGGGGGGTTTCCACATCCGTCTGGACCCAATCCGCTAAGCGTATTGCTTGGCAGGAGGTCCTGATGGAGTACATAGACTTACCTGCTCGGCGGATGTCTGAACACTACGTTCAGCCCTGCATTGGCGGAACGATTCAGCGCTGTGAGAACACAGCATCCGCCGAGCAGGTAAGTGAATGTGCTCCGTCGGGACCTCCTGCCAAGCAATATGCTTAGTGGAGTGGGTCCCTACGGATGTAGAAACATAGCCTTAGATGCATTGTGCGTTGTTTGGCTCATATTTGAATTATTACTTGGCTCATATTGGAAATAAACCAGAGGACTGAATAAAGCTTGGTAGTGGACGTGCGACCCTGTTACCCCGAAAATAAGGATCCTTACATTTTTGCCTCACTCTGAAATATAAGGCATCCCCCTGAAAATAAGGCACCCCCAAATATACGACACTGTAACTCTGGACAGGGGGGATCAGAGGGGGAATCAAAATGACACTGGAGGATCAGAAGGGGTTACTAAAATGAAAATCCACCCTATGAGTCTCCTGTGCCATTTTCATTCCCCCCCTCTGATCCCCCGTGTCATTTTTTTTTTGATTCAACAATAAAGTTTATAAAAAAAGAAAAACAAGAAGAATCATACAGAATTTGCATAAACATACAGTAATACAACCAAACTGTTCTCCATACACAGTAATAACAGCCAATGACGGAAAAATAGACTAAAATAACAGATATAACATATCCCCACTACATGGTCAATAATAAATCAAAAAAATATATGAAACAATTTGCAAAGGAACATTAGCACACTACTCTACAGGGTACCCCCACCAGCAGATTCCCACAAAGCCTCCCACAAATTCAAAGTCCCCCCAGGGTCATTTTAAGTTATCCCCCCATCCTGATACCCCAGTCCTTTATTCTTCTTCATGGAAAAATAAGACATCCCCTGAAAATAAGACGTATGGCATCTTTGGGAGCAAAAATTAATATAAGACACTGTCTTATTTTCAGGGAAACTCTGTAGTTATCATGCACTAAAACCCACTACAATACATTGTCACAGACAATCACGTCTAATACAGATGTGGGCAAACTAAGGCCCGGGGGTCAAAACCAGCCCTTTATTTTTTTAAGTTGGCCCTTTGTCACTTTGGTGTCAAGACTCTCTTTCTCCCTTCATTCCCTGCAATATGTGAAGATAACACCTTGAGGATAATTGTTTAGATTGTTTCCTAGATGCCATAGTTTGCCGCCCTGGGCAACCACCCAGGTTGCCTATGCCTAAAACCACCACTGGCTACAATATATGGAGTGGCAAAATCTACAGTTTGGTACACCCTAAGGAAAAAAGCACTGATGAACCCAGCAACTCGAAAATCCCTGGACATCCATGGAAGAAACAGTGCTGGAAGATCTCTGCAGCAGGTAGGCATATCCAAGTCTACTATAAAGAGAAGACAGCTTGACAGTAAATTCAAACACACCCCTAAGCCATATGTTCAGTTGTGTTCAAAATGATTCAACCCCCACTGAAATTGAGTGTTTTGGCCGTTTTGACATTGATTTTGATCATTTCAGTCATCTTGTTTACAATGAAAGAGGCACTTGTAAGTCAGAAAAATATAACATGACATTAATAATGACATTAATAATGAAATTACCACAAATGTCTTTTTTGTCCTGTTGAAAGGTCCAACGTCTCCCAAGCCTCAGGTTTGTGACAGACTGCATCACATTTCCTTCCAATATCTCCTGGTGTTCATGGTACCTTGTACCTGCAGAAGCAAAACAGCCCCAAAGCATGATTGACCCCCCGCCATGCTTCACAGTAGGCAAGGTGTTCTTTTCTTTATAGGCCTTGTTCTTCCTCCTCCAAACATAGCGTTGATCCATGGGCCCAAACAGTTCTAATTTTGTTTCATCAAAACACTATCCAAAAACTTTTGTGGTTTGTCCACATGACTTTTGGCATTCTGCAGTCGACTTTTGGCCCATGGATCAACGCTATGTTTGGAGGAGGAAGAACAAGGCCTATGAAGAAAAGAACACCTTGCCTACTGTGAAGCATGGCGGAGGTCAATCATGCTTTGGGGCTGTTTTGCTTCTGCAGGTACAGGGAAGCTTCAGCGTCTGCAACCATGAATTCTCTTCAGTACCAGGAGATATTGGAAGGAAATGAAAAGGAAAGTGATGCAGTCTGTCACAAACCTGAGGCTTGGGAGACGTTGAACCTTTGGAGTGGCCATCGCAGTCACCAGACTTAAATCCAATTGAGAACCTCTGGTGGGACTTGAAGAAAGCAGTTGCAGCATGCAAGCCTAAGAATGTGACTGAACTGGAGGCTTTTGCCCATGAAGAATGGGCTAAGATACCCGTAGATCGCTGCAAGACACTTGTGTCAAGCTATGCTTCACGATTAAAAGCTGTTATAACTGGAAAAGGATGTTGTACTAAGTACTAAGAATGAATGTCACTTGGGGGTTGAATAAAACTGATAATGATGTGAGCACAGGAAAGACATTTGTGGTTATTTCATTATTGATGTTATGTTATATTTGTCTGACTTACAAGCGTCTCTTTGATTTAATTGTAAACAAGATGACTGAAATTATCAAAATCAATGTCAAAATGGTCAAAACACTCAATTTCAGTGGGGGTTTAATTTTGAACACAACTGTATATAGATAGGCTAGATTGGACAGGAAAAAGTTTTTAAAAAGCCAATATAGTTCAGGAAAACATTCTTTGAAAAGATGAAACCAAGATGAACCTCTACCAAAATAATTGCAAGAAAAAAGTATGGAGAAGATGTGGAACAGCTCACGACCCAAAGCATACTGCATCATCTGTGATAGATGGCAGAGGCAGTGTGATGGCTTGGGTGGACATGGCTACCAGTGGCATTGGGACACGAGCACGACATAAGCAGCCATGTTAATTCTGAGGTGTCAGAGTCTGCTCAAATCCAGCACATGCAGACACATTGATCATAAAGCAAAAAAGTCAGTCAGTCACATAATCTGAGTCCAATTGAGCATTTCCCTTGTTGAAAATTAAACTTCAGAAAGTAAGATTCACAAACAACAGCAAAAAGACTTCATGCTGTCATTGCCAGCAAAGGGTAGAGATTAACGTTTTATTTTAAGGCCCCCATACACGTGTCGGATTCCCACCGGATTCCGTCACGATCGATTCCGGGCGCGTGCACGCGAAACGATCGTGCCGGAATCGCGTGCAGCCCACCTTGTCCGATCGTTCGCGTCCGATTGATCGGGGGTTCAGAATCGGATCCGACAGAGAACCAACATGTTGGTCTTTCTGATCCGATTCTGCACACATCAGGGGAAGTTGCCATTTGGGAAGTAAGTGATCGGACACGGAATCGTCCAGGAATCCGTGGGACAAGGTGGTATGCAGCGATCGGATACTCTTAATTGGCTGATTGATCGGAGCTCCGATTCCCGCTGAGTTCGCCGGAATCGATCGGGTGAGTGATCAATTGGCCATGGAATCCGACACGTGTATGGCTAGCTTTACATTTTTAATTTGCGCAATTCCTTTTGAGTCCCTGAAATCAAGTGATTGTGATTAAAAGTTTTTAGCTACTCATATTTCTATACAATCTTTTTGTTCAACCTGCTGAATTAAAGCTGAAATATCCCAGTTGTTTTACTTAATATGATACTTAGGGATATAGGGTGTGTCAGTAATCTTAGCGGTGTACCCAAGCCAACCATGTTATATTGCACAAAAAGACCCTACACTCGAGGTATGAACCACCTCATGTGGAAAAACTAGAAAAATGGCATTACAGGCACATAACCGTCTCACAGATATAATTTCATTAAAGGGTCTTTATTTACAACATATTGTACCAATCTTTTAATTGTTTCAGTCAACATATGACTTATGAGGTAAATACATAAAAGCAAAGGAATAGCATAAATTGCATCACAGAACATTCAGTGAGAATAAGCAGCAGATCCCGTAGTAATCCAAGATCCACCGACGCATTTCGCCCTGTAGGCTTCCTCAGGGAGGTAGTAGGATTTACAGGTCTAAAGATAACAGTAGGACATGGTCAGCAGTAAATCAATATAACAATGGAAATCAGATTTCATTTACAATCAGCAACGCCTGTCCACATCATATAGGTGGTGTTTAATGTTATTACACAATACATATGGTTTACAGCCCATTATATCAATTATACTTACTGCTATGCTATTTCAGCAGAGAAAAGACTATGACGAATTTAGTGGCGGCACAAGTCAGGGGGAAAGGAGACCAGGCCGGAGCTCGGGATAATCAGGTTGACAACAAACTAGGTCGCAAAGGGAGTCACCAGCAGTCTCAAGAAATGGCTGTAGTGGAAAAAGTACAAATGGACCTGGATAAGCACAGAAGTAAAACGAGGAGTCAGCAGTACTGCTGTGAAAACCACAGCGCTTCCCCAAAACAGATTAGTCTGTATACACCTACCTCTAGCAGCAGGGGGAAACAGACCATGAACATATATAAGGGGATAGGACAGTAAAAGAGCACCAAGCACCTCCACATGGGGTAAGGGTTGGTCCCCCCGGCGAAGCTGGCCACGGCTTTAAGGCGTCCCCCTGAGGTCCTACAGCCACTGCAAGTTAAGAAGAAGACAAACTAAGAATCAAAACAGACAGTGCCATAGTAGACAAGTAGAGATTTGGAAGCTCACCCAAGGTATCCATGTACAGAATCCACATTTAAAAAACCCAAATATTTAAATAACCCAAATGGCCAAATATTTATGTGTGTACTTTTTTCTAAATTGAAAGTCACTCATTCCCATTTGGGAGAGAATTGCATTTAGTGAAGATAGTTTTTAATAAATGATTTCAGCTATGTGCTCTCTTTATTTTCTGGTTCCTTGCTGTTCCACCCTACCAAATAAATGTCACTGAATTATATAAAGCAGCTAGATGTATTATATTCACAGTTTGCAGATTTGTCCACCACTGTGACCTAGCAGAATTTCTTGGTTTACAAAGATATCTACTGAATCCAATAGGCACCACTTTTTATAATGTAACAGAAGCATTGCCCGTTTTATTTATTTATTTGTACACATTTGATTCAAGTCTCCAGACCTGAATATTAATGAAAATCTGTGTATAAATCTTAAACATGCAGTGCAAGATGACCTAAGAATATTTTTAAACTAGAAGTGTTCTGCAAGAAAAAGTGCGAAAAAATTTATAAAGCTGAAAATTGTTAGCTGCTTACAATACCTAAAGTCTGGAAATTATGCATTTGAGATGGATATGATATCATAATATCAGAAGATGCCATGTGTTGTGTTTGGGGTTTTTCCCCCCTGGAAATAATGGGCAATGTACAGTAAAAGGTACATAATATTTATTCAATAAGTCATAAAATCCATGTAAAGCGTGTACTTTTGTTCTATTTAGAGTGTAAAGAAGCTTTTTCAAGGCAATTTCAAATACAGGTAGGTTAATTGCCCCCCCCCCATTGTTCTTAACCTGTTAGATAGATATACATACTGTATGTAGCAGCAGGTTTAATTAAAATTACCTTTACTATGAATTAAAGGTCAACAGAGTAGGCCAACAAGGCCTATAGAGTAAAGCAAAGCCAGGCACGGCTCCACGAGGAATGCAAATTGAGCAAGCCTGCCGGTCACACTGCGGACGAGCTGGCCCAATATCGAGCAACAGCACTTCTGCGGCTGGCAGCTCATCCACTACTTTGGATGGAGACCCGCTGTCCCGATTCAAATTAATGGAATACGACCAAGGTTTTCCAACATGTTGCAAACCTGTTCGGCTGAGCTCCTTCCAGCAGGAATGGTTGATCCTGCTCGAAGGAAGCCAAGATGGCTCAAAACTTGTAACAGATTAGAGCAACATCGGGCACCGTGAGTGCGCTTGGCACCTGATGTTGCTGTTACTACATTGAGCTGTGTATGCCCAGTCCAAAGACTAAAACAACACGGTGGAAGACCTCAAGCTGTACAGGCACCAGTGCCAGAGGGAAGATCTTTCCAGTTGTAGGCTCATGAGGAATTGTTTCCACAGGAACACAGCTCTCACGCCACCCCACTATCTTGGGTAAAATGGGTCTCTCTTGCTCTGAGACCTTGGTCTGGGGTCTTCCAAGAAAGCACAGGATGTCTTGTTCAGGATGCAAAGCCACCTGCATGCTCCCTAACTGGTTACCCCTCTCAGAGGGCAAGGAGTGAAGCGGTCCATGGCTGTTCATCTCCTCTTCCGTAGGGATACTGACCACCGGTCATTCCTAACTAGACACCTTTATATTCTCTAAGCTTGGGTTCCCTCTAGTATCGGGAGTGCTAGCTCCTGTCCCTGTCCTGGCTTCCCTTATATCAGTGGTTCCCAAACTGGGGGGAGCTATTCCGGGGGGGGGGGCACAGCTAGGGGGCTGAGGAAGGGACAACCAGGAAGCCAACTATGAAGTAATGGGAATGGGAATGATTGGGAATGTCTATGGGAATGATTCATGTCTCTGCATGAGTGTAGTTTGTGGGTTTGTCTCTATGTGAATGATAAATGTTGATGTATGATTGGTGTGTGTATAGTGCATGTTTGTGCACAATTGGTGTAAAAACCAAGAAAAGCTGTATAAGTTGTATTTTAAATAAAGTGTGAGGGCCATTTCCCACTAGTACACAATACTGCAACACAAATATGGTTTGTGTAAAATGGCCCTCAATCTGAAACTGTGTAGTTTGAATAGGTTACGGGGCTCGATAATGTTCCTATCTAGAAAAGGGGGAGCCTACAGGGAGAGTTTGGGAACCACTGTCTTATACTAAGTGCTGGTATCTCTGTTCTATGCAATTGAGGGAAAGTGCCCTCACCACACATATACCCAAGAATGTATTATATATAGATTTGACATTAGATTGTGAGCTCCTCTGAGACCCAGTGATAGAACAATGTGCTATGTAACGCACGCGTAATATGCCATCTTTATAAAGTGAATGGGAGGGAATAATCTAAAGCTAGATGTGTACAGTACAGTATGTACATTTGTTGTACAGTTGTTGGGATCAGTTGTTGGGATCAGTTGTTGACGCTTATGATTGTTGGAGGCAGTGCTGTACTACATTTTATTATTGGTCTACAAGCCCAGTGCTCATTTACCATTTTTTTCTGGGCCATTTAGTCTAGATGGATGGGGTGGGTTGGTGAGAAGCTATGAAATCTGAATGATGGTGTAAAGAAAATGAACAGTGCAGCATATCAGTACTGCACTCATAACTTGTTGGCAAAAAATAACACAATGTGAGAATTTGAAAGCCTACAATTTACAGTTAGCATTCCTTGGTTCATTGATTTTTTATAGCAAAAGAGACTTATGATTAATAGAATACTAGTTATTTTTTGCATTCATATTATTACCATACTTATAGCACATCACTTTTTCCTCATTTTGTTACGTCACAGCCTTATTCTAAAATGGATCAAATTAGTTTTTTCCTCAGAATTCTACAGGACAACATGAACATGGCCTTTGCTATGAAGCTCAAAATTGAGCTCAGGTGCATCCTGTTTCCCCTGATCATCCTTGAGATGTTTCTGCACCTGTCTATATAAGGTCCCAAACCAAGCATGAAGTCAAATGAATTGTCTCTAGTCCTCTGAAGCAGGATTGTCTTGGTAGGAGGCACAAATATGGGGAAGGTTACAGAAACATTTCTGCTGCTCTGAAGGTCCCAATGAGCACATCAACCTCCGTCATTCATAAGTGGAAGAAGTTCGAAACCACCAGGAGACCACCACTCTTTCTAGAGCTGTCCAGTCATCTAAACTGAGTGAAGGGAGTTGACCAAGTCCCTTGTCAGAGCTCGAGAGACAGAACCATCTCTGAAGCAATCCACCATTCAGGCCTAGAGTGGCCAGACAGAAGCCACTCCTTAGTATAAGGCACATGGCAGCCTGTCTGGAGTTTGCCAAAAGGCCTCTATGGTTTGATGAGACAAAGATTGAAATCATTTGTGTGAATGCCAAGCATCAGGTTTGCAGGAAACTAGGCATCGCTCATAACCAGGCCAATACCATCCCTACATGTACCAATTGTATTGGGACAGATGTCTTTTAAATCTACTACCCCAAAACCCAAGTTGGTCTACATGCTTCATTGTGATTCGCTAACTATAATCTCAATCACAAATATTTGACCAACCCACCCACAATACTTTATTCTACAAACATTAAAATTAGACAGCAAGTTTAGAATGTCGATCTTCTATCAAATCCCAAATTTGACAAGCTAATGTATAATCTAAATGAAGAATGGAAATGGCGGAATATAGTACCCTGAGCCAGAATACAAAAATGTTATTACACATTCTACTTACTTTACAAAGCTGTTTGAGCATTATGTATTGCTCTGTTCAGAAAATATTTTCATGGAATATCCATGAAAAAGTCAGACTTAAGTCGGAGTTGCACCTAGTGCAAGATACGACTTGAGTTGTACAAAAACATGAGTGTCTTTCCAAAGCCCCCCATACTTAGCGGATAAATTGATCTAAGGCATTACTGACATGTCCGTAATTCTTAGACCGATTTAATCACTTTGGATAGGGACCAAAGGGTGCCTGGCCGATTCTCGGCAGGAGCCCAGGAGATCGGCAGAAATGGTAAACGTGTAAAGGGGGCTTAAGCAATACATGTGCATTGACCTTGCACTTAGTAGACTGAACGAAAATCATACTGAGCAATTGAAAAGTGTTTAGGGAGCTTAAGACTGGCCATACATGGGTCGATATCTGTGCAATCAACGAATCCTTCAGTGCAACGTGATGACTTCACCATATCACCATGGTTAGCCATAGATAGAAAATATTTGTCTAAAAAGAGCCATCCACCATTTCATGGGTATATTACAAGGTTAATGATTGACATCACTCTAATGTTCATTGTTAATCCCAGTTACCATCATGACATTGACTAGCTAATTTGATAAAGAGCAGAGAGTACTCTAACAACCACCAGCCATTCAGAGTTCTCCCTGATATGTACTTTAACCATATAGCAAGTTTTTACCCATTCTCAGGTAGAGGAACTTCTGACTGGACATGTGTACACATGGCTATCTATTCTGAGGTAGAGGAGTTTCTATGAATGGGCATATGGACACATACATATCCATCCTCAGGTAGAGGAGCTTCTATGACTAGACATGTGGACACATAGGACACTTACATATCCATCCTCAGGTAGAGGAGCTTCTATGACTGGACATGTGGACACATAGGACACTTACATATCCATCCTCAGGTAGAGGAGATTCTATGACTGGACATGTGGACACATGAGACACTTACATATGCATCTTCAGGTAAAGTAGGTTCTCTGACTGGACATGTGGACACTTACATTTGCTGCATGCATCCTCGGGTAAAGGAGGTTCTATGACTGGACATGTGGACACATAGGACACTTACATATCCATCCTCAGGTAGAGGAGCTTCTATGACT
>CM070034.1:62840767-62887757 GCA_036250615.1 Ptychadena robeensis | reverse complement strand
CTTATAGCAGAGAAGTCATTATGTTCGTTATGACTGTTTGTTAATTGAGACATTTGAAGTAATTTTTTTTTTTATTAAAAAAACAAACATTTAATTCCCATTTAAATTTAGTAGGAGTCGGAGTCGGTCCATTTTTTGCCGACTCCGACTCCAGGGACCCAAAAATTTCTCCGACTCCACAGCCCTGCATAGGACACTTACATATCCATCCTCAGGTAGAGGAGATTCTATGACTGGACATGTGGACACATGAGACACTTACATATGCATCTTCAGGTAAAGGAGGTTCTCTGACTGGACATGTGGACACTTACATTTGCTTCATGCATCCTCGGGTAAAGGAGGTTCTATGACTGGACATGTGGACACATATATACCCTCCTCAGGTAGAGGAGCTTCTATGACTGGACATGTTAGAAACATAGTGGGACACTTACATATGCATCCTCAGGTAAATGAGGTTCTCTGACTGGACATGCGGACACATGGGACACTAACATATCCATCCTCAGGTACAGGAGCTTCTATGACTGGACATGTGGACACATGGTGGGAACACTTAGGCCCCCCCATACACCTTACAATCATACCATACAATTTCTATACAATCAACTTTTCTTCTACCAAAATTATGTAAAATGAGGACCTTTCTAAAGGCCCCCACACATGTACCGAGTGGGGGCCAACAGACCAGCTCAGATGAGCTCTGGAGTGCAGTGTGATGACGTCAGAGCTGACAGCACCCTTTGTGTGCCGGCCGTTAGCTCCAATGAAGACGCCGGTCTTCATTGAAACTAACAGCATTGGCCAGAGATTATCGGACATGTCAGTTCTTTGGCCGGCCGAGCTGTGGGGCGACAGTGATCTGTCACCCCATGTGGGTACCCCGATCGGCGCCCGATTTTGCCACCAATGGCCGCGAGTGCACACGCCCATCGGTTGGCGGCAAAATCAGCCGCCGTTGGGTGCATGTATGGCAACCTTAAACCTCCCGATCACTATGTATTCCACATAGTTGTTAGCAGATCTAAAGGAAATTGTATGGAGTGATCTAAAGGTGTATGGGGAGCTTTACATATCCATCCTCTGGCAGAGGAGCTTCTGACTGGACATAGTGATATGTTAAAAAAAACACTTGTTTATTTACTAAAGTTTCTGTTATATCTTACAGTTTATAAATAATAAATAGCCAGTGTCAGTTATTATAGTTACACAATTTTACAGATTGACAAATGTATGGATAATGAATTCTGACTTTCCTCTGCGCTCACTGGCTGCATGATTGTACATCTCAGATTATACCATGGTAGGAAAGATCATAACGTACAAGACTGAGAACTACCACCACCCAGCAAGGTCCCAGAATAAATAAATGAAAATCACACAAATGTCCTATTTCTCTATATTTTATTAATACGAATTGTGCGACCATTTGGATGCAAACAGACTGTGCCGCCAGACACACTTAGTCCTTAAAACAGCACGTGTAGAAATGTATTTAGAAGAGGGAGAGCTGGAGGCGAAGTGCTCGTTCCAGATCAGTGACAAGAAGTATGGAGGGAAATCCAGGCATCCAGCAATCCCAGCAGCCGATCACCAGTGCCAGCCCCCATATTGCTCTCTGTACAGGTTTCCTCTCATTTCAAACCCACACTTTTACCACAGTCCCTAGGGCCGTCCCAACGGTCGCCTAGTATGTTGTTTCTCGGCTCGCTTCGTCTTCCTTTGCTGTCGTCAAATTACACACCTCCCCTAAGCTCGCAGAAGAGAGGCTCGACTTCTCCTTCCTATTGTTCCCTGCCGCGCGCGCTGCAAAACTCTATCACAACTCGCGAGCGGGCTCCTTCCCGTGCTCTCCGCGCACGTGCACTTCAACGCAGCCCTCGCTCTCCCTGAGGCACGCGAGCGCGCACAGCTCTGTGCAGGCCCGGCATGTAGTACCTGCGGCCGACGCTAAGGGGTCGCTGTTCTGCGCTTTCTGCCCCCCTCACCACCACCAGCAGCAGGAGCAGCAGTGGCCGCCGCGGCCTGAGATCTTTTTGTCTGAGGCAGAGTGAGGAGCGCTCGATTCCGCGGCCGCTTAGCCGCCCGTACGCGGGTACATGTGAGAAAGAGCGCTGGGGAGAGAGCTGACGGAGGCCGCGGAGAGCAGCTCACACACAGGCCAACGTCCGGCATAAGGCACTCACACAAAGGGAGAGAGTGGTGGGAGCCCGCAGCGGCCCGGCAGCAGCAGCACAACATGATCCGTGTCAAGCGACCATCAGCCGGGCGCCCGTGCTGAATAGCGGGAGGGGGGCAGCGAAGGAAGCCCGGCGTTCGTCGCTCTTGGGCCGACAACGATAGCCCTACTCGCCGTGATCTCTCCTCTGCCCGCGGCCTGAACTTTTACCGTGTGTGGCCCCTCCTGGCCCGGCTCCCCGCTCTGCTGCCTAGTGCCTCCTGTGCGGTCCATGAGCGGGCTCGGGCCGGCCGCTGGCTCCCTCCTCTCCTGAGAGCCGAGGAGCGGGAGGCCGCCACCCCCTCGCCTCGGAGCCCGCATTAACTCTGTGTGTAACGCTCTGCCTGCCCATCCACATCCATACAACCGGTTATCTGAGGACACCCGGGGCTGTCCTGTCTCCTGTGGCCAAATCTTCCTACCATGTCTAATTCGAACGCAAAATCGCAACCCGATCACCGGAGGAAGGGGCAGGCTTTCCTGGATGAGCTGCGGCAGTTCCATGAGAGCAGAGGGTGAGAGTGCTGCACATGCAGCGGGACGGAGTCTATCACACAGGGGGGAGGGGAGATCCGAGCTCACCGTGTTTATTATAGGGGGGTACGAGCACATGCACCGTGCAAACTCTAATTACCCCCATCACAAGGGGGGTGCCCGGTAACCACACGGTCATGGTGTTCTTCCATCAATGGCCCCTGCATGTCTTGTGCAAGTGTATTCCCTCCAGATTCTCATACACAGGCTGCTGAGGACTCTGCTAAAGTATCCACAACTCAGCACCTGTGATAGACCTCTGTGGAGGGGCACATCAGTGCTAGGCAAAGGGGGGCCCCTGTTCCCTTGTGTGCTTAATGCTACATGGGAGGGTTACCTTATGGCACAGTTATATCCTCAATATGTCCCCTTTTCAGAGAGCCTGACCAATGCATGCAGGATTATTTACAATATGACTAGATGCATTGTGGGAAGGGGGAAGCACATGCTGTAAAGGCAGTAGTGCTGGGGGGTGCTAACTTTGTAAACTCACCCTGGCCTACAGGTGTATAGTTAGTGATGTGATGTTTGGGGATTTCTTCCTATAGTGGGGTATCAGAGCTTATGTGATACAAAGGGGGGGGGGTGTAGAACAACAACACAATGTAATTGTTTGTACATCTGTAAATCTATAATGCTGATGTTCTTGGTGTATAACAAGTTATAAGGATAGACTTTATGTTCTGTGTATATGTCTGATACTAAGTTACGTTTATCGTGGCGTCACCCTCATTCACATCTAGAATGTTGTTCTACATTTCACTTTGTGGTATTGATCTCTGATTTGTAAGCTTTTGGTTCCGCTAGTTGAGGCCAGGAATCACCATTGCTTAGTTCCAAGGACAGTAGGAAATGGTTTGCTGGGAAGTGTAGTTCATTGGTTTTATGGCAGTTTGAGACCCTCCAGTATGTAGTTTTACCTGTGTGCTTTGCAGAATAACTAAGCAACCTAAAAATATGAACCAGTTTGCCAAGTGTGCAGTCTCATGGTTAAGTTTAGTAGATCCATGAAAGGTAAACATTGGCCAGGTAAAGTAGTTATATACATCTCATGACAAAGCCTTGCTTTACAGCTTGCCACATGGTTATGTAAACATGGTCAGGTCTGCCATACACTGTCACGTGTTTTGGAAGGGCTATGTTTGCAGGGGCCACCATTTCAGCTCCTTAAGGGCCCATTCACACGGATGGTTCTTAACCGCTCAGTAGACAAGCAACTTATGCAACAGTCTGGCGAACGCAACATGAGCCGGTTTGTTTTCGGCCTTTCGCCTGATAAATCTGTCATGGGGGAGTTATCTAAAAGGCCACGGAGTGCCTGCACAAGTTTGCAGGCAGGAGCGCCCGGTAATTTTCTGGGCCTCTGTGGACTGAAATAACCATGTAAACCTGGCCTAATGCAGTGGCTGGCAAACTTTCCTTGCAGGGCCCCCCTTCTCTATTTATGGACATTATCAGCCCCCCCCTCCCCATTCAAACATAGGTTAAGAATGAGGGCCAGCACCCCCCGGAATACCTTGGTGCCCCCCAGTTTGGGAACCACTGTTGTGTTGTCACTTTTCTAGGTTGCACAGTTGTTGTTTTTTTTGCTTCTAGCAGTAGGCCTGTAGTCTCCACATAGTTCAGGCTTAAACGTTGCAGTTTATTTGATGTAGAAGCTGTTTACCTTTATGTTCACTGTTGGTAAACTTGGCCAAACTGTCTTATTGATACCAAATCAGGCACAGGGGAAATAAAAGCGGTTGGTCTGTTGGCAAATATACAACATATACCTCACTGCCAGCTTCTTTTGCTATTCACACGCAGCACTGGTATGCTGCCATGATGTGAACATCTATGCCACACATGGAACATTTGGGCATGGAGCACACATTCCTCCTGCTGCTGATGGAGTCATGGACAGCTATTACTATGTACAAGACACTATCACATTGTAATTGCTCAGGTTTTAAGGTCACTGTGTCATTTTATTACTGTGTGAAGGTATTGTATTACAGCAGCGTTGTCCAACTCCAGTCCTTGAGGGCCGCATATGGGCCGGATTCCTCCATGTTATCCTTCGTTTAGTAATGTGTACGTGTATCCTGGCTTTGGAGGAGTGGTGTGGACGCCCCTGTACTAGAGGATGGCGGTGTTATTTTGTGTTGTAATTACCGGCGGCAGGTGTACCTGTGGAGTTATTCTAAAGACTTGGCATGTAGACAAGCCAGGTGTAGTATTTGCATGATTTAGGTGTGCAGTCTTCCTACCTGTGGATGGACCCTATCATTTGGATTTTATTTTTGTGCGTTAATAACCGGAACTAGGGAAAATTAAAGGTCCCCATACACCAGCCGATTTTTAGTTAGTTCCCCATACAATCAATTGCCATGGTGATCGATTGTTTGGGAATCAAAAGAAGCGAACGATTGATCCCGCTTGTTGGTAAATCCCTGTTCAATCGCCATTACTACCAAAGTAAGAGGGGGGCCGGAATGGGAATTGATAGCGAAACGTGGTGTGCATCAATCTGCCATTAACGAACACTTGAGCGCAGCGTGGTGACATCAGCATGACGCTGTGCTTGTTGATTATGGGCCTGTGTATGGGCACCCTAAGGCCTGATTATGACTTAACATAGAAGGAAATACTGGTACAGGTTGTATAATACTTTATACTATTGTTATTGTTCTGGTCCATTCAATGAGACAGAGTTCTAGTGTGTGCTTATTAATAATCCATGTTACTGCCAGGATTCCCCAACGTTTTAGTATGTAACCCTTCCCCATCACCAGCCTTTACCCAAGTAGCTACAACTGTGTACAGAATGTGTGGTCCTGGAATATATAGTGGTAGTAATGATGTACTATGAGGGGATCTGTGAGGTGATCTGATACAAGCCGTGTCTCTGCAGGTCCCGGTTCAGGAAGATCCCGGCGGTGGGGGGCAGAGAGTTGGACCTGCACACCCTCTACACCCGGGTGATCTCGTTGGGAGGCTTTGCTAAGGTGAGATTGTCTTGTGTTTATGTCGTAGTATTTGGGGGAGTCGTGGCTGCCAGGCCGGTGGGGATCCCCATAGCTGTGTGGGGGGGGGGGGGGGGGGGGGGGGGGGGGGCACTTGTGGGCCTGTCAGGCCTGCTGTGTGTACGGAGTATTGGCGGTGTCAGGCCGCCGTGTGTCCCGGCCATCCCCCCCCATCCGCCGGCACAGCCACGACTCTCTCACTACTTTCCGTGAAAGTCAAAATTAGCGGGCAATGCTTTACCATGTCTGATCGTCTGAGAGCTCGGCGCCGAGGGAGGAGGGCGCAGGGTTTCCCGGCCTCACATCCCCTCTGCCCTCCCCTTCACAATACACGGGCTGACAGGAAATAACAAAGGGCCCCGGCCATGTAATGCCATCTTGTGTGCCCGTGTATATACACCGTATACCGACAACGGCGACCCCTCCTCCCTCCCTGTCACTGTGTGTGAGGGGGGCCGGATACACACCACACACACACACAGCGTGCACCCGCCTCACCTCCCCCTATTCTCATCACACAGGTCTCTGAGAAGAACCAGTGGGCAGAGATAGTAGAAGACTTCCACTTCCCAAGGGGCTGTGCAAATGCTGCCTTTGCTTTGAAGCAGTATTACTTGCGGTAAGTCCAACCTGATTCTTTATTTCTACTAGTGGTAAGCATAAATACATTGTATAGTATATAGTTGTTGCATGCACAATTGTGTGAGTCTTCATAAAAAGTCTGACCATCTGCATTATCCATGAATGTATCTGCTGTTGTGTGTGTGTGTGTACCGAATTGTATCTTCTGCCATGCATGTTTCATAGTTGTGGTTCTGTATTTGTAAACACAGTTTATTATATGTACTATGTAAAACCAGTTGAAAGTCTTTTGATTCAGTATTTTGTGCAGAAGGCAAATCTTTATAGTTTTCTAGACTATTACCTTTTAACAAGCTTTGTACATTTGTTCTTTCTTTTTCAAAGTTTTTTTTCATAAAGAACACAAAATAGCTACTTACCCTATTTCACACTTGCATTAACACTAACGCATACAAGAACAGTGTTGCAGCAATGCACATACTAGTGTATATGTAGCCATCGATAGTACAATTCCTGGCCAATTCCAGCCGGTTGCTCAGAGGATCAGCGAGCACCCTCTGTGTGACAGAAATTACTTTGGATGTTCCCCAAAGAATACTTGCCCTGTGTCAACTGTTGAGTGGCATGACAGATCTGATTACCTATATATTTAATATTTTGTTACTCTGTAGTCACCATAATTAAGCATCACCCACAGCTTAACCTTTTGTTTGCTGGTTGTGTTTTATGCTATATATTCAGAAAATTTAGAATATGTACTGGTGATATAAGTAGAGCCTGCCATTTGAGAATTTCTTCATGTGAACAGTACTTTTTTTTAGATTCCAGGATTTTATCCAAGCTCCCCCTTCCCTCCCTGTATTCCCTAATGGGAAAAACATGCGCAAACCATGCCTGATATGTTTTTGGGCTCGGTTTACTAAGAGTAAGTATAAGGCTCTGTATTGCCGACATGGCGAATACTACTCCCTAAACTGAAGGTGTGAGGTGTCCATGGCAGGCGGCCATAGACAACTTACACTGACATGTCTATTACTCCACCCACAGTTTCTGGGTCTGCACAGTGTGGACGCATCCTTAGCTTTTCACAGTGTGCAGCATGTCAAAGTAACCATTCCTTGCCTCTGTTACTGTCCCATGGGCCATTACCTTTACTAATTCAATCTCTGTCCTTTCAATGATGAAGGCTCAGAATCATGTGAGGGCATTACCACAACTTTGAGGAAGCAGTATACATCAACCCCCCCCCTCTACCATTGATCTGCCATAATTACATAGATAATCATAAAGACTTATGGATAATATTTAAAAAAATTATTGCCATGTTGATGAGGGAGGAAAGGCAATGTGGAATGCCTGGACTTTCCTCCTAATGTTACCAAAACTGAGTGTTGGTTCGATTGTAAAAGCTGGTACAAGCTACATTTCAGTTTGCAGGGAAGTATCTTGCTTTGAGCAGGGAGTGATAGAGAAGGGATCAGTAAATTTGGCTGGTTCCACCGATCAGTTATAAATTGAGAATTAGAATTTCTTAAGAAGTTAGAATAGTAAATTACCGTAATCCTGCCCTTTTCTACTTTTATTTGTATATCATTTATATGAATATGTATATTATTTTGCATAAAAAATGTTGCTGCTGAACATAATTAAATTTAAAAGTTTTGTGATTCATTTTATCATTCATTTTAATAATTGTTATCTTTTAGTTTGGTTCAACATATACAGATTTTAAACTATGCTTTCTATTTTTAGAATGAGTTCACATTGATCAGGTTCAACAGCAAAGGATTATTAAAACTCTCATGATTTCCATGGCGCTTTATTACAGCGCATCTCTGGCATCAATGGTGACACTGGGGAGATGTGTTCAGAGTCCAAAGGATGGCAAAAAATTGTGGTGGATTTTATTGTAATCCGCTGCTATTGTCCATGACGTGCTTTAAAAAATAAAATAAAAAGCATGCCACGGGCCAACCGCCCAGGAGGTTAATAGATATTTCCCCAAAACTTTTTTTTTTCTCACATCTTTACTTTTATTCTACATTTATTCCTCTTTCTCTGTGCCAGTGCTGCCCCAACTATTTGTTAAAGGGAGCCTCCTCTCCTTGCCACCCTCCTGTCTATACAAGGGCTCCTTATTCCCAGGAACACTACTGCCACTACTGCTGTTCATGCACATGCATGCGGAAGCAGTAGTGGCTGCAGAGGTTTACAAAAGCCAAGGTACACCCTAAATACAGGGGCATGAGGCGTTCCCCGGATGGTTTTTGGAACAGATCTGTCGTGGGTGTGTTATCTAAACGTCCCCTGAGTGACTGCACTTACAGACAGAAGCACCCAGTCACATCCTGGGCTGCTGCCAACTGACAGCAGCCTGGAAAGCACCCATGTATATATAATGAGAAACACATTAGTGTTGTTGAAATTATTTTATTTTAATAGTTGACTTATTTTAAGGATTAACAACGCTTTAAGACCACTGACCAATGAAGTTAACAACCCTTATAGTGGCACCTGTCTAGGTGTACGATATTTTAGACAACAGTTAAACATTAATTTCTAGAAACTATCGGTTAGGAAGCAGGGAAATTGGAAGCAATTATGACTTTAACAAGGGTGAAATAGTCATGGCTAGATTAGGTGGGTTGGAGAGTATTTAGAACAGCAGGTCATCTTGAGTGTTCCAGTATACAGTGGCCAAAAAAGAAAATGAAAAATCCTTGCATGGACAGTTGGTTGAAGTTTTTTGCTGTACCTGGGTAGTTGAGGGTAGCCCATCTCTTATAATTCCACATAGTAGCTACTGTAGCAAAAAACGACTTTATGCTGATCATTGAGAGACAAATATCACAACATGGCATTGGGTGAGTATAGGGGGCTGTGTAATGGTAGATCATTCAGTATCCTTGCCCCCTTTCCACATCAAACACCTATACAAGGAAGACTAGAACAACAGAATTGAACCATGGGAGAAGGTGGTCAATCATGTTGTCATAACATTGTATAAATGGTGTAGTGCATTGTTTACCTAGGGATTTATTGTAAATATTCAGGCAAGTTTAGGCCCCATACTTGTACTTGCAACACTTAAATAATCTTCTGCTAAATGTAGCATTAGATACTGTTAGAGGTCCTGCGGTGTCCTGGAATGGGTTAGGGCTGTTGCAGCACAGACGGGACCTACATAGTATTCACATTTTATATTGTCAGTATGTAACATTAACTATTTTTGTAGTTTATTGTTATCGTTGGCAATGAAGTAGTAAATTGCTGTCTCCCAATGTGAGCACCCAAAACAGAAATTGTGCTGTGTGCATTCTTCAGCTGCCATTTATGGCACTTCCATTACTGTCTAGAGAAGATGTGCAAATGCACAGACCTTGATTACTATAGAGGAATCCTGGAGTTACTACACATAACAATTTAGTCTATAATGGTTTAAAAATACCCTGACTATGACCTTTTTAAGTAAATGCTTTAGTAAAGTTTTTACAGGGTAAATGAAAACAAATAAACAAAGGTAATGCAGGGTTATTACCTCTGAGCAGAGGGATAATCAATGGTAAAACATAGGTAAGTTTGTGCTACATTCTTATAACATGTTTGCAAATTTAGAGAAAGTACAATCTCTTAGAATAACCACTATGCAGTAGAAGATATACATCTATATAAACCAGTTTATACGCAAGTCTAGAGGCTCCACTGCACACTGGGGACAATGGGAGCGGTTCCCAAATTGCCCCAGTGGAGCCTCTGCCTGTCTCCACTGCATTTTGTCCCAATGGAGACCCAGTGGAGAAAAAAAAAAAAGTAAGTAATCATACTGCCAGGGTGGTTAAGAAACATAAATAATTTATAAAAATGAATATTAACCTCCCAAGCGCACTGCCCGGAGCGGTACGGGCAATCGCGGCAGTGTACAAAGTGCACTGCATGCAATTCCTGCCCTGCTCCTGTCATTAATGATGCCAGCTGTGTGCGGTTGTAAACAACCCAAACACTTAATGAACTGGGTTTGTCCCAAACACTAGGGAGGTTAAAAAGGCTTAAATTAGTCAACTTAAATATTCTATTGCAGACATTTGCAAAGTACAATCTCTAGAAGAAGACTATCGTCCTCTAGGCAACATCCCCACATATTGCAGGGAAGATGCAGAGGGGAGCCAGAGCATCTTGACACCAAGTCGACAAAGGTCCAGATTGAAAGACTTAAAGGGCCCGTAGTTTGCCCACGTCTGGTTTACACTACAGCAGGACTCATTCTCTAAACTCAATAAACCAACTTATGGAGTGACACATTTTACAATCTGGCACCAACACTTACCCATGAGCACCTATTTACATATAGGATGAGGGATTAGGCTGTGTCTTTAATTGCAATGCATAATTTAGAATTATGTGAAACACTCAAGGCCCATATGTATATAGCTGTGCCAGGTTGTTAAATGTGTATCTCCATTAGTTGGTCAGTGTTTTCATAGAATGGATACTTCTAGTGGTAATACAGCTACAATCTCCCTTTTGGCATGGCTGGAGGGAATGGCACACATTCCAGTCTCCTGGGATGCAGCACTGGTAGACAGTTTCTTTACTTTGTAGGCCAACCATGGTGGGTGGGTCAAGTTCGCACCTCTGTTTACAGCTGTGTATAAAGGCCCCCATACACGTGTCGGATTCCCACTGGATTCCGGCACGATCGATTCCGGGCGCGTGCACGCGAAACGATCGTGCCGGAATCGCGTGCAGCCCACCTTGTCCGATCGTTTGCGTCCGATTGATCGGGGGCTCAGAATCGGATCCGACAGAGAACCAACATGTTGGTCTTTCTGATCCGATTCTGCACACATCAGGGGGAGTTGCCATTTGGGAAGTAAGGGATCGGACACGGAATCGTCCAGGAATCCGTGGGACAAGGTGGTATGCAGCGATCGGATACTCTTAATTGGCTGATTGATCGGATTCTCGCTGAGATCGCCGGAATCGATCGGGTGAGTGATCAATTGGCCATGGAATCCGACACGTGTATGGCTAGCTTAAGTGTGGCAACCACAGAATATAGTATTTCTGTAAGTGGTTATTCGAGTTTCTGACTAGTTATGTTCTACTTTAAAACTTTACAGAATTTGGGTAATAATCTGACCATGATTCAGTTACTTGCCAGTTGTATAGTATGTCTGTCTGTGTTTATGTAATTCTTTTGAAATATATATTTTTATACCTTTTTGTTATCCTTTAAATTTATTTGTTTTAGAACATTGTCATAGAGATAATTTAGATTTGATCGATAGGGAAATTTGTTCTTCAGATGACTGTAAAGCAGGGTACAGACATGTAGATATGGGCCAGACCGATGGCCGCTTCAAGCGCCGTGCGCACTCACGGCCATCTATCTGGTCCATATAATATGCGGCCATCGCAGTTTTTGAGTGGGACCAATCAATCCCACTCGAAAACATATCAGACATGACCGTTAAATATGGCCGATGTCCGTTGCTTTGCATGGAAACCGCGGGTCTCCATGCAAAGCATCAGCTGAGCTGGAGAGAGAGCAGAGCTGTGTCCCCGGCACTGCCGATATGTGACAGCAGCGTGATGACATCATCACGCTGCTGCAGGGAACATGGGGCGGCTCATCTGAAGGTTTTTCGTTCCCTAAATCTATCTGACATGAAGTTAGTATGGGTTAGACATTGGTATTAATGTTTTGGTTGGTACAGTGCAGTATAAATTTAGGCTTGTGCTGAGTTGCACAATAATTGTCCTGTGGTTGTTATAACGCATCATTCTATAATGGGATAAACATGAAGAACTTTATATCTTCAACAGAGAAGAAAATGGAGGGGGGGGGGGGAGTTTTCATTTATTTGTTGTAAACCAGAAGATTTGTTTCACATGGCTGAATGGATGGTGGGAATATTTGTTCCAAAATGTTAAATGTTTGGTGCAATATGATCCCTTTGCTTGATCCATTGGATTTGTGTACATGGCTATCAGGATTGTAATGAATAAATTGTTAGGTGAATGAACCATGTTGGCGGTTTTACTGTCTTCTGCATTTTATTACTGCCATTTCAAATCCTTTAAAACTGCAAAAAGGTGATGACAGTTTGACTAGCTTGGTAAAGGTCAGAGAAAGAAGACCCATATAAAGTAGAAGTTTAGGGTAAAATATAAATATTGGCTTTCTAAGATTCTTTAGCACAGTGCAAAGATGTCTGCAATCACTGTACTCTTAATGTAAGCTTAATCCTCTAAGATTTAATATGGAATTGTAATACTAAATGTTTGCTTTACCATTTATTATGTTATTGCGAGGATGCTGCCATGCTGGATGTAGTTGTAACTGCCTAATTATATTATGCCGTAATGAAGCTGACCGGCAGTCTGAAATTCCCCGGGCTAATAGACAATTTGCTGTTTAAAGAGTAATCCAACAGTGAAACTCACTTTGTATTTTACAGTCACTAAAAATTTTTGGGGGAATCCCATTTGATGTGTAAACCTTACCATTTAGTTACATTTTGTTATAGTTGTAATTTCCTTTGTTTAGGGAATGTTTAGACACACCAAATGACTGGCTGTTATTGGGTATTATTATTAGCATTAGACGAAACCTTTACTTGCAACAACAAACACTGCTTTGTGGTAAAGAGAAACTTAGCACTAGGTGATGGGTAGAATCCACCATCTACACACATGCCAGAGAGTTCCCCCTGAGGGGTCAGGGGCTAGGGGACTTTAAAGGCTCAGGGGGGAAAGAGGTTTGGTGGGTGTAATAGTAGATCAATAACATTTTAATAATAACATGTGGGCAAAGGCCCTAAAAACAGCAAATGACACAATAGAATTACAGTTTTCACAATTGTTGATTAACAAAACATAAATCAGATTAGGATAAAAACAAGACTCAGTAGATTGGAAGATGGGAGATTTCCCCACCCGACGCATGTTTTGTCTTCAAAGACTTCATCAGGGGTATTAGGGGACAATCAAAGAGCCATACACAAGTAAATATAGGGAATGGAGGCGGTCAGAGTTTCAACAAAGTAAGTCCGTTAATTAAACCATTGAAGGATATAAATATGGTCCTCACAGCCAAATGGCCACAGTGTGTTGACTCAGCATCCAGGGGGACTCCCCTGTGGTCCCGGGAACGGGGGCCTCTGAGGATACCAGTGGCCAGCCAAAACAGTCAGTCTACAAGGTTTGTCTAAATAAGGATCAATGGGTGGATAAGGAGGAATATCACGAGTGCTGTGGGGGAAAAAAAGGAATTGATGGTGCACAAGGTCAGAGCGGTGTAAGGCAGCCCAGCCGGGCTAAATAATAATGTGAAGGTGTGAGACTGTATGTGAACATAAATTAGTGAGTCAAGTAGAAAACCCAAAAGTGAACACATTACAATCCACGGTGTGGAGAGGGACGGGAGGGAAGGAGAACAAAAAGGGGGGGGGGAGATCAAGAGGAAAGAGATGGAAAGGGGATGAGGGAAAAGTGGGGGGGGGGGGGGGAGAAGGATGGAAGGAAAGGGGGGGGGGAAGGAACTGGTGTGTGAGGGTGAGGATAGTGAGTGCAGAGAGGAGGGGATGGTAACGCCAAGTAGATGTCAGTGGTGTATGTGGGGTTTTGGGGAAGGACCACCGGGTAGAGACACTAGAAAAGGGGAAGGAGCGTATGACACCCAGAGTGAATAAGTGCTCGTATAAAAAGAAGCGATTCTCACAGGTACTAGGTAAGTACGACAAGGTTCCAGTTGATGAGCGCTAAAAAACGCACCCGCAGGATGTCAGGGACCACATGACCGTAACCACACAGTGTTGAGGGATTAAGAGGTGAAAGTGGCACTTACAATTTGGTTGAGAGCAGGACACGGTAGAGAGACAGGTCCAGCTCCCGAGCAGGTCCGCTGGACCTGGTGGGCCATAGTATGGCCTTCCTTTCAAGAAGCCCCGCCCGCCACCGCGCGCCGGCTAATGCCACACCGGGCCATCCTACAGGCGCACACGAATGAACCTCGACCCGCCCGGACCTCGCCCGGCGTGCAGCACCTCAGCCAGAGCGTCGGGTCGCCATGGCGACGACAGAATCGAACGAGAGGAAAACGGAGCGGCTGAAAGCAGGAAAAGATGAAACCACGACCAAAACAAACAGGAGACGCAAAAAAGACGCGGGGGTAGGGCGGGCCACCATCAGCCGCGCCAATCACTGCCCATACCATCAAGGACCCCACGAACACGACGCCCACCGGCCGCACCTCGTCCCGCCCCCGCCATCCGCGCCCCACTCCAGGTAGCGAGGGGCGGAGGGGGGGAAGGAGAACCACACGTGACGCCACGCCCCACCCGGCACTCCGAGGCATCGAGCGGCGGGCCGGCTGTGGTAGCCTAACCACCGTAAACACCGCCCGGCCCCCACCGTATTAGCCATTCCCTGTACCCGATCCCCCCTGAAGGTGAGGGGGCGGTCCCATGCCCATCATAGTAGGAAATGGGGCACCCTGAGCGGTACTGCAACCCGGACCACAGGCAGCTCCAACCCCCCAGCCTCCGTCTCCTCTACCATACCCCAGTATTGATCATATTGAACGTAAAATTGAAGGGTTACACATACAGCGGTGGTAGAAAGGGTTCAATGAGCGTATCCTGGTAGATGAAAGTGGGGATTGGCTACCCCAAATCGGAGGGGGAGGAGGGAAAAAGGCTTAGGAGAAGCAGGATGGGTCCCTAATGGGGGCGAATAAAGTTCCCCCATGAATAAAAAGGTGATACCTCTGACCGTCGTCCATCCCTCACAATGTGGGTGCAACACTTTGACCTCAAACTGCTGTCACATATTTATCCAAAGGTCACATATAAGTATAATGTAATCATATGGTTATAAGAGAAACCCTGTTCACACGTGTCTGCAAACAAAGGGTAAATCAATGTGACAGTGGTTGTACTGTCCAGTAATGACATTCAATCCGTAGTTTGAGATGAGCAAGGGAAGAGGGGAGAAAAGAAAGCCCGTTGGGAATTTAGGGGACCAGAAGGACGTCAGAAAAACAAACTACTAACTCCAATAGCCCTGAATCAGCAAGAAAGGTGGCCTATCATAGAGCTTTTGTAACTGAGTTGGGTCATTGAGGCCTGGTCCCTGGTTGGCTCTCAAGGTTTAATCCAACGGGTTCCCTCTGAATAACACGCTGGTTTAAGTTACCCACCACCACCAACCACCCCTTGGAAGTGGGGGTGTTACCTCGATCTAACACAAACAATGACCCGCATAGCGCCTCCGTTTTGTATTTAATTTCCATGGCTAGGTGTCGCCAATGGAGATTTAGATATGTCGCCGACTTTCCAGTGCGAACATGTTGATACATCCGCTGCCACAGCATTCTTTTGGTCTTCCCCACATAAACCCGACCACGTGTGCCAGTATAATAGATAACTACAGCGAGGGTTTACAGTTGGCAAAGTGGCGGGGGAAAACTTTTTGCCATTGTAAAACGTTATCATTGGTTTTAAGGAGTTGCAGCCTTTGCACCTTCCACGTGACAGGAAAGGTCCCAACAACGTCTGCATGTATCAACCCCGCGTTTTGCCCCTGAGAAATGGCTTTGGGTCAAAGTATCATCTTAAAGATCTGGCTTTCCTGTATTATTTGGCGGTGGGTTCCAATAAAGGGTTTAGCGTTTGTCCCATTAGGATAGGCCACAAATTGAAACTATGATGTAAATGCTTGTGGGTTGCAGTATAGAGGTGGTGATTATCCTCGTGATTCACTCCCTGCTTTCCTTCGGGTGCCACACAGTAATACGTTAACGGTCTTGATTTACCCTGTTGTAAGCCGTCTTAAGGGTCTTCTGCTATAACCCACGTTGTAAGAGATGGTTTTTAAGTTGGTTGCTCTTCTCAAGGCTAGATCTGGGACAACTTACGTCTTAGGCGGACATTTGGCCATAAGGTAATGCTACGTACAAGCAGGGACAGGGTGTGAACTGGTGGCAAATAAATCGTGTTACCACCGCCTCCTTTCTTTGCGGTACACGTGTGTGGACAACGGTTTATTGGGTTCCTTAATTACCAGGAATAGCGAGAATTTATTTTAGGTATTGACCGTGCAGGCAATTTAAGATTGTCTTTGTTAAGACGATGTAGGCTTCAACGCATGAATTGAGTCGTCCCAGGGGTTCCCTCCCCACGTCACGGAAATCCTCTATGTACCCCTGTACCACATGCCCACAAATTGTAAGGTAGTAATCCCAGTCGGCAGAAGAAAACAGTCACTCTCCCAGCCCACCAGGAGGTACAGGTTGGGTACAGGGGCACATGTTGTCCCCATAACCAACCACCCCTGTACCTGGAGGTGAGTCTCCCTCTCCAAAAGAGGACAACGTTATTAAGGATGAAGTCCAGAAGTTCAAATGAAATATTATATTTGTGTTGTTCAATAGCTTCTTTCTGAGAGGAATACTTGAGTCGCCTCTCCTAGGCCCTTGTCATGTGGGATGTAGTTGTCAAAGCTTCCCACATCCGAACCTACCACATGCGTTGGAGTTGACATCTTTCCCATCCACAACTGCAGGCATGTTTAGTGTCTTTCAATTATGTAGACAATCCTTTGGTAGCGTGGGTTTCAGATATTCATCACGCAAAGGTAACTCGCTTTTGTGGATAACGTTTTTGCCTGAGACTAGGTCATCCGGGGGGGGGGGGGGGGGGGGGGGGGGGGGGGGGGGGGGGGCTGTCTACGGGGTTTTAATGCCCCTTTGGGAGGCGTAGAAGGTAGGTAGGTAATTCCTGTGCTTGTCAATATGGAAGTTTGTCAATCAAAAAAAAAATCAATGTCTTGGCTTAGCCCTTCACCAATACTTGACTGTATTTGATTAGACCTGGTTCATTTTGTTGCTGGTGGCTCCTTCGTACCAAAGTTGTTTCGAATTTTTCTCTGCACACTTGCCTCGTATTTTTTATTGTCCATCCCGGACACGTTGCCTCCTTTGTCGAGAGCGTGATGGTTAGTTATTGTAGTCCCTGATTTTAATGTCCAACGCTCGTTTTAATGGGCGGTAAGGTAGAGTCTGATGCTTCGGGTGGAGACTTTCTCAACTTACCTCGCCATTTAAAACGAGCGTGGACAAATTGAAATCAGCCTGGGCGGTGTTTATTGCTACCACAGCCGTGCCCGCCGCTCAGATGCCCTCCGGACGTGCCGGGTGTGCGTGGCTCACGCTGGTTCTCCTTCTCCCGCCCCTCCTACCCTGGACGTTGGGGCCCACGGATGGCGGGGCGGGACGCAGTCCGGCAGGTGGGCGTCGCCTGTATCTGGGGGTCCCTGATGCTATGGCGTGATTGGCTCGCTGAATGGTGCCGCCTCCCGCCCGTTCTCATGGCGACCATACTCCTGCGGCAGTCTGCACGCCGGTCCATGCCCGGCGGTGATGCATCATTGGCGTGCGCGGCGGCTGGTGGCTCTTAAGGAAGGCCTACTATGGCCCACCAGTCCAGCTGGATCCTGATCTCTACCTCTCCTGCCTCTTCAACCAAATGTAAGTGCCACTTTCAACTCACCTCTTTATATCCCTTACTCACTGTGGTTCAATTTGGTCCCTGACATCCCCTCAGGGTTGCCGTTTAGGCAGTCCATCAACCTGGAACCTGTCTACTAACCTAGTACCTGTGAGAATCCATTACAATACCACCCAGGTCTTACTCTTGTGCTTTACACATCCCCGCCTCTGCACTACTATCCCACCCTACACCCTTTCCCTTTCCTCCATTCCTCCCTCCCTCCCTCCCCCCCTTTTTCCTTCCCCTTCTCCCCCCCCCCCCCCACACGTTTCCCTCATCCCCTTTCCATCTCTTCCCCCTTGAATCCCCCCCACCCCCCCCTCTTTAGTTCTCCTTCCCACCCGCTCCCCCCACCCCCACCACCCTCCCTCCCCACTCACCCTTGGATTTAATGTGTTCACTTTTGCCTTTTTCCCCTACTGACCTCACTCCATACCTTTCACACACAGCTCTCACACCTTCACATTATACTTTAGCCCCTGGGCGCCCCCTTACCACCGCCCCCTAATGACCGTTTGCACACATCCACCTCCCCCCCCGCCCCCCCCCCACTATACACTCTGATATTCCCCTCCTATATCACCCCATCTGATGCCTTTTCATACAACCTTTAGACGACCTGTTATGGCTCGGCCACCTGGTATCCTCCGAGCCCCCCGTTCCCGGACCACAGGCGCCGATCCCCACTGGATGCTACGCAATACACACTTGGGCCCCTTAGCCCGCCTGTGGTACCATATTTACTCACTCCTTCAAATGGTTAAGGCGAATTACTTTGTTTGAAACGGACCGCCCTCCATTCCCTATATTTACCTTTTGTAACAGTGTTGGCTCTTTGATTGTCCCCTAATACCCTGATGAAGTCTTTGAAACAAACGTGCGTCAGATGGGGAAATCCTCCCATCTTCCAATCTACTGAGCCTTGTTTTATCCTAACTGATTTATGTTTGTTAATCAACATTGTGGAAACTGTAATTCTATTGTGTCATTTGCTGTTTTCTAGGGCCTTTGCCCACATGTTATTATTAAAATGTTATTGATCTACTATTACACCCACCCAAACCTCCTTCCCCCCTGAGCCCTTAAGTCCCCTAAGCCGCCTGACCCCTCAGGGGAACTCTCTGCATGTGTGTAGATGGTGGATTCTACCCATCACCTAGTGCTAAGTTTCTCTTTACTACATATTTTGGGATGCTGGCTCAACTGCCTATAGATTAGTAGTTCTTTTTGCTCTGCTTTGTGTGTTAAAATTTTGATCATTGTCAATGGGGCCCTTACAAGTCAAGTACATGCAACAGGGATGAACACAAACGAATTTACAGATCGGGTGATTTTAACAATTGTCTGCTGCTATTCAATATAAATCCTTTTATGCCAAAAGGGTACACATACCAAACTTAAAAATGGTTACATGGGGTTTTTAGTCAAATATGAAAAGTAGAACTGAATGTATGAATCTTACTAACACCACCCCTCAATAGGACAACATAGTAGTTTTTTCAGTTGCTACCTTTCTCACTCCAGCTATTCAGCAAGTGGAGCGACCCCAAGGCTGCTTCTAAACTCCAGCATTTGATGTGCTGCAAACACGGCCCATTAGATTCAATTGGAACATTATTATTAGTATTGTGTTAATCTCAGTGTGAATCTCTGTTGAATTACAGCGTAAATCTTATTGAATTACATTGGAAGCATTTATGTGTGCATTTGTCCCACATGCATTAATGGGTGCGTGCACATAGCGTTATTACAGGTAAACTGTGTCAAAAACTACCCTGCATGGATGTGTTAACTAAAATGCATCTATCAAATGCAGCAGAGATATAGCCTTCAAGTAACCATAGACCGTACGATTCCCATCCTCCGTTTGCAGCGTGATGATGTCATCCGATTGCTCAGAGGATTGGCGGGCACCCTTTGTGTGCTGGACATTACTTGGGATGGCGACCATTCAAGTAATGCGATCGGCCAGGAGTTTACTGACTTGCGACCGCAGATAGATCTGCCAGAACGCACATGGCGGTCGATCGGCTGCAAAATCGGGTGGGAATCACACCGTCTATGGCTACCTTTAGGCTGTTTAGTGCAATTTAAGAGAAGCATTGTTGTTAACGCTCCATACTGAATTGAATGGAAATGCGCCAGGAAAAGTTTCCACACTTTTTTTTGTGTCACACTGATGTTTCCTGGCAGTTTGCCCCCCACATAGTCATTGGAGTGGTGGGCAGTGTTATGGGCTATGACTTGCCTGTCAACCATAGGACAGAACGGGCCGTGTCTTCAGTGCACTTTTGCAAGTAATGTAAATAAGCCTTTAGGGAGAGATGTGTTAATGAACATATCAGCAGAGGAAAATAAAAAATAGGGGGAAAGGGAGGAATAAACATGACCATTACAACTAAGGACAGCTGCAGTATTTTTATTCTTAGGTTTACATACCCTTTAAATGGTGTTCAGGGAGAGATTTCAGTATATTTTCTTTCACACATGTATATAGCCTTTGCAGAGCTAACATCAGTGGTAGTCAGGATTAATGACTTAAGCCCACCCCCATACACCTTTAGACCACTCCATACAATTTCCTTTAGATCTCCCAACACCTATGTAGTGCTGGGTCCTCCCTGAAAGAATACATAGTAATTGGAAGGATTAGACAGGTCCTCATATATTATATTTTTTGGTAGAACAAAAGTTGATAGTGGGTTTTAAAATGGGGGAATGCACAACTCATATAATATACCTGCTAGTATATCTGGAAATGTCTTTAAGCAAGGTTGACGCTTGGCCTTCCATAGATGGCTTTTTATAGTGTGGAATGGCACTGGAAAGACCTGAAGTCATCTAGCTACTCCGTTCCTTGCTATATTCTGTCACCGCTGGAAGCCAGTGGTGGTGGAGTATTGCCATATTTAAGAGAAGCTATAATCCCTATGTATAGTTGCTTATACATTTTGGCTGAGAAAAATGAGTCACAGATCAAGTTCCACAGACTCTTCTACATTGTTGACTACATATTTGCAGTATTATTCAGGTTAATTAAATTAATGGGGGTGATAATATAGCTCTGACATTGAAAAGTGTTTTATTAGTATGCAAAATAAATAATAAAAGGGCAAGGGAAGCCTTGCTGCGCCCTTCCCTATAGGAAAAACTGGGTGCCCCGTAGGTTGGTCGTTCAGTAATCTGTCTTGTCCGATTACTGAACGACAGATCGTCTCAGGCCACTTTTCATGTCTATACAGAGCTTTAAGCTCCCTCCTCTCATTCCATTTTTATTACAAGAGTGATAAACTATCATCGCCAGTTCCATTTTAAATGTTTTATGTTGACAAGTTAATGTTATATCTATGTATTGATGGAATTACTGTGATACCTTTTTTTGATTCAGTAAAATAGCTTTGTATTGCTTAAATATGTAATCCATTGAAAAGTTAACTCTGTAGAGCTTGGCAATATTGTATATGTTTGATGTAGGAAGCAGTAGGGGTTGCGTTAACAAACATGAAAATATAGTGTAACATAATAGTTCTTATATCTAGTTTTACACTATCTGGGGTGGCCACACTGTACTCTATGGTGGATGAGTGTTGTCCCCACCACTGAATTGAGGTTTTGTGTAGTTTATGTAGCAGAGGAAATGGTAGGGCTCCTTTTGGATTTCAGTGCTGTAGATGCTGCTGTATTTTCAATGAACTGCGGGAATAGCCATCAAAATACTACATAGCCATCGATTTGGCTATTTTCTTTAACCCTTCCAGTGGAATTTTTTTTACCTACCTAGCATTTGATCTCGTAACCTGCAAAGCTCCCTTACCTGGTCCAGCATCCACGGTGGCTCCAGTATACTGCGGCAGGCTTCCGTTTGATTTTAAAGGTCCCTTTTGCATTTAATTCTCTCTCCTGGTGTTATGGACCTGGTGACATCACACCAGGGGAGAGGGTGCCAAATTTAAAAGGGAATTGTACTGGATACAGTGCTAACTGTAGTACAATTTAAAGTAAAAAAAAAAACACATTTCCAATTGAATTAAATATTTTTATAAACAAAAATCTAGTATAAAATACTGTTTTCAAATTTTCATATAAAAGAAGTATTTTAGAGATGTTATCATTTAATTGATACCTTTTTATAAAAAAAAATTTAATTTTTTTTTCTCATTACATAACATTCTTTAACAATTGTTTCGAACATTATTATATGATGTCTACTAGACCCTTGTATGGACCTATTTTGGAAAGTTACAGGCCTACAACATAAAAACAACAATTCAGTTAAAGTCTATGTATGGTGTGTTTTTGGTACAGAAATCTGGACCTCAGCAGTGCGCTAGGGAGGTTAAATGCTACAATCCTAGTGTTTATATCTGTATACAACCAAGACTGCTTTCTAAAAAAAAATGCCTTTTATTGGCATTGTAAGGTATAAAATATATATTTTGTATTCTGTTTTCTGGGCTGATGCATAAGAACCATTTATATCTAGAGACAGTGACACCTGCTGGTTGCAACATGAAAATACAACACAACATCATTACTGCAGCCTGAATATTACTGCTAATTCAATCAATGTCAAAGTGGATTCCCTGATAAGAGTTTAACACTTTCAGGATAGTAAAAGGTTTGAACATCTCTCAGGGCTTTATAGCCATCCTAGTTCCCAATGGGGAGATATTTATTCTCCCATCATGTCAAATGCAGGAGACTAGAATAAATACCTCACAGTATTTACTTTACTCACACATACCTCACACATTTATTTTATTTCAAAGAGCAGCAACTAATTCCTGATGCAAGACATATTTCTAGCAGCATTTTATTCACAGGTTGATCAGAGTAAATGTAATCTCCTTGTTATTACAGACAGCTGTGACTACTTATACTCATAGATGCGGAGTTCATACATAGCAGTTCTTTTACATTTTTTATGTTTAGTAATTATTGATAACTAGTTAGATTTGATCAGATTTTTAACAATTCTGGAAGTTTCTTGTGTGTAGAGTAAAACATATTGAGATCTAAAACCAGTTATAAATCCACTAATAAGCAAAGATTTCCTTTTAATTTCTAACATTGTCTTCTGTTATAGGTATTTGGAAAAATATGAAAAGGTACATCACTTTGGAGAAGATGACGATGAGGTCCAACCTGGTAATCCTAAGCCACAGCTCCCCATTGGTGCAATACCATGTACCTACAATTACCAGCAGCATGTTTTACCAGGTGACAAATCAACTACCAGTACTCCTACAATACCAAGATTACAGTTAATATATTAGAGAATGCCTTTTATTAAAAATGAACAGCATTTTCAGCATCATGGTTTATGAAAATATTATTTTAACAATTAGTTTCTCTGCTATTCCACCTCTTCACTCTGGCCTTCCCATTCTCTCATTCCTAACTTCATTACCCTGCAAGTCCCCAACCTCTTAGATTGTAAGCCCAATTCTCCCTCCTGTGTAATAACCTGTACCTGTGTGTTACAACCTCAATTTATTGTACAGCACTAAGTAATATGTTGGCAAAACAAACAAAAGTAAAAATGCTACCATGTGTCCCAAGGACATGCCCAATTTATATAAGAACTAGCAAAAACTGATTTTAAGAGCATTCATGAAGCAGTGTTATGCCAATGTTGGCAAGTCTTTTATCCTTTGTCATGTATAGCAGAAAAGAAGGCTGACAGGGTCATTCAATGATTGTGTAATCTCTCACTGGTAAACTTGGCATTCTAAAATACTAGGGGTTACTGTGTCCATGTCAGTGGGTTGTACATTGTTATGTACAGTATATAGTTGTATCCTGTCCTGAAGTTTCCCACGGAAAACCTCTGTAAGCTTAGATAGCAGCAAGAAACAAATGTCCTTGTTAGAAGATTTCCTCTGCAGCAGTTGTAATGCAGGTTACACAGAATAGTGTACTGTGCTGCTGTTGTTTTGAGGAGAATCCAGTGTCCCTTGCTTGAAGTGGATGTTAGTTTGCCAGAACACAAGGTAAAACACTACTTATGTTGTGGTTTTACTGAAACTTGCAGAAGCCTTTATTATATGCTACCTTTTCACAACGCACACGGCTCTGCACGTGATGCATAACCGCGCACGTGAGAATCCAGCCTAAAATGCTTAGGCTTCAAATGGACATTCCTTGAACTTCTTCTATACCCTATATTCCAATGTCATAAATGTGTAGGACTGTTCTTACATCATATATTTTTTTCCCTCCTTTCTTGCAGATTATTTACGACAAAGTTATGGGCTTACCATGGACTTCAACACACCAAATGATTACAACAAACTGGTGCTTTCACTTTTATCTGGACTCCCTAATGAAGTGGACTTTGCAATTAATGTTTGCACACTTCTGTCTAATGAAAGCAAGCATGTAATGCAGCTCGAGAAGGACCCAAAAATTATAACCTTGTTGCTTGCAAATGCTGGTGTGTTTGATGACAGTAAGTATATGTGCCATTTAAATCAACCTTTAGAGGATTTTGCTTAACATTTTTATTTTTATCTGTAATATTTCTTACAGTTGGCCCTGAAACATTTATGCCCCAAGGACATTGGGGGCAATCTATAGTTAGTTCCATTAATATTTGCAGAGACGTTTTTTCTCATTTTAAATTTAACAACTCGGATGCAGTTGAACTGGCAGACTTGCAGCATTAAATCAGCAGGTTAAACAAAATGATTGCATGGAAATGTGAAGATCTAAAGCCCCTTTTTTACACAATCATTAGATTTTTGGGGCTCAAAAGAAATGTAATTAAAAAAAAATTTTAATTACTAATACCTGTTTGAAAACCATTTGCTAGCAATGACTCCCTTAAGTCTTGAGTTTATGGACATCACCAGATGCTGGTTTTCCTCCTTTCTTTATGCTCTGCCAGGACTTTACTGCAGTAGCTTTCAAATGCTTGTTGTTTTTGGGACTTTCTGTCCAAAGTTTAGTCTTCAACAAGTTCCCATCAGGTGACCAATTTGGCCACTCAGGAATATACTCATACATTGCTTTACCCTCCTGAGGGTTGTGCCACAGGCAATCGTGGGGGAGCATATTAAATGCCGCCACCATTCTTGCACTTTGGGAGGTCCTGAGCACAATTCCGATGTCACCGGTGGCACCAGTGCAATAGCTGGGAGAAAGCGCTGCCCCTCCATTAACATTGCGTTCAGGGGAGACCCCGAAGAATCAGCATGTACGCTAATCCAGAGAAACGCTGGGGGAATCCGATGGACATGTAAGTCTGCCCGCAGTTATCTTGGGTTGAGTTTCATGATCAATAAAACTCAACCTGAGATAACTCGGGGAGAATGCTCAGGAGGTTAATAAACTCCTTTATTTTCCAACTGTATTGTGAATTGTATCTGTATTAGGATGCCTCCCAATCAATGTGATGGCATTTAACTACATTTGAGGAGACAGTATATCTCTGAACACCCCAGAATTTATTTGGCTGCTTCTGACCTGTGTCGAATTATCAATACACACACCTTCTACATATTTTTTTTTGTTATCATTTTCGTTTTGTTTGATCTGTCCCAAAAAGTTTATTTCTAGAACTTTTCTGGCTTTTTTTTTTAGCTAGATTTTTTTTCTTAGCAAAGTACAATCTATCCTTTCTATTCTGGATGCTTATGGGTGTCTTGCACCTTGCAGTTCATCCTCTGTATTCATCTACATGCAGTCTACAATTAACTCCATGCCTTGTATCTGCTTAATTTATTAACCCTCTGGGCGTTACGGGCTTTTCGCGCCATTTTTAATGGCACGAAAAGCCCGTTCCTCCGCATTCGGGTCGGAGTTCACTTTACTCCGCCGTGATTGCCGGCTCTCTGCCCAGCCCTCTACACACCGCCCGTGTCAAATAGACGCCGACGGTGTGTGGGGAGATGAGCGGCGCCCCCTCCATTAACATGGAGGTCTATGGCACCGCCCCCTTCGGCGCCACAGATGACGCCAAAGACACAGGGCCGGAAAAGCTCAGTGTGTCTGCGGCTCTTCTACAGAGCCGCAGGTACACGGAGAGGCGCCGTTTGTGCCCGATCCCGGCATGGGCGCAGTTTGATCAGTGATCAAACTGCGCCCGAACTGAGTTCGGGCAAACCGCCCAGGAGGTTAAAAGATATTGGAGGAATTTCCCAGATATTCTCATGAGAAAAAATAAAGCCATTGTGCATCTGAGTTGTGTTATTTAAAATTCATTGTGCTAATTCACAGAACCAAAATTAGAACAAAAGTGGTCTCTGTGCAAATATTTGTAGACCTAACTTTATACACCTGGAGGCTTTATACTGTGCTAAATTATAGCTAATAATACGGTTTATCGCTACACCGAGATCTGTCCTGTTGGATAGCTTGTTACCTATGTATTTCTTTTAATGCTGTGGTATAAAGCTGTGGTTTGTTGAGGTGACCACCTTTACCTCAGTGGATGGGCAAGGTGGAGTTTTTCTTTTCATACATTTACTTACATGGATGTAACAAGCTTTCTTGGTGTATGTTACTGGGTGGGACAAGTCAGTGCTGAAAAGGATCAAGCAGGGGTTAAGCTGGGCATAGACGTATCATTATCCCTGTGGACTACCCAGCCGACTGACCGGGCGTGATGATGTCATGACGCACGGCCGCTAGTGCCGAGAATCGGCCGGGCACCCTTTGTGTGGGCCGGCCATTATTTCGAATAGAATCTGCCCATCTATGCCCAACTTTAGGCAAGTTATACATTTGGTATTCTGATGTATTGAGTCCACTACTTTGTGATGTCAATGCATTGTGCTGGGATTTCAGGAATCTGAAAAAAAAATGTGATGCAACCTGGCTTCGGATGTTGGGATTGCATTGTGCAGTAGAATAGAATTTTAAGTAAACAAAGGACACCTATGTATCTTTATTACCAGTGCTGGTTTCTTTTTGTTTATTTAACCTGTATATAGATCTATTTGCAAGTTTTGATTGTGGTCTTTTGTGGCTCCTTTTTACAGCTCTGGGATCATTTTCTGTAGTGTTTGGTGATGAATGGAAGGAAAAAACTGACAGGGATTTTGTACAGGTAATTATTTTTTTCAGTTATAATTACAGGTGAATAGTCCTACAAATTGGATGGATTTAGCTAGGTTTTTGACTACAATGTTCATTTATTCTGTTGAAATAGCTTTCTCTTGCTAAAATTGCATTTTTGTTTTATGTTTTAGTTTTGGAAGGATATTGTTGATGACAATGAAGTTCGTGACCTCATATATGACAAAAGTAGATCTCAAGGTAGGCTGTGCGATGAATTTGTTTATCTGGAATACTCCATTTCATGATTATCATATTTTTCGGACTGTTAGATGCTACGCTGTTTGAGACATAATGTTATGCATCAAAGCATCTGATCACCACTAAAATACCTGGTCAACTGCAGTCAAGGCTTCACTGGGGGCGGTTTGGTAGCTCCCGCTCCCATTGTCCCCACTGGATCATTCTCCACAGGTGTGGTGGGACTGAGGGAAAAAAATGCAGCTTGCAGAGTTTTTAAAACTGTTCTACAACAGTGTCTGAAACACACGGTCTGATTGGATTAAAGAAATTAAAATACAGCACAAATACACATGCTTTTTTGTTTTTTCTGGCTGCAGCAGTGGAGCCTAAGCCTCAAGGAGGCAGGGAAGCTGCCTGAGGCCTCCCCTGTCTTATAGTGCAAAAAACATATACTGTTACTATAGTACTGATCACTTTTTTTAATTTCTCAGAATTTTTGGCTTCAGACACTTTTATCAGCACAACAGTATGCTATAAAAATTGTTGAAATTTATGTATGAGGAAGCTATTACTTAAGATGGCCATAAACGGATAGATTTGCGGCCAATTTCGCTGCAGATCGACCACCGTGCCCGCTCGCAGCGATCAATCTGTCGCAAAATCAGCCGGAAATCGAACCTGTACAACTTAAATCTATCTAACACATAAGGGACTTGGCATCATCAGGCAGGTCGATCTGTTGAGAAATTGGCTGAAGAATCGAGAGGTCTATGGCCAGCTTTGACACTTAAACACATTTAATTCTTTGTTATTTTCTATAAAGGGAAGAATGTTATCTTTTTTTTCTTAACATATATGACTATATAACCCAGTAATGATGGCCTAATATTTTCCTTTTTCCCCCAGAAGGTACATCTCCTGATTCTTTATGGGGCTCTTTATTTCATCCTCCTCGGAAGCTGGGCATAAATGACATTGAAGGACAGCGTGTTCTGCAAATAGCAGTCATTTTGCGAAATCTTTCATTTGAGGAAAGCAATGTAAAACTTTTGGCAGCTAATCGGACTTGTCTTCGTTTCTTGTTATTATCTGCTCACAGTCACTTTATTTCTCTACGACAACTGGGTCTTGATACATTGGGGAATATTGCAGCCGAGGTGAGAAACACAAATATAGTTAATGCGCCATCTTTTAAGCTATATTTTTTCATCTAGCAACATAGTTCTATATGCTTTATATATAGGTGTGTGATGTTAAAAAAATTCCCCAGAATTGTAATTTGAGTGCTTTTTTGTTTAAATATTGTGTGGGCAGCATAACCTTTACTTTTCCAGGTTCAGACCTATGCATCGTCTATGAAGTTTGCCACAATTATATTACAATGGTTTTAAAGTCTGGAAAACCCAGGGCCCTCCATTGTGCAAACCACCTTCTTACACACATTGTTACTGAACTAAATAATTTTTAGGATTTATTTAACACTAGATATGCTGTGTTGCAGACCTGAATGACATGTGCTATGTTTGGTACGCAGGTTTCCATTCCCACTGGCGTTGTGTATTTTCGAAAACTTTTATTGGAAAAGCATACTGTGTGCGTTGCCAACACACACCGCATAAAGTGTGAAAGAGCCTTTATTTTTATTGTGAAATAAAGTGTAAATTGGGCAGGGTGTTATTGCAAAGTTTCTTATAATTCTTTATACTCTAGGTGCCCAACTGTTAATGCATAGGGCATAGCAACTCACCTGTGAAGTGTTCACACACTGACCCAGCTTTCCTAATCAACTTTGGCGGTCCTACATCGGTAATATTGTCAATTTTGGTCGGGGAAACCAGGTTATGTCGACGAGGTCTGGATCGATGTTATGTGGCCCTTTGGTGATGACGAGGGCCGCACTTGTGGCCCTCCATATTAACTCAGTTGCCCACCACTGCTTTATACACACAAAAAGCCCTTGTTTTGTATCTTGCATATCTCCCTTCCCAGATTCCTCAGATCACTATTGGAATGTTTCAGCAGCACATGCTGCTGCTCTGAACATGGTCTGGCCAGGCTTGTAAATTGATAGCCAGTCCTCCAGCAATCTTGGTTCATCTGAATGTTGTGCAAGCGGGTACAATTCTAGTAGCTGATTTGTAGCTTATTGCTGGGTACAGTGCTCATCCAGACAGCTACAAACTGCTTGATATGCCATGGTTAGCAGCTTCATATACAAATGTCAAGGTCTTGGTAACTAGGCTGTACTTTACTCAAAATCTTACAGATTCATTTGTAGCTTTTAAAAATCATTGATGCAATTTTTTTTAAAAAAGTCAAATTTATGGTAACCTTTTTTTATTGCAAATATTAATGCTTTCCTCTTTAGCTCCAACTAGATCCCGTTGACTTCAAAACCACTCACCTTATGTTTCACACTATCACAAAATGTCTAATGTCAAGGGACAGGTTCTTAAAAATGAGAGGTAAGCCCTTCACAGAAATTGAATAAAGGGAGTGTGCCATTGGTTTTTGCTTACACCGGTTTTATGTGGTTTGTTATCAGGTATGGAAATCTTAGGAAACTTATGTAAGGCTGAAGATAATGGTGTTCTTATTTGTGAGTATGTGGATCAAGACAGTTACAAGGAAATCATATGTCATCTTACTCTGCCGGATGTCCTGCTTGTAATCTCTACTCTCGAGGTGCTCTATATGCTTACAGAACTGGGAGAAGTGGCATGTGTGAAAATAGCCAATGTAGAGCGAAGCATAGGTAAGACACTATAGAATTGCTTTACAAGTTGTTGTCACTTTACAGTGTATCCAAATTTAAACAGATTAAGGAGCCACTTTGGGATAAAAATGGTTTTATTTTATTTTAGTAATATGGCAGTACTATAGTTTCCATTTAAACATTAAAGTCTATATCTTTATATACCATATATGCAGATTTTAATTATTATTTGGTTCTTGATTATTACAGATACTCTAGTATGTCTCATTTCTATGGACATACAGATGTTTGGACCCGATGCTCTTACAGCAGTAAAACTAATAGAACATCAAAGCTCCAACCACCAGGTAGTGTCGGAGATTCGCCCCCAAACTGTTGAGCATGTGACTGCTGCAGCTAATCCAAGTCCTGCTCCAGGTAATTTTTTTTACTCATTTCTGTTACTGTATTTGCTTCTTTTTGTGTGTTTCAAGCTCACAAAAAGGTGGTTGTTACTGCAATTGATTTTATTTATAAATTTGTTGAGGTATAAAAACCACTGGTGTAAACGCAATACTGTTACAGACGAGCCTTCACCACTGTATGAATAATTTTTCAGTTGACATGTCATATTTTTCATTAGGTAGCATCCTATAATTTTAATTTGGGCTATAGTTCCCTTGTCAGGATTTCTGAATTGTTTTAAAGGATATGTAAATTTCCTAAAGTTGTTGTTAGGGTGCATAATAGATACGTTCTTTAATCGGCTTTCTTTCTTTTTTTTCCTCTTCTTAGCTTCCAGAGCTGCCCCGACACATGGCGTACCACCTGGAATAGTAGAGATAGACAGCGAGAAGTTTGGTTGTCAGTGGTATGTACACACAGTTTCTACAGTCTCTTCACCAAGCATCTCTGTGCTCTAATCATTTTGGTTTTTGTTGAAGAATAGGATTACATGGAACTATGGAGTCTGTTTATAAATGTTTTCACTTGATGTAACTAAAACTTGCAGATAGATCACTATAGGTCTGTACTTCTGGAAGTTTTCCTGCTCCTATTTACCATAGTCATGTGTTTCCTTAAATAGATGGTTTGTACGCTTTGTAAAAATATTAGTGGTATGTTTATTGAAAGTGTGGAGGATGAATTTACAGTCTTGGTTATGAAAATAACAAATTACATTATTTTGTATACAATATATGTGGTAAAGTGGTTATTACTACTCCATGTTGATTCCGAAACAGGAAAATTATTATTTTTCTGCCAAGGCAGACTGAGGGATTGGGGGAGTCAGAACTGTAAAAGAAAAGACTATTCACAATTGTTCTCTGGGGACCTGACTAGCTATATGATGCAGTGAGCATGTACAATCAATTCTTTTTTTGAGCATGTACAATCAATGTTTTTTTTGTTTTATTTTGATCATATAAATAATAAAGAAAATCATTAAATATTCATAAGCCTATAAAGGAAAATGAATTATTTTTTTTTGCACAGGGTTAATAAAACAAGATTAATTTTGTTGTTTTTGCACTAAAGCTACACAACCATATCTGCATTCTTTATGCAATTTGTAATCTAGATTTTTCAAATCTAGCTTTGCTTCAATAATGATCAGACTTATCTGACAAATAACTTCATGGTATTAATGTGAGCAAGTGGCTAGCATTCCATCTCCATGTGTTTCCATGGATTTCCTCTTACCACCCACATCTCAACAATATGCCAGCTGGTTGTTTGGCTTCCTCCAAAACCAACTTCAGACCATATTAGTTGGGGTCTGTATGTAAATTTTGTCACACAACATTTACTTAAGTTTTAGTAACATCTTGTGTAAAAACAGAAGCTCCTCTGTAAGGCTACACTATGGATTTCTGTGCGTACAAAAAAAAAAAATTATTATCCAGTTTGCATAATTTATGTGATTATTGAACTTTTTGTTAAAAGGTGATATTCGTATGAAATACACATCAGCAGGCAAGCAGCAATTATTGGATTTCTTGTTTTGAGAACAAACGTTATTGGTTTTTTTTGCGTCTTTTCCACAGGTTAAATGCACATTTTGAAGTTAGTTCAGACAGCTCCGTTTCCAGATCAGAAATGTACTCGGAGTATCTTTCAACTTGCAGCAAATTGGCAAGAGGGGGAATTCTGACCTCTTCAGGATTTTACAAATGTCTGAGGTACAATATTGTTCCTTTTTTCAAATATGTTACTAAAAATGTCTTCGGTCCTTCTTTTATTTCTCTTATCTTAGTTTTGATTATTCCAAATTGTTAGTAGTGAAAAGGACTTTAGGCAATTAAAATAACTTGAATGTTTCTGAGTAAGGTATATGCAGTTATGAGAGAGAAAATACACACTGCACTTTGAATGGGAAGTTGCAACACTTTGTGTGTGTGTGTGTGTGTGTGTGTGTATGTGTGTGTATATATATATATATATATATATATATATATATATATATATATATACTACAAGTTTGGTTGACTTGGAATTGGGTCATACTCATGATCATGTTTTGCTGCTGGTAGTCATTGTTTTATCAGATTATAAAATGTAAAAGAATATATATATAAAAATATATATATATATATATATATTTATTTATTTTTTTTTATATTCTTTTACATTTTATAATCTGATAAAACAATGACTACCAGCAGCAAAACATGATCATGAGTATGACCCAATTCCAAGTCAACCAAACTTGTAGTCCAATGTAGGAGCATTTAGAATATATTTATATATTATATATATTTCATATACCATTTAAACATAATTTATTGTGTTGTATTTGAATTCCATAGCTTGAATTTTTTATATTTTTTCTGTACATTTGCAGGTCTGTGTTTCCAAATCACAACATAAAGCGGGTAGAAGATCCGAACAATATTGGGCAAGCTCATATTCATGTTTCTGGTGTGAAAAGAAGGGCCTTACCACTTCCAATTCAGATGTACTATCAGCAGCAACAATCTCCTTCTGTCAGGACTGATATGGTGCCTGATGCAAATACTGCAGGTAATTTCGTTTTTAATTAAATTTAACATGATGTATTGCTCGCTATATTAAATGTCAGATTTCATCATATTAGTGCTTGAGATAGATATATATTATATATTCATGATGACACTACTTTGGACAAGTAAACTGATACTTGTTTTGTATTTGTAGGAGTGCTGAGAGGTCCAGCAGTTAGCCAAGTTACTAATCTGGCAGCAACGCAAATGTCGTTCCCTATTCAAGGTGTCCACAGTGTGGCACAGACAGTTTGCCGAATAACACAGAATCCTCTAAGTCAAGCGCAGCATCAGCAGAATACTACTGTGACTGTAATACAGAATAAAACTCCAATTTCATGTGAAGTAGTAAAGGCCGCAGTAATGCAGGGTTCTGTTCAACATTCAGTTCCTGTCAGCATCTCTTTGGGAGGATCAACACAAGCTTCAATTGTTCAAAATCACAGCACTGCAGGGCAGCAGTCATCTGTTACTGTAGTAGGTTCTCAGGCATTGTTTCACCATCCATCTGTTATTCAGCAACAGCCTCCATTACACACAATGGTACCTGGACAAATCACATCAGGAACACCTGTGGCAGTCATTCAACAAGCTGTTTCTCAAGGTCATATATTTGGCAGAGTTCAAAATATGCCAACTGGCACAACAGGAATTCAGCAGGGACAGCAGTTGATCACCACATGTTCACAAACCGTTCCATCGCAGCAGTCTCCAGCTTCCAGCCAGCAGAAAGACACCGTTATTATAACCCCTCAACAATATGTAGCAACATCATCATCAAACATTGCAACAACCATGCAGAATTTCCAGGTTGCAACAGGTCAGGTGGTTACTATAGCTGGTGTTCAAAATCCACAAGCCTCACGGATTGGTTTCCAGAATATTGCTCCCAAACCCCTCTCTGCTCAACAAGTTTCATCTGCAGGTGTAGTTCAACAGCCCCAACAACAGCCCCAGCAGAGTGTTGTAATTGTTAGCCAATCAGCTCAGCATGGACAAGCGTATGCACCAGCCATTCACCAAATTGTTCTCACAAATTCAGCTGCCATTCAAGGTGGGCAAACTGTTCAGTTAACTGGGCAACAAAATATAGCACCTTCTTCATCTCCTTTACCATCTCCCAATAACCAGCTCCCACCTATTATGACATCTCCCCCAACCACTCCAGTTTCACAAGGACCTCCCCCTACTGTTAGCCAAATGCTTTCTGTCAAAAGGCAGCAGTTATCACCAGCACCTCAACAACCCCAAACTCCACAACAGGCACAAGTGCAAACTCAGCAATCACAGTCACCCCAGCCTGTACAAGTACAGATTCAGCAACAGCAAGCTCAAAATGCAAACGTTGGTCTTTCTACTCCTGGCGAGTCCAGCTTAATCAAACAACTGTTGCTTCCAAAAAGGGGACCTTCCACTCCAGGAGGAAAACTTATACTCCCTGCTCCTCAAATACCACCTCCCAACAATGCAAGAGCACCAAGTCCTCAGGTGGTGTATCAAGTAGCTAACAATCAAACGCCTTCATTTGGAGTACAAGGTCAGCCTGCTACTCAACAGATTCTGGTAGGGCAGCAAAATGTACAGTTAGTTCAGAGTACCATGCAGAATCAAACTGCTGTTCAGACCGTTCCAATTTCAAACTTGCAAATTTTGCCAGGCCAGTTGATATCCAACTCCCCAGCGACAATATTTCAAGGGACTACAGGCAATCAAGTGACAATAACAGTTGTGCCAAACACAAGTTTTGCTACTGCAACAGTAAGCCAGGGAAGTACACCCCAGATCATTGCACCAATGAGTGGGGCACAAACAGGAGTTGGATTACAGGTACAAACACTTTCTGCTGCTCTAACACCACCAGGTGGGCCCCTACCGGGATCTGCCACTTCTCCCCCTTTTAGGGGTGATAAGATAATTTGCCAAAAGGAGGAAGAAGCAAAGGAAGCCACAGGCTTGCATGTTCATGAACGTAAAATTGAAGTTATGGAAAATCCCTCCTGTCCTAAAGGATCTGCAAACACCAGCAATGGGGATACTAATGAAAATGATGTGCAAGTAGGAAATCTCTTAAATGGTAAAAAGCATGACTCCAGTCTACCTCCTTCGAACTCAGGGAAAACTCAGAACGAGGCCAGTCAGCTGGTCCCCAATGGGTCATCTATGGAATTGGGGGAAAATGGAGCTTCCACAAAGCAAAGCTCTGAGCAGGCAGATACACAGGAGAGTAAAGCGGACTTTAAACGGCCACAAGTTAATGGGATTTGTGATTTTGAAAAGGAAGACTGTTCACATTTGAGCAAAAACATTCCAAATCACAAAACTTCCAATCATGTAGGAAATGGTGAAATCTCTCCTATGGAGCAACAAGAGCTTCTTGATACTTCTCAACAAGTTACTGCCAAAGGTGAACAAGTGGAAAGGCTATCCAATGGACCTGTAGCGCCCAACACTTTATCACATACTGCAAGCAGCAGTCGTGATACTTCAAACCCTTCAAATCAAATGCACTGTGGTAACCCCACAGATTTACTCAATGGACCTGTACTTTCCACTTTGAATTCAGATGTGCCTCAGCAGCGTCCGTCTGTACTTATTCCTGCTCAGTCTACAACCCCCATTTTACCAGGTCCTCAAATTATAGCATTGCCCCATGCAGGATCTAGGATTGTTCAGCCTACTCTACCTGCCGATGTACGGTCAACTAATGGAACAGCCGATTGCAAATCTATTAAGAGACCAGCAGAGGACAGTGATTCTACTCCAGTTATTCCCAATAAGGTGGGAGTACGGATTGTTACAATCAGCGACCCTAATAACGCCGGCTGCAGTGCAACAATGGTTGCTGTTCCAGCTGGTGTTGATCCAAGCACTGTAGCTAAAGTAGCAATAGAAAGTGCTGTTCATCAAAAGCAGCAGCATCCACACACATTTGTACAAACAGTAGTTGCACAGGTAAGTCCGTCTATTGTAACGTGTCATTTTTCTGTGAATGAGGAATTATAAAGGTGAAGTGGTTATGTTGCATTAACCTAGCTACAGCCTAGTATTTGTAGGGTAATTGGAGGGTTGGAAGTACAGGCGAAACTGACCCACATATTACTTTTTTCTTTTAGTTTTTAGTGTGAAAACAGCAAGGCATGAAGTAAATTTTTATTGGGTTTTACTGAACAAATCAGTTCATTTTAGTAATTGTAAAATTCCTAGCAATAACCTGTAACAGGCCCAGAAACGTAAAATTCTACTTGATTTGTGATGTCTTAACTCCTGTGCGCACTTTCAACTTTTGTTGTTGGGAGGATGGAATGAACAAGTACTGTATGGTGCTCCTTCTGTTGTCTGGAAAGGATAGGCTGGTCCTCAAATAAAACTACAGGCGTTGGGCAGGACGGTAACTGATAATTAGTCCTGGCTGATGAATTGACCACCTTGCCAGACGCCCGTACGATATTCAGCCTAGACGATCACGACGGATCGCCGCGGCCAACCATTATTGTGGCTCGACTTCCATGGCGTCTTTGAAAAAGACTAACATTTATTTAGGTATCGCGGTAAACTTGGGAGCAAGGCTTAGGCTCCACTGTCCGTTTAACACCTGTATTAAACGCAGGGATTTTTGCGGAGTCCACGGGCTGCCCATGGTCAGCAATGGGGCTTTCACAGGGCTGTCTTCACAACCCGTCAGAGCTGTGGATCCACTGGTCCGAGCCTCCGTTGCCTTTCAATCGACACAGCAAGCTATGTCTATGGAAGTGGTTCCCAAACTTTCCTTGCAGAGCCCCCTTTTCTATTTAGAAACATTATCGAGCCCCCCCTCCCTATTCAAACACAGGTTAAGAACGACCCCCTGGAATACCTTTGCGCCCCCACCCCCCAGTTTGGGAACCACTGATCTATGGGAATGCAAAGGAGGCTTCAGCAGATCGCAACGGACAGTGGAGCCTAAAGCTAGCCATACACGGTTAAATTGACTGTTCAATCGATGTAATTTGATTGATTATTTTGGTCGGTCCAATAAAAATTGAAGCATGTCCACATTGAACGATAGATTTAAATTGTCAATTTGCTTGATCGAAATTTGACCGGACCACTTGAAAAAATGTAATTGATTGCTACCATATCGAGTGTAAATTAAATACTATTGCTTGTCCCAACCAATTGTGATTAGATCCAATCAATTTGCATACTGTTCTCTCTACTGGTAGGCAGAATAGGATGTTTGTATGTATGCTTTCAGACCACTATGATTACTTTGCATAGGTCAGGTTATCTTGAGGCTGCTGTTGCAGTAATGGAAATGTTTAAGGTCGAACACTCAATGTGGTGTGTCATTCAATTCAATTACAATCGATATACGATTCAATGGTCAAATACTTTGATCGAATTGATGATCGATTTGTTGCAAATTGAACCATGTATGGCTAGCTTTAGAATGTATTTAAGCTGTACTTGCAGCATCACCAAGCTTGTCTCGAATGTCATTGTTGCAGGTGTAGAGTTCATGTAAATGACTCATTTCAGAGCATAGTAAAAAAAAAAAAAAGTGATGGAAATTCTATTTTAAGATCCTTTAATATTAAGCACTAGTTTGATTATCTGGCTTTTCAAGGGCTTGTTTCCACTTTTGCGTTTCTTCCCGCGCGGCCGCAGGTGCAAATAACCGCATCCATTGGAAACTTCAATATAGTTTCCACTGGTGCGTTTGTGCGCGTTCGGATGCGGTTTAGGGTGCGGTTGTGAACGCTGCCTGCAGCGTTTTTAAACGCATGCGCTTCCCAACCGCATCCAAAAAACGCATCCATAGGAAACCATTGGATGCGTTTCAAAACGCGCAAAAACGCATGGCATAGCAGACGCGGATGCAGATTCTGGGCGCGTTTGGAAAAAACACGCAAAAACTATTCCATGCGTTCTTCTCACGCGGACACGCTTGCGGTTTCAGCCACGTGGTTACAACCGCACGAGAACGCAAGAGTGGAAACAAGCCCTTAGGATGTATACATCTATAGACACCCATACACCTTTACATCACTTCATGCAATTTCCATTAGATCTACCAACAACTATGCAGTGCCGGGTCCTCACTGATAGAATACATAGTGATTGGAAGGTATATATCACTGCTATGTAGTGCTGGGTCCTCCCTGATAGAATACATAGTGATTGGAAGGTATATATCACTGCTATGTAGTGCCGGGTCCTCTGATAGAATACATAGTGATTGGAAGGTATATATCACTGCTATGTAGTGCCGGGTCCTCCCTGATAGAATACATAGTGATTGGAAGGTTTAGAAAGGTCCTCATATTACATGGTTTTGGTAGAACAAATGTTGATTGTACAAAAGTTGTATGGTGTATGGGGGCATTTGAGTCAGTGTAACAAATTGCTCTTTTTATTTTACAATACACAAATGGGCATTTCATTTTCATTATAAAAGTAAATATTTTGTGTTGCGAAAATCAGTGCATTGTTTTTGGAAGGTACAATTGTAGTTTTTAAAAAAAGTTATTATATTATTGTTTAGCATGGCACTTGTTAAACTTCTCATCTGTGCACTTGTTTGTAATACCTCATAGCCGGCATCAAGCATTTGTTTTACTTTGATTAGGAAGAAAAATCTCTTCTATGTAACTTTGTTTATCCTAGATTTACTTTGAAAGAGAACCAAGTGAACTGGATAATTGGCATTTGCTCCATAGGAAATGCTTGTTGTCTTATCAAAACTGAACAAAATTCTAGGTTTTTGGCATTCTTGACTTATGCAGCAAGTGTCTATATTGTACACGCTGATCTAACTCAATTTGATGCACTTGGGTGGCTGTACAACACAAATCCCACTGCATATCTTCTATATTGGGTGTTTGCCATATCAATTATTGATCTGATGGCATGGTGATGGTTCTGTTTGAAATGTCGTCTGATGAATGCAGGTGGAAGTCTGTTCTCTCACATTCTCCATGGTGATTGATCATGTCATGTTATAAAAGTGTTGGAGAAAGGTTTTGGTTTATCAAACAACCTGTGATATTCCCTGATGTTTTTGTGTTATGGATAAAGTTACTAATATGTAGAAGTAGGAATATATTGGGTTTCAATAAGTCATGATGTTGAAGGCCATTAGAGTGTTCCAATTAATAACAGTATTGAGGAAAACTGTCACCTACCTGCCCTGAGTGTTTTAGAAAACATGTTTGTAAAGTTTTGTCTTGGTCATAAACTTAAACGTAATACGGAGCTGATCAATTGGGCTGCCGGAGCTATAGGCCCAAGATAAATTAGAGGGTTGTGTGTGCCTCTAGTTCCAGCTCTAGACTAAAGGTAGGGAGGGATACACGGCTCAATTCTCAGCAGCAGCGTGATGATTTCATTCTGACATCAGGGGCCGCGGGTCCCCATGCGAAGTATAGGATATCAAACAAGGTTTTCCAACATGTTGGACCCCTGTTTGTCTTGGCCCAGCAAGATCTATTGATCCCACTCAAGAAGCAAAATACTCAGGTCGTTTGTTGCACAGATTTTAGCACAGCTGAGCTCCGTGAATGCGCATGGTGCTTGGCTGTGCTATAATCTGTAAAAATCGACCCATGTAATCCTAGCTTAGCTTAAAGGTTTGGACCTTATCAGGTTATTTTGTCCTGTTGGTTAGATTATCGCTGACTTTCTCTTGCAGCTGGAACTATAAAAAAGAGCAGAAATCTCTATTAGATGTAAGTTGCTCTTCCACTGGAAGAAAAAATATACGGTTGCCATTGCAGAATGTTTTATTTTTATAGATATAGTTTAGCATGGGATTGTTTAGGCTCTGGTAGTAATAGACACCTGGATTGGTCTTCTCTTCCAGAGTACACCTGTGACAACTATACCAGCATTACAAGTGCAAGGCCACATAGTTGCCTCCCAGTCCTCTCCATACCCCACTACAACAGGTCAATCCGTGGAGCCAGTGAAGAAGCCAGGACAAAACTTCATGTGCCTGTGGAAGTCATGTAAAAGGTAAGTGTGTCTGTTGTAGTTTGTCAGCTTGTGCTACTCGTACATCACACTGTTTTGTATACTTTATAATAACTTTAAAATATTTAATCTGTGCTAAACGGTATATTATAGTGACAATAAAATGCAACCTTGTTTTATTGCAGTCTAGATCTCCATGTGTTAAGCCCCCCATACACTCTTAGATTTTCACCTGATTTCAGAGTGGTCGATAGGCCAAAAAATCGTGTGGAGATCTAAAGCTTTAAGTTGTAATTCGGCCCAAAATCGGCTGCCAAAGCAATAAATGTCCATAATTCTTAGATCGTTTTAATTTCTTTGGATGGGGATCAGCGTCCCTGTCCAAAATAAGTGCCGGCACACAAGGGGTGCCTGGCTGATTCTCAATAGGAGCGGCCGCGCATGATGTCATCATGCACGGCCGAAATTCAAAACGTGTATGGGGGGGGGGGGTTACTTTTAAAAATCATTTAGGAAACACACATGGGGTGAGCTTTCTAAGGCTTATAGTGCCATCATCCTCAACAGAAACCTGGAGATATTTAGAGTTTCCAGAACCAACTACATAATTAGAATATGTAGGATCATGGTTACTGGAGATCTATGTAAAGGGATATAAATAGGACTACTGTATTGATGAAATAATTTTGGCTTTGCTATACAAATGCTGTGGATCTTTGCTTTAGTCTTGTAGCTTTTATGGAGGCCAGTCATTGTTACTGAGACTGTTGGCACCCCACACCAGCTCACTTGTTACTGGTCTATTCTCAGTCTAATGCTGGGAACACACGGCTCGATATTTGAGCCGTTTCAGATATATTGATAGCAGCTGACCTTCCCCTTTTTTCGAGCAGCAGCTGCTATATTTTGGATGGGGACCTTTGGTCCCCACTCAAAGTATAGGCATCGATCAAGGTTTACCAACATGTTGGTACCCTGTAGTTTCCCAGTATTGATTGATACCCATACATGGCTTGATGTTTGTGTAGACTTTTGCACAATTGAGCGCTGTGCATGTTCACGGCACTCTGATGTGCATAAATCTATGAAAGTACCGAGCCGTGTATTCCTACCTTAATGCTCAGACCTGCAGTAGTACTCTCTTGGTGCCTTCTGTAAGCACCGTCTCATTGGGTAGGGATTTCCTGCCAACACTCCTACCCAACCAGTCAGTGATTCTTTCATCAACCAAAGAACTGAATGGTTATTACTGTAAGAATGTAACCGTGTAAGCCAATATTAAATGCAATCGCTGGAACCTGCTGCTATAATGATTTTTCCCTTCATTTGAAAGGTGGTTTGAAACCCCCTCGCAGGTATTTTACCATGCAGCTACGGAACACGGCAGGAAAGATGTATATCCAGGGCAGTGTCTGTGGGAAGGCTGTGAACCCTTTCAGCGGCAGAGGTTCTCTTTTATCACCCACTTACAGGTGAGTCGCACGGCTCTCACAACATCTCTAACCTCATTATTATTATTATACATCTCTGTGTTCTTGATCTGACTCTGGTTTGTAACTGATAACAGGACAAGCACTGCTCGAGGGAAGCTTTGTTAGCTGGCTTGAAACAGGAGGAACAGAACCAGGCCGGGCATCAGAAATCTTCCAAGTAAGTGTTGTTTATTACTAGATTAGTTGCACAAAGCACAAGTAGGAATTCATGTCTAGTAAGGGCAGTGATGGTGAATATACACAGAGAGATACGGTAAATGTTCCCTGCTGCGTGATCTTTGGTGACCCTCCCTTTTATGTCGCCCCATGGAATGGTGAAGTTAAGTTAATGGTCAGGTACAAGACTCATAGAGCTTACATAGAAGCAAGGTCACAATCAAGGCGCTTTTCTGCCTCAATATCTCTGGAAATAGCACAACTCTCTTCATGATGATGTCTTTTCTATATTCTTCTTTCTGTTAATATTAGGAGATGATTCGCATCCATATAAGAAGATTTATGGGGGTACCTATTGTATTGCTTAACCTTCTGAGCGTTTAGCCCGAATTAACTTGGGCTGAGTTTTATGCATCATAAAACTCAGCCCCAGTTAACTAGAGCCACGCTCTAGGTCTCGCCGTCTGCTTATGGCGGTCGGGAGCATCGGCATGTATGCCGATGCTTCCGGGTCCGTCTCCGATCGCGTCACCGGTGACGCAAAGGGGGCGGGGGTAGGCGGCGCCATAGACCTCCGTGTAACTGGAGGGGCGTCGCTTTTCTTCAGCGTAAGTCCGGCGTCTCCAGTGACGCCGGACTTACGTGTACGTCCTCCAGCTGAGCAGGAAGTCGCGGCGGAGCATATTGTGCTCCGCCGCGATTGCCCGTGGCACGGTAATGAAAAAACCGTGCCAAGGGCCAAACGCTCAGGAGGTTAAAGACACTACTCAATAAAGCTATTTGGAAACTAAAAGATTTATGGGAATTGTAAGAGATTTTTACACTAGCAAGGATTGTTAGATTGTCTAGAAAATGGGAGTATTTGGAGATTAGGGTGATTTTAAGTTATTTACAGGGAAAGACCCGCAAAACAAAATGTAGCTGTGGTTTGAGATGTATAGTTTGCTTTGGGCTCTGCAATAGAAGGGATTTAGGAGCCTTCAACTAGCTTCTAGGGTGGGTGTTAAGGTAGCCATACACGGGGAGATTCTCACTCTGTAGATTAGGGACCAACTGCAGCATGATGACGTCATTGCTGCAGCCGGTCACTCAGAGGATCGTCGGGCACCTTTTGTGTGTCGGACATTACTTTGCATGGGGAAGCTGGTCTTCATACAAATTAATGGGATCAGCCAGAAATTTACTGTTGGAAAACTGTGAGATCTGACAAGCGGGAGGATCCTGGTCATTCTGTCCAGGTGGGAACACCCAATTTGTGGCCAGGCCGATTTGCAGGAATGCGCACGGCAGTCGGATCGGCTGGAGAATCGGGCGGGAATTAGACTGTGTATGCCAACCTTAAGTTTGTTTGCATCTTGATACTTTCATCTTGTATGTATGTACAGATTGATAGTGGAAATGGTAACTAGTACCCATTCCTGTTACAGTAACCCACATACCTTACAGAACTGTGGAGAAGAGATTATTCTGTAGTCTTGTTTGGCACTACAAGTTCCAGCTATCTATGTTCTGCACATATTCTGCACACCCACCCGCTGTGTTCTTTCGTCTTGTTGGGGTGGTACTTAGGGCAGCTCCAGTCTTGGGTATGAAGTGAGCAACTTACATAAGTTTGGTGGTTCACATGGTGTTTGTTTTTCTAGATGCAGTTTTTGGTTTAATCATTGTAATGTGCTGATGGGATTTATAGATACAGTGTCCCTGGCTCATGCCCTCACTGTGCTTTTGAACAAAGTTATTGTTATGTGGCCCTTATTCAACACCTCTGGAGCTGTTGGGTTTTCTTTGTGAGATTGCCCCTTCAGTTTTTGGTGTTGGGTTCTACATTCCACTTCCCTTGGTGCTGCTTTTGGATATACCTATGGCTTTAAAAATCCTCATTTGACTACAAGAAGGCAGTTTTACATTAGATAGTTACTGAGTTCTCTCTATGGTTGCTGATCACACAAAGATGATGGTACTGATGTGAAATCATTGGGGAGCAATAGAAACCGTGTAGAAGGTTCAAATGTCACATCGATAAGGTCCAATGGTTACACCTTCTTGTGTACAAAGACATTTGATGGATTGAATGTAAGAGCTATCTACTATGAATTTGTCAAAAGCTAATGCCAGAATAGGCTGACAAAATACTACATTTCATTGTTGGACTGGATAACACTCTGAACATTTATATGGTTCTCATTATTCATTTTGAGGAAAAAATGAGATCAAATCTACTTATTTCTAGAGCTTGCTCCCTCATATATGGACTCTGTACCCACTGACATAAAACAAGGGCATCCCATGTGACAATTTTGGATTTCCCTGGATAACCATTCTCTAATATGACTTATTTACACTCTACCAGGATGCATTTTTATTTTTCAAAAATACTGTTAGCTTGCTTAGTCTAATGTTTTCCCCTTTCGTATTAAGGCAACCTTCTACAGGGGCACAAACTCCCCGATCACAGAAGGCCATTGTGAACCATCCAAGTGCTGCCCTCATGGCGCTAAGGCGGGGATCAAGGAACCTGGTGTTTAGAGACTTTACGGTAAGTTGTTTTGTTCAGACTTTAAGAAATATTCACCCTCGCATTTGAGCTATATTGACACAATTTGTTTTTCCTTTCTGTTAATAAAGGATGAAAAAGAGGGACCAATCACAAAACACATCCGATTAACAGCTGCCTTAATATTAAAAAATGTTGCGAAACACTCAGAATGTGGTCGTCGGTAAGTGCTACTCCTTTATGCCAAAGTAAATGTTCTGAAGAAAACAGTTATTTCATTTAATAGCATTAAACTATAGCGTGCCCTATCCCTACCATGTCTGCTATACATAATGGCTGGATAAAGACCCTTTGAGGTGTTTCATGTATTCCCTCATTTGTCTCCTGCTATCAGAGTTATGATTTCACATCCATGTACCTGTCCTCCCATCACATCAATTTCCCTCTACATCTCATGCTGCTGATTTAACAACCATTTTGCCCTCTCAGCCATCTATGGGTTATCTAATGGTGGTTCCTATTCACCTTCCTTGGCTTGGATCTGGACACCCTTCATCTTTTTTACTGTTACTGGTACAGATGTGTGCTGCCTCCGTACCCCTCTACAGAGAAGTGAACAGTCATACTAATATTATACTGTCTAAAATATATGGATGCCGGAAGTGGGCCCTCTTAGGCCAGCCACATTTACATGTAGCCATGGCCAAAGTCGTGCTGGGGGGTAAATGTGTCCCGCATTCAAGTTTCCAATGGCGTGAACCTCAGTGAATGTACCATGAATGGGGTCAGTCAGGAGTTAACACCGTGCTGCGGCTGTCTATGGCTACTTCACCATGCAGATTATCCCTGCATCAAGATGCAGCATTAAGGGGAGCACTGCTGGAGAATCTACACACCAATTCACCATATGCCATAGATAGTTGAAGGGCCAGGGATTCTGAAATGTCTGGACAGCTGGGAGAACTAAAAGACCCAGCATACCTAGCTGGCAGTCTTTATTAGTGTCATATAAGAACAAGGACACGAGGCGCACAACCAAGTACAATAAAGTAGGGTACTGTAAATGGTTAAATATGGAATAAAACAAAACAGACAAGTTACTTACATTAAAGGAGGTTACAACCAGTTACGGTTGAAAAAGAGCCTCTCCTCAAAACATGTCCCATTGTTCCTGTTGAGCCCCCCAGCATCTGTAAGCAGGAAGTGATCTCATCCCTAACCAGGAAGTGAGGTCATCCTGGAAAGCACATGGCCCTGAGAGATCCACCCTCGTGAATCTCCTTTAATGTGAGTATCTTGTCGGTTATTTTATTTGATTCCATATTATTTAACCATTCACATTACCTTACTTTGTTGTACTAGGTTGTGCGCCTCGTGTCCTACTATTTGTCTGTTACAGGGGGCCACACTCCTCCATTTTGAGAGCTGGACACCTACACACAACTTAAACACCCATCCCTCATACTGACTCCATTTTACTCTGTGATCCTTGCCAGGCCCCATACACCAACTGAGGGCCTTTCTGGCCACTGATATCACTATAGCTGTGTAATCACTGCTGAAGGTTGTGCGCAACTACCCATTATCTTTCTTAGTTTATTGTGTCATGGCAGTGGATGGCTAATGCTTTACAATAATAGCGCATGGAAGTGTGTGTGTAGAAGAGAACTGCCCCATGGTATAGTTCAGTTGTATTTAGTCCTATTGGCTGAATGGTCCACCCCCGACACACACACATTTTCACGTTACCAAACTTGGCCCTCTTTGCAATAAGGTTGGACACCCTTTTCATAGGTAACTGCCTCTGTAAAGAAAAGGTAGGACAATCGGGCTGGGAAGGCCCTGCATTTCTGACATGGAGATGACATGTTCACATGTGCTAACGTTTTATTCTCCGTCTTTGCAGATCATTAAAGAGACATGAAAATCAGTTATCGGTTTTAGCCCTTAGTAATATGGAAGCTTCCTCCACCCTTGCCAAATGCCTTTATGAACTGAATAGTACAAGTCATAGTTCAGAACAAGAGACAGACTCTGAGATGCTGCAGTGAAAGGAGCGTCGTTGTACAGGCCGGACTGTGGTGATCACATGACATTTCAAGTACTGTTACTGAGGAAAGCACTAAGTCTTAATGGAGACCATAGATTGCATCCTTCTCTCCTCCCACGTTGCAATGAAGAAGCGTCCCGCTGCGGTCACTGAATGAACCCCTCTGTTCTCTGTAAAGAAACTGCCATTGGGTGTGCAGGATGTCTCTCTGCGTTGGTCAGTCCTGAAGGAAACTGGTGTGTTCAGAATACTGTACCATCCACATTGGAGTATACAAGGAAATGTTCTAAAACCTTCATGAGCAGATGAAATAGAAGCATTAAATATTTTTATCTATATCCAAAAAAAAAAGAAAAAAAAGGAGCACATTTTTATATTTACAGAACTGTTTGAGCTGGTTTGAATAAAGAAATAAAATGCAGCACATCTGTATCCCCCATGACGTTGGTGGGTGCCACCAATCTCTTGCTATGGATTGCGTGTTTTATTTAGAAATCAGTAGTTTGGTTTTCTTACTTGAGCCAATATATTTTCACGTATTTATTATCATAAAATGGAAAAAAAAAAGATACCAGTCTAAATAGATCTTGTAAATACTTGTGAATAGAACACCTTTCATGCCACTGCAGCCACTGGAAGAGAGCGCATTCTGTGGTGTTGTAGGAACACTCTACTAGGTCCTTACCTTTTCTAGACTTTCCTGTCAATTGTAACTAATTGTGATATATATTCAGAGCAGTGGATGAATGTTCCTTGGATCTATGTAAATAATTCTGGAAAGGTACTGATGCTGTAAAGTCAAAACAGTTTTGTGGAACTGTGATATTTTTTTTTTTCCTCCCAAAGTTTTTTTTCCTCTCTGTCCTCCTTTTTTTATTTGTAATATACACCTCGTAGAACTCATTTTGCTGGCTGAAAGAGTATGGAATAATATATCACATGTCATTTTTGTAGAAGAAACAAAAAAAAAAACTATTTGAAGGTATTTTTG
>CM070034.1:62796113-62828912 GCA_036250615.1 Ptychadena robeensis | reverse complement strand
CCCAAAACTAGGGCTATCTGCACATGCACAGTTGTAAGGGTAGCAGAATATTTCAGGGTACCAAAAAAGGCTAAAATATTAATATTTAAGTGATATTTAGTTTAGACAAAGAGCCGTTCGGGAGCCGACTCTTTAAAGGGAGCCGATCCAAAAGAGCCGAATCTTTGCAAAGAGCCAGAATTCCCATCACTAGCAGAAATGCTGCAGGCTTGTAAAATGTGTCTCTTCATAAATTGATCAGTGTGTTCAGACAAATTAACACAAATTAAGGGCCCTTATGCAGTATTTCACTTAAATCTAAAACTTCAAAGCACAGATTTTATTCTAGAGTCGCCATAAAATGTCATATTATAGACCACATTTAAGATGTATAGTTCTAGCAACCACGTTTTATATATTACATAGAAAAAAACCTCAAACCATTTAAAAGCACACGTTTCTACTTTGCTTGTATTTAAACATTAATGAGTATAACATACAATCCTATGAACACCAATACATTATGTGCAGAACCCAAAGCTAACTGACTTGTAGGCTAATTATTTGGCAATTGCAATTGGTTTCTTTGGGGGTGGGGATGATTGACCAGATCACAAAGGTCTTTGTATTTCATATACCTATTATTTTGTTTGGGACAACAAACAGAATGTGGTAAATAAGAGCAGTATCTGTTACCTGAAGCTACCAAGCCATGTGTCTGGTTTATGGAGAATATGTCCATTCACAACATGCAAGACAACATTGCTGTACTGCATGAGCCCATTTCCTTTGCTACACTTGATGTAAGAGAGGTTGTTTAACCTCCCTAGCGGTTGAGACGAACCCCGTTCGTTCGCTGAACAGGGTCCTCTCAACCGCCGGGGAAGCCGGCAGCGGGGAGACCCTATGCCTCCCCAGAAAGCTGCAGCGATTGTCTTCATCGCTGCAGCATTTCTGGGTTTGCGGCACCGCCCCGATCGCGTCACGGCACCATAGACCTCCATGTTAATGTAGGAGGGCCGGCTTTCCCTCCCACGCAGCTGGTGTCAGTAATGACACCAGCTGCGTGAAGAGCTCCGGAGAGATACCGGTAATAACAGGCAGTGTACTGTCAGTGTACACTGCCTTGATCGCCCGATACGGGCAGTGCGCACAGGAGGTTAAGCACATGTTTGATAAAGGGTAGATGGGAAAAACTAAAATACCAAGATGTTTCTTTGGACCAACACGTCTTTATGTACTTGACAAACATTTTAATCTCCATGTACAATTTATTGTAGAACTGGGAATTATGTGGGGCCATGGCCTCCCTGTCTTAATGCAGACTGATTGGATGTAGTTTAGAAAAGGCAGCATATAACACAGTTTTGGTAAAACTAAACTGATTGTACAAGCACTGCAGTTACACATGCCCATTTTTCTCATACGCATAAATGATCGCGTTATAAAAAACAGCTGCAATTAATACCTGAATACTGCATTACAAAACTAGCCCACATTTATGGACGCAGTGGAGATATAGCCTAACATGCATGGTGACCTTTAATATGCAACAAATGTGTACTCCTTTGCATACCTTGTCCACAGCTTTCTTCACAATCTCCTTATATTCATCCTTTGTGATATCTTTGTTTTGATAATATTGTTTTATAGCATGTTTTACTTCTTGTGCTGCTCGTTCCTGAATGTGAATTTTCTAGAATGTGGGGAAAAAAAAAGACATTTGATACACTATCATCATACAACCTACAATTCTGGCAACTCTTAAAACCACTCCGCTGCATTTATCCCCCTTAGCCTGACCGTTACTCTGATGTAGTTGGGGATGATCTAGTGATATAAAGATCCCTGCCAGGCTGGTATGTTTTATCACAGCCTAGGTGTAGCAGCCGTTTCCCATACAAGCCCTACCACTGCACACAAGAAGCACAATCCACCACTATCTTCAACACCGATACAATATGCAGTCTATATAACTGACGGCTCAGACTATTCAATAACGCAGAGAAGTCATCTTTACTACAACCCTGCTCTGGCCTCTCCTGAGCTGACAATGCAGTATGAATGTGGAAGTGAACATCATCACTAGTGACGTGCGGGAGGGGGAAACGTGATTACACCTCATGCAATAGACCTAGATGAAACACCAATATACCTTTTCCTTCTTGGAGCTATCTGCACTGGCTTCTACTGTTACAGCTTCCTTCCAAGGAGCAGGCTTTGCTGAACCATAGGGGTTTTTGCTGTGACTGGAAGCTGCTACACTGGTAGGACTTGGTGAAACTGTTGTCCCCACTATTCCTCCTTGGGACACTGCTGGAGCAGGCAAAGGTGGTGCAGCGGAGTTATTACTTACATGGGAAACACTTGGGTTAGCCTGCATCAAAAAGTTTTTAAAAATTATTTTCTTTTTACCAATTTTACCAATCATTACAGTACAAATAATGTCACTGCTAACGTCTAGCAGCATTGGACTGAAAGGTGTAATGTTCTTTATAAACTGACTTGCATATGCAGAATATATAAACCCAGGGTAGGGTAGTGAAAACAGAAGGAAATCTTGCTGCTATATCTTTTCTGACCTCTCTTTGGAAGCATGATATCATTTTGCACGTTTCATAGATCCAGATACCCCCAGCTAGCTGCTAGAATTGTAGACATACACAAAAATGTCTCTACATGCTTAAGAAGACATGGGCAAACCAAGGCCCTGGGACCAGATTTGGACCATTTAGCTTTCTTTTATGGCCCTTGGTCATTCCCCTTCAATGAGCGTAGTTAATGCCTAGGGGTGCCCAGACCTGCACATGCAATAAAGTGGCATGATCATGTGATGACACTGGTCGCATCCTCATGGTGACTGCAGTGAGCCTAGGTAATGCTCAGACGCTGCCCCTGTTGTAGAGTATTGGAGGGGGGGGAGGGTTTATACGTAGCAGAAAAGCCTTCATCTCGACCTCTTTACACCTGATGAATAGTTAAGAACTGTATCTTGGCACTTCAGCAGAAATTTAAGGCACGTACTATGTAGATTTAGTAAGGAGACTTTAATGGCAATTTAATTTCTTAGGTGGTTTAAATGTAAAATATGACATAAAAATATGAAGTACCTGTAGTGGTTTTCCATCTTGCTGTGGCATAACATAGCCAATTTGATGAGATGGTGGGGGTGGTGGTGGGGGAGGCGGCAGTCCCTGAGGCACACTTGATGGAGCAGATACCTGAACTAAAGGTAACGCTGGGTGGAGATGGATGGGAAGTGGAGGATGAATATTATATGGGTTGTGCTGCATGCTCACTAAGGGGGGATGGACTCCCACTGAATATGGGTATATATTGACTGGCTGGGGGGGAGGAGCAGTTATTGGTTGCGCCACTACATTCATTGGAGTCTGCACCATATTAACTGGCATCTGAGCACTTTCAGTTTGTTGACTTGGTTGGTCTTTGACAGCTTGATCTGTTTTGGAAGAAAGTCAAAATATATGGAAATAATTTGTAGGTCAATACATATTATATACATAAACTCACAGTCATCATCACACAAAAAATTCATTTCCCCAAATAAAAACTTTAACCACGTTGTATAAATAGGACTTTATGTTCCCAAATAAATAAATTTTTGGCCTTTAAAGAGGTTTGGTCTTAAATGGTTTTCTAAAATACAAATGTTGGAATGCCCAAGATCGTAAAACTGCTACGAGAGCCACCATAAACTGTTCTAGCTATCCAACTTTTTTCTGTTGCAACTTGGCCGCTTATCACCTACGCACAGAAAAGAATGCAAGCTAAACCAATGCTGCCTATGGAGGCCTGTATGAACTAACCAATTAAAAAGCATTGGTATTTCAGACATATGCATTAAGTTGGCAGCACAACAGTCAGAAAAAACCTTATATCTGAATATTTCGAACCTCTAGATTAAGGCCTGCCTGAAATTTTTATATGGGGCAACTAGGCTGTATTATGATCTGCATTGATACATCATGTAACCAGAAATATTAGTTTTACTTCGGATTGGAAGAATACACTGATGTTTGATTTGTTCATAAAATATCACATGCTTTTTAGAGACTTATAGGTTTTTACTTTCTATATTTAACTGGACCTTGACATATTGGTAAGAAAATCTACAAGTGACAGTCATTACTTGACCGAAATTAATGCAGCTCGGTGCTGTTGCAGGTCTTGTGGAAATCTCCATGACCAATTTTCATCTTGTCTTTTCATCAATTTTAGAGGCACAATAAGATCTTTGCCACACCATTGTCCTATATTTTGTCCACATTTTGAGGACTGCCTTCTCTGCGTTTTTGGTAAAAACCAATACAGTGGAAAACTTCTTGTACACTTCTTTTGACCAGATACCTTTCAGCAAGCAATGAGATACTTTTTAAACTCAATGGCAGATGTGTACTATAGAAGAGTGAATGTTGGAACATTTTTTTTTTATTTTATTACAGCAACATATTAGCTTAAGGGTGAGCACAATTTTTTGTTGTTGCTTTTTTTATTGCCCTTACAGAGGATTATAAAAATATGGATTTGTGATGGGCACTTTTAATGAACATTGCTCAGGATTCAAACAAAGCCACAGGCAGCCAAATGTGTCCACAGGGTAAAATTTTAAAACGTCTGGCTGTAGGTTATGCTATGAAAGCTTGCTGGGTTGTTTGGCCTCTGAAGGTGGTGGTATTCCCCTCAACAGAAGAGGGTTTTTAAAAATAAGCATTGAAGCAGTTTTAGCAGCTCATTTCACCATGCCTTTCCATTAAAACACTAACTAAAAACATGAGCTCTGGGAGAGCTGAGCGGGGGTAATCTTAGCTGCCGACAGCTTTAGTACTTCCCTCAATCCTCAAAACAAAAAGATATACCGTATATATAAGAGTATAAGCTGACCTGAATATAAGCAGAGGTACCCTATTTTATCTACAAAAACCTGGGAAAACGTATTGACTTGAGAACAAGTCGAGGGTGAGAAATGCAAAATCAGATTGAAATTACAACAGCTCTAGTATAAATTAACAATATGTCCACAAGATGGCACTGCCATCCAAGTTTAATTACATTTCACGAGCAGAGCTCAGGGAATGCCTTAAATAGGATACAGAATACACACCTGATCATTCAGAGGCTGCAAGTGACTGTAGGGAGACCAAACACCTGGAAAGGTAGTGGGACCCAGAGTGACTCAAGTAGTAGCCAAGGGGGGGGGGGGTACTTTTTGTACTGAAAAGTTCAGCTTATACTGGAGTATGTAAGGTATTCCTAAGGGTAGTAACCTTGTATGCAAAACTACAAACCTTGGTCCTGAGAAGCTTCTGGCCTAGTCCATCCTTGCTGGGAGGCAGATGAGTTTCTTCCACGTTTAGAGTAATAGCTTTGCACATCAGCAGGTAGGGTCTTTCTTACAGCCCAACTTGATGCAGACGTCCAACCAGATCGATCAACAGGAGATTCAAACGTTTCCTCATATTTCAGATTATAATTTTTGTGTTCCTGACCCCTAACAGACTCTTGCCCTGAAGTATTAGAATTTCCTGAGTAGGGCTGTCTATCATTCCAATTCTCATTTTGGTCTCCATAATTAAAGCCACCTCTAAAATTGCCTCGGCCACGGCCACCACGGGCTCTAGGTGAATTCCAGTCCATGTTCGCATTTCTGTTCCGAGAATCACTTGAATTATACTGGTTCTCTTCCCATTGAGTGTCCCTAGGAGACCCTCTTCCTCTGCTTCCCCCTCTCCCATCCCCTCTACCTCGATTGTCTCCCCTTCCTCTGAAATCACCTCTTCCTCTATTTTCTCCCCTTCCTCTGCCCCTGCTGTCTCCCCAGCCTCTGCCTCTATCTCCTCTCACCCAGCCATCTCCCCTACCTCTGTCTTCAAAAGATTTAATCCTTTCTGACACCCAATCTAGTTGATCACTTTTATCTTCAGGATACGGCTCAGTGGAATCCTTTGTGTCATATTTATCACTTCTAACATTTTCATTTGGTTTTTCATGCTCATTCCTTCTGTACCTATCCCCTCCTCTAGGACTTTTCCAATTGTCATTTGATCGTCTTCCTCTCCAAGGAGAAGAGTCCTTTTCATTCTTTTCACCTGTATAACTACGATTTCTAGTTCGTGATCCAGACCGTGAGCGAGACCGACTTTTGGATCTAGATTGCCTCCTGTGGCGTCTGTCTCGGTTTCTTCCTTTCCACTGTTCACTATGATTACGATCCCTTTCTCTACTACGAGATCTAGACTTGCGTTTACCAGGAGAGTCTCTATTTTTAGAGCGTGATCGAGAGCGGGATTTTTGACGCTCTTTGACTTCCATTTTACTAGGAGACCATGTTGTTGATGGGGAATGAAACCTAGATCTCCGGGGACGAGATTCTTTTTTTGGCGTGCCTTCGAGTGGCACTGACTGTTTTTCAGTGGAATTACTTTCTTCCGTTTTTGTAGAAGCTGAAGAGCCAGGTTCAGTTAAACATGTTTCAGAAAACTTATTGGGTTGTTCAGATTCACGATCACTACTGACAGAATCACATTCCATAGCTACAGAATCATTGTTATCTTCACTATAAGTCACCTGTTTTTCACGGTTTCCTTTTGATTCCTTTTCAAGATCAGCATGATCAGGCATTTCGCTGCAAGTTACAAGACTAGAGACCTCAGGGATGCCTTCGGCTCGATTACAAACTAAAGGAACGATGTGTGGTTCATCATTGCATAGCCTATGTTGTACATCATCAGTCTCAACTGTAGACTGCAGCTGTGCACTGTTTACAGAAACATCAGTACTGCCCATGTGTTCCACTTCACCAGGTGCATTTATTTTAATGTCTGTCAGCTCTGACACCTGCAATCTATTTTCCATACCATTAATTGGTTTATCCTCTAATACATCATTACTTAAAGAACTATCCTGCACAGGTGATTCTGCATGGACCACTTGAACATCTGCTGCAGATTGATTTTCTTCACTAGAGGAATGTTTGAAGCAAGATTGGATTTCTGGATCTACAGCTGGCAAGTTTGTGGCTTCTTCCCCTTTAGAAGGTTCTTTCTGATCTTCTAAATCTGGCAAATGTTTAGCTTTTGATGGAGATAATCTGTTTGAATCAATCTCAGATGATTGTTCACCTGTCTGCCTAACGTCTGAATATTCTTGCTCCGTACATTTAGGAATATCTTTAGATGACGCAGGGGGTATAGTGCTTTCTTGATTAACCTCGCTTTCAGAGTCAGAAGATCCAGATTCCTTATGAGAGTCGGCATCAGTGCACTTGATAGAAAGTGGAGAACCTGGACATTCTTCTTCAGACTCATGCAGGTTTTCTGCCTGCAAAGAATTTCCTACTTTACTGTCCAAGTGCTGCTTAGAATCTACCTCCTCGTCGAGTTCACTTGCAGACATGGACTCCTGCTGACTTTTCTCCAATGAAGGCTGCCCATTTGTAAATACTGGGGAAGGAGATGAATTCTCTTTATCAAATAGCTGTTCATTCTGTAAGTCTGGGGACTCAGATGTCTCTCTTTCGGAGCTTTCCAAGTTTTGCATAGGTGATGAAGCAGGTATGTGTTCTTCAGTGGACCGGTCCACAGGAGACAAAGGGGAATGATCATCTACTGGCTGCGATACCTTTTCAGTGCTGCTAGCAGGAGATAAAGCAGTTTCAAATATTGCAGTGTCAGACGAATCATCTGGTATCTTTAACTTTTTTTCCTCTTGTTCTGATTCACTTTCAGAATCACCTTTATTTTCATCAACTTCTTGTCGAGTTTGAGTTGCAGACCGAAGTCGTTTTCTTGATCGAGGAGCTTTTTTGGGTGCTCTCTTTCTTTGTTTTGCAGGTGGTTTATTTGAATGTTCATTTGTGGAAGCGCTATTACACCCAGACGCATCGTTGTCAGAGTTGCTGGATTTTGGAGAGTTTGGAAGCTGACTGACATCAGACTTGCTGTTTCTTGTAGAGCGTCTTCTAGTATTGGACTGCACACTTTTCCTTCTTGTTCCTTTACTACCAGAGGCAGCTTGTTTTTTCTCCGTCCCTTCTTGGGCACATGAATGAACACATGTCCTCTTAGAAAAACCTATTTTATTTTTTTATTTTTTTTTAAAGACGGGGGAGAAAAAAAAACTGCTCATAAAGTATACCAAGCTTTGTCTTATTGTATCATTTAATTATTTAATTCAAACAAGCAAAAGCATTTAGACAAAAGGAAAATATCAAAGATGATTATATTTATATAGGTCAAATCAACTTCGAAAATTGAAAAACGTGATCGGTGTTGACAATATTTTGTTCTTTTTAAGTGAGCTTTTGCATTTCCCTACAAGTTTATAAGAATGCAAAACCTACTTGAGTGAGGAAGCCGTGTGACCTTCTGCTTACTTGACAAAAGAAGGAATCTGTCTAGTCACTAGACATAAACAAGCAGTAAGCCCTTGAAGTGAGTTGCTAGCACCCACTGCAAGTAAAGTTTTAGTTTATAGACCCCCAAAACTTTAAGGCTGGTATCATGCATACATACACTGATGAATTTCATGCAAGAACATGAGTGCTACAGGAATAGCAGAAATAGTAAATCTGTCCTGCTATTACAAAACCTCAATGGCCAATATCATAAATTGTCTGTTTGGGCTGTGTGTTGATGGCAAGGACGTTCTGGGATACGGTCAATATAAATGACTTGAGGCAAGAGGTGGCATTAAAACCAAACCAGGCTTGCACATTTAAACTGTGTACTATATTCTTTTCAAACGCAAACAATGTTTGTAGAAAGTGTAAAAACCAGCCAAAGCTTGTTTATATATTTGTCTATATTCATTATGAAGCTCAAGTAGATTTATGTATTGTATATGGGAACTTAGGTACATCTATACAAATGTATATGTTCTTGTTACTATACACACTATGTTACTATAAACCCAATGTTTAAGGATTGCTTAATTTATAATCCTCTAGCTAGATTTCCCACCACTGCCTTTAAAAACTTTTAGTGGATGCAAGTTTTTGTTTGCGAACTCTGTTCTAGTCCACATAAAAAAAGAATTCTCAGCATAATGAAATTTTTTCAATTAAAAACAGTAGTAGAGAGGTAGTACTATGTTAGCTATCAATAAAGGCAGTTAAAGTGATACCATTATTGGCCAAGTTGAAGAAGGGATCGGAGAAATTGGAGACAATTAAATACTCTGCCATGATTCCCCACCTCTCTACACAACACAGGTGTAATGTGACCTGGTAAAATCCATGTCTATGGCGCCGAAGATTCAGGGGAGGAAGGAATTGGGCATAATCGCCGGTGCTCCATGAACTGCTGCACGCTCACAGAGCACCGGCGACTATGCCCAACGCTAGCACAGGCCAAGTGTGTTCTAAGAACAAACTGTCACCGTACTGAGTTCGGTCATAACGCCAGGGAGGTTAAAGATATATGTGTTACATTTTCAAACTTCCCAACACCCAATTCCATAAATATACTCTTTTGTGGAATACTAAAATCTCACTTATGTACCATTTTTTCCAGGGTCACAAAATGTTTTGCATGTAATAAGAGGTGGTGAGGCATGTCAACAGATTTAAGGCAACTCTAAAATAAGTAGGCATCAATAATTAGAAAGCTGATTAGTTTGTCTTTTTGATGATGCAATGTGTTATCTGGCATATAAGGTAGGGTTAAAAGAAGAAAATATGTGGTCCGAGTAGATCACCTTTTATCCACAATTACAAAATGGGACATTTGTAGAAAAAACATCAATAAGACTGAAAGGTGAAGCTGAGAAAAAAAAAGCTTACCGGTCACTCATTAATATACTCCTAGTCAGAGGAAGAACTAACATTGTTTTGCTGTGATTTCACTCTTTGCTCTGTTATACAGTAGACTGCAAGTTTGGAGTTAAGCCTGAAGAAGGGATCTGAGACATCCCGAAAGCTTGCTTCTCTAATGACTTCAGTTAGCCAATAAACGGGATCACTTGAACTCCAAACTTGCTGTATTTATCGATGGCTAACACGGTACAACACTCTACAGTAGTATGCAAAAGACTGATTTATCCAGCAATAGTCAAGGACTTTAATAACTAACATCTAAGGCTGTATAAATGCATTGTGTATTTTAAATTCACTGTAATTTAATGTTCTGACAGTTCATTATATGGAAATATTGAAAGAACTGTTAATTATGGTAATAATGCGAAGCGGAAGTCAAAACAGGACAAACTCAAAATGAAAAAAATAAATAAAAAGGGAAGAAGTATGTCTGCATGACCAAAAACAAAAAAAAGGAGGGGCTTCTGCAGAGGTAAATGCAGGCAACTTCAAATGGCTTGAATTTTATGAATAAAACTTGTGAAAGCAACCATCATGCCAAGCACATCTTACATTTACACTTGTGCAGCACACAATTTAGCACAATTTCTACAAGCTCACCATTTTGAACCCAGACAAGGCATCATTAAAATTACTATGTTAGAATTAGAAAATCTTCAGCTACAATATTTTTTTCATAAAATAGTTACCTTTGTTCCTGAAAGTTAAAGGTCTTATGGCAAATATATAGTCATCCAAAAAAGATGGTGAGTGGATGAGTGTTTCAACAGAAAGAGAGGAATTGCTATGAACAAAATATTTTAAAAATACAAGTTAATCCAAAATACAAATAATGCAAAATGTACACAGGGGCTTATGTAAAAAGTGTGCCAACAAGAACATTTCTAGCTGCCCACAATCCTTTAGTCTCAAAACAAAGACATACATTGGACAACTATAAATTGGCTGCTTTAGGCATCAAGAAAATATTGATGGGACATTTTTCATACATAAACTTTATAGATGCATTAAGACATTAAATAACATTTAAGCAAAACAACGCTTTTTATTAACTTGTATAGTAAAATCATTGCATTTACTTGTATAGTAAAATCTTATATAAGATAAACTAAATAGCAAAAATATTTACCCCACTTCTTTTCAGATCAGTGGTGTCAATCACAAGCCAGGGGCCAAAATGTCCCAGAAGAGGTTTTTTACATTTTAATTTAATAAATTAACAACAACACAGCTGTGTCTTTTATTTGACATTTGATGTCAAATATGTTCTAGTATAATGCTTGTTCCAGATTCAATGCTTATGTATATGTGAAGTTTGTTACGATATGAAAAGATTTGTTAAGGAAAAAAAACGTGTACTTTTTTTTGTGAATATCAAAGTTTGTGGGACTTTGTCCAAGTTAAAAATTTTGACCCACTATGTATTTGTGTTCGACACCCCTGCTATAGTAGAAGTATCTGCATTATTTTAGGCTTTGTTGTAATCTCCCTTTTGATCATACTGTAAAACTGTTTTGTGGACTTTTATGATAGTTAAACAGAACCAATTCTTATTAAACTTGTGTTGGGCTTATTTTCATATAATTTTGAATAGAAACTACAGTTTCCATTGCAACATCTTAAACAGAAATACAGTCTAGCCTAGTGTCTCAGCCTGACCACATGTACAGGACTAGTAATGTGCAATGCATTAAATAATTATTTTACAATAATATAGATGATATAACATTTCTAACCAAACTTTCACTATTTTGAGACCTTCACATAAAAAGGTACTTTATATTCTAGTAAAAGCCTAATTTTTCACAACCCCAAATGCTGCGGGAACATTTAAAAACGTAATGCTCTGTCAACATTAGGTTCAGTCAGGTCAAAAATGTTTAACTTAATGAAAGAACTGAAGAATTGTTAAAATCAGGTACTTTGGCTTTCATTCAGAGCACCTTATATGCAAGTATATACGGTTATTACAAATTCCCCTGTTGTAGTGCACCTAGCAGTATTTTTCTTTTTATAGGCAGACCACTTTCAGAGAGGCTGCAATACCCCCTTCTCTCTTCATACTAGGCAGCTCAGTGATTTCACCTTTTCATATAAATGTCCTATTTAGCCATCTTCACTCTTCAAAAAAATCAGCATTCAGAAATATGTGAAGAGAAGATGCATAGTGTGGTGCACAATTCACCTCCTACATCCCCATGCTCTATTGCAAGCAGTGAGAGGGAAGGTGACAACACTGGCTTCCCTATGTGGATTTTAATAGATAAAGCCCCCCATACAACTTAACCTCCCTAGCAATCTGCCTATGGGACGGCCGCCTGAAAACCGACCGGCGGAAGCCTAATGTGGCTTTCGCCGGTCGGCCACGCCAATCGGTCGTTAACCTGGCGGTAAAAAACCGCCAGTGTAAACTTAGCCTTACTCTTATGGAGGAAAAAAAAGTTTACATTAAATGCTAACATGCAATAATCCACTCTGGGCTTCTGAACACTTAAAGCTTTAATCTCCCAGTGCACTGTTAGTGGGAACATGTTAACTAAAGGTTCCCTATTCATAGCGAATAACCTTACATCTTAAAATAAGTACAGTGTTAACGGTGTGCAGTTAAATATGAACACAATAAATACCTTTCCATAGTGGTTGGAAGCCTTAAATGTTTCAGGCCTTCCCTCTTGCGCTGTATCAAACACAGATCACTCTCCTCCTCTTCTTCACTAAAAATACATTTCCAATAACCACGTTTAAATGCAAATACACAAAAGCATCTTTAGAGTTCAGATTATATGCATGGCATTAAACCTAAATTCAGCAGAATTGTCTTTTAGTACAGTGAAGATTTTATAGAAATGTTGGATAAGATCAACCTTCCTGTATCATTGATCAGGTTTTGCCTGAAGTTGGATTTTAAGCACCTCTTGTTGGGGTCTAGCTTAGACAATAACACAAAGTGACAGAGTTTACACAAAAGGAGAAAAAAAAAAAGTCTTCCACAACATAGTAGTGTAATATATTCCAGACACTCGACTGGGTGCTGTGGTTCCACCACTACAGTGTCCTATAGTAATATGAGGGTCGGCGAAAATAGGCAAATCAAACAGGAGACCAGCAATTCTACTGAAAATAAAGTATTTTTCAATCTGCATAGTTATTACTGACAACTAACTTCCAACACTTAATTTAGACCTAGGAACAACACTTTTCTAAAAGACACAAATGGGGAAAAAATACACACTTGATGGATAAAAGTGTTGGTACATATTTCAAGCAATTGAATTCAAGTGTTTCAATAAGATGGGTTGCAGATCAGATTATAAAATCAACCACTTCGCTCTGCAGTCTTTATTCACAATAATGCAAAAATAGGTTTGCAATTTGAAGAATGGTCAAAGAATACATACTCCATCACAAGTAAAAAAAAAAAAAAAAAAAAAAAAAAGGATACTCAGCCACAAAGTGGCAAAGCACTTCATTTCATAAAGCAGGGCCTCAGAGTGCTGAGAATGTGTAAAGTTGGGCATAGACGTTCCAATTCCTGCACGATCCGACCGCTGTTCTGATGCCGTGCGCTCCTATTTCACTGATTACGGTCAGAATAAAGTACTTAAGAGTAAAGTAGCTATTTGTATTTGAAGTCAAAATAAAATATCAGTTAATTCCATTAAGCAAAGGCTACCAGGAAAGGGGGAAATTACAATCATTTAACAGGGGTTTCTTTGCTATTTCTAGAATTAAAAAGCCACTTAAGCCAAGCTCTAAGCTTTTCTTCTCATTTATGCCAGTAGTGGCAGACATGGATGGTCAATAGGCTGCAACCACAGTTTACTAGCCAGTTCGGTTTGGTATTCAAAAGCAGACACCATCTTCATATATATATATATATATATATATATATATATATATTACACACACACACACACACACACAACCAGGATGGCACATCAATGCAAGCTCTGGCAAGAAGGTTTGCCGAGTGTCAGCGTAGTGTCCCAAATATGGAGGCGCTACCAGGACACAGGCCAGTACATAGGAGGCCAGCAACCCAGCATCAGGACCCCTACCTCTGCCTTTGTGCAAGGAGGAACAGGAGGAGCAGCGCCAGAGCACTGCAAAATGACCTCCACCAGGCCACAAACATGCACGTGTCAACTCCATGAGGGTGGTGACGTCCAGAGGTGGGGGTTGTCCTTACAGCCCTACACCATGCAGGAAGTTTGGCATTTGGCAGAGAACACCGAGATTGCAAATTCGCCACTGGCGCCCTGTGCTCTTCACAGATGAAAGCAGGTTTCCTCCGAGACAGAATCTGGAGACGCCATGGAGAACATTCTGCTGCCTCAGTAATGGTGTGGGGTGGCACTTCTTTGGGGGCCGCACAGCCCTCCATGTGCTTGCCAGAGGTAGCCCGACTGCCATTAGGTGCAGAGATGAAACCTGGGTTCCTCCTAATGCAAAACAATGCTAGACCTCATGTGGCTGGAGTGAGTGAGCAGTTCCTGCAAGACGAAGGCATTGATGCTATGGACTAGCCTGCCCATCCCCAGAGCTTAATCCAATTGAGCACATCTGGGGACATCATGACTAATTCTCTCCAACACAGACTGTCCAGGAGTTGGGGGGTGTTTTAGTCTGGGGGTGCGACTCTCTGGACACCATCCGCCACCTCATCAGGAGCATGCCCAGGCATTGTAGAGGTCATACAGACACGTGGAGGCCACACACACTACCAAAGCCTCATTTTTGTTTTGTTTTAAGGACCTTAAATCAAGGTGGATCACCCTGTAGTATTTTTCCCCACTTCCCAGACCTCCATGGGTTGATACATTTGATTTCCATCGATTATTATTGTGTGATTTTGTTGTCAGCACATTTAACTTTGTAAAGAACAAAGTTTGTAAAGTATTTGTTTATAGACACACTGCTTAGACAAAAAAGTCACACACCCTAATATTTGGTTGGACCGCCTTCAACTTTGATTACAGCATGCATTCACTGTGGCATTGTTTCGATGAGCTTCTGCAATGTCACAAGATTTATTTCCATCCAGTGTTGCATTAATTTTTCACCAAGATCTTGCATTGATCATGGTAGAGTCAGACTTCTCCAGCACATCCCAAAGATTCTCAATGGGGTTAAGGTCTGGCCAAACCATGCGTGAAAAGGATGTCTCATGCTCCCTGAACCATTCTTTCACAATTTGAGCCTGATGAATCCTGGCATTGTCATCTTGGAATATGCCCGTGCCTTCAGGGAAGATCCATGGATGGAATAACCTGGTCATTCAGTATATTCAGGTAGTCAGCTGACCTCATTCTTGGAGCACATACTGTTGCTGAACCTAGACCTGTACCTATTTGCTTAGTTAAATCCAGGTGGCAACTTTTTTGGCCAGGCAGTCATGGAGGAAATTGTTGGCACCCAAAACATTTTCCCGAAAATAAAGTATTTCTCACAGAAAAGTATTGCAGTAACACATGTCTTGCCATACACACGTTTATTCTCTTTGTGTGTATTGTAACAAAACCCCCAAAAAAGGGGGAAAAAACCCCAATTTGAACAACAATTAAGCTGGACAAAATTATTGGCACCCTTAACTTAATATTTGGTTGCACACCCTTATAAAACTGAGATCAGTCGCTTCCTATAATAAGCTTCTTTCACCTCTCAGCCAGAATTTTGGACCACTTTTCCTACACTAACTGCTCCAGGTCTCTCTAATTGGAAGGGCACCTTTTCCCAACAGCAATTTTAAGGTCTCTCCACAGGTGTTCAATGGGATTTGGATCTGGACTCATTGCTGGCCACTTCAGAACTCTCCAGTGCTTTGATGCCACCCATTTCTGGATGCTTTTTGAGGTATGTTTGGAATCATTGTTCTGCTAGAAAACGCAAGATCTTGGACACAAACCCAGCTTTCTGACACTGGGCTCAACAGTGTGACCCAAAATCCTTTGGTCATCCTCAGATTTCATGATTCCGTGCACACATTCAAGGCACCCAGTGCCAGAGGCAGCAAAACAACCCCAAAACATCACTGAATCACCAGCATATTCCACTGTAGGTACTGTGTTCTTTTCTTTGTAGGCCTCATTCCATAAAGAGTAGAATGATGTGCTTTACCAAAAAGCTCTATCTTGGTCTAATCTGTCCACAAGACATTTTCCCAGAAGGATTTTGGCTTACTCAAGTGCATATTGGCAAATTATAGTCTTGCTTTTTTAGGTCTCTGCGGCAGCAGTGGGGTCATTCAGGGTCTCCTGCCATAGCGTTTCATTTAATTTAAATGTTGACCTATTGCTTTTTTATCTGCTTTCTGTTGTGATTTTCATTTGCACACACACCTGTTACTTACCCCAGGTGAGTTTAAAGGAGCATTACATGCATGAAAATCTCATATCAACTATTTTGAAAGGGTGCCCATTTTTGGAGTGGTGTTGTGTGACATTATGTCCAATTCGCTTTTTCCTCCTTTTTTGGTTTTGTTCCAATACACATAAAGGGAATAAACATGTATATAGCAAACCATGTGTTAGTGCAATACTTTTCTGTGAGAAATTTCGGCCATGACACAATATGCAACCCATTAAATGTGCTGAATTACCAGCATGTCCCTTTTGTCACACTTTATAAAACTTTCGAGTTACTGCGCAATGGAACAGCTACCACTTGTAGTTTCAGCAAATAGCAGATATCAGAAAGGCTGCTTAAAGATGTTGCGGTCATGTCTCTGGCACAAGCAGATGTTGTGTCAAAAAGGGTTGACAGGACATTGGCATAATTTTTGGATATGGCAACAACTACAGTTGGAGCTGTACTATTGAGGAAAAACAAACACACATTTAAAATGGTTTGCAGCAAGAAAATTTTTCTACGCAAGAAAAATGCACATGGATATTAGGGACTAGGAGATTATGAAAATGCTTATGTCCATAGAAGGGATGGTTTGCATCCATTATCTACTAGGAGTTGAAAGATTGGAGCTGAAAAAGAACAGTCTATATAGTGGGTGCAAGCTGATAACTGGATAAAATAACAGTTTGTATTTGTGGGTGTCAACAGTAGTTGCATAGGACAAGTATTTAGCTTCTAATATTTTAAAAGATATTTTGATTAGGGTGCCCAGCCACTAATTACACTATTGTCACTGTTGCTGTGATTTCTGTGCAGAGATGTTTCACTGAATCCTAAACAGAACAGAAATATGAAGTAGTTTGAGCTGGATAATAGCACAGTCTTATTTTTAACTGCCATATTTAATCAACAGGTAATATTATTCCCGTTATTATGCATTTGACATTTGAGCGGGGACCAAGCAACTTCAAGACATTTCATTTGTTTTGCCATCTCTTAAAATTGTGGTTCAAGGCTTCTGGCAAGGTATGCTGCGATAACCAGGAGACAAAAAAAAACTTGCTTCTTACTTCAACTATTTGAGAGAAAGGGGGGGGGGGGGGTAGAGGCTATAAAGAGCTGCGGGGAGAAGTAAAAGCATGTATGTCTTCCACGCTCCTGAGGATCTGCCCACAACCGAAAAGAGCTTTTAATGCGAGGAAGTCTTCCATAATCATCAAGAAGCTCATGTGTTGGCCAGGTTAATTCCTGAAAAACAGATTTAAAACCCACTGTAGTAACAGAGACTTGACACTTGATCTTTCTTACTACATCATAAAGAGAAATGACCAACATTACATTTTTGATGCCCTAAAGGCATCACCTGAACATTCATGCCTTGTTTAAGAAGGTTGGTACATTAGATCAGTTATGTCAGATTCATGCTTCAGTGGTTAAATAAAATGACAAAACTCAATATAACCAAAAAAGGTGGTTATATAATAGGGCGGTAAAATATAAATTTTTGAAAGTACAAAGCATGTACGTATGCATCCGCATAAATAGGAAAGCTCTAACTTAATGAAAATGAAATAACTCCACTCTTATATGGTTCCTATATTGGAACCCCAATATGGTCTTAGGCCTCAGGTGTAAAAATTCTTCATCTACATTTCTGCAAAAGAAATCCTCCTTTTAAAAAGTCTTGCATTAAGGAAAACCCAACCCTTAAATACAGTATTCTGGGAGGGGTTTATCAGGTTACAGATATAACAAAATTAAAAACTTTAGTGTAACCACAAATATTGACAGAAGCCTTCATCCAATCAATTGTTTACCAAAAACTACATTTCCACAATTCAGATATTCAGGAGATGAAACATTTGCTTAAAATGTGGTCTTTAAATATTGGTCTCACATTAAATAAAAATAAGAAGAATCAAGGTTTGGCCTAACAGAGCTACTAGTAACACCCACAAGTTTGAAGAATTTTACATGTACAAAATGGAAGAGTTTGAAAGCTACCACAAAAATAACATGCACACCATACCAAGGCTAATTAGTCATTAAACTAAGCTAATTTACATACTTAAAAATAAAGAGGCTTGCAGTATATTAAAAAAGGGAAATCATGAATGTATATGAAAGCACAAGCTTTCAGGTTCGCATTATAGGTATAGAATGAGTCAAAGGGTACGAGGAAAGGTTTAATCTAAGCTTTCTTGAGCCTATCTCTAAGCTTTCATTGGCTTGTTGGTCAAGCTGATCCCATAATACAGTGATGGGCAACTGAGTTAATATGGAGGGCCACAAGTACGGCCCTAGGCATCACATGACATGGGCCACACATGACATTTTAAATCTATACTGACTTGTATAAGCATTTTTAATGTGGAAATGAATATATTGTTCATTTTTTAAATAACAAAACTTATTTAAAATTATACTTCAAGCATTGGGTAACACTGTAGTATGGTAATGCACATTTTGATTCAAAGGTTGTGATGCAATATGAGTTCCTATGCATGAACAGTAAGGTTTTGGGGGCCACTGAAGAATGCCCAAAGGGCCGCATGCGGCCCCCGGGCCACAGGTTGGGCACCTATGCCATAATAGCTAAATAAGATCCAGTGCTGGCCCTTCCATTCACAGAGTACCAGCTGTCATCTTGTTTTTATACAGCCCCAGAGATGTGCTTTGGGCCCTTGTCCTACTGAAGTACAGAATTGACTGAGAGAAAAAAAAATAGTGTAATTTGGGGTGATTGCCTTCCTTTAAAAGGTGGCTTTCATCCTGTACTGAACTGACTTCACCAAAGCTGCTCCAAACTATCACACTGCTTTTCCCATGTTTAACAGCTTGTTTTCCCACTGTGTCTTTTGCCCACCTTAATCATATTTTATTAGCCATTTTTACTAGAAAGGCAGCTTCTTGTAGTCGCCTCTTCATGGTAAATGTGGAGACTGGCATTTAATAATGCTACCAATTGAGGAACCATAAAGCATACGTTTTCAAACCTCACACCTGTGCTATTCAGTTCTCTTTTCCATTGCAATTACAGCAAATGTTTTCTGCTCTGTATAAGTAAACAACATTTCATTGGAACTCTACACTAATTATTGTGGCTAATGCCACTACGTTTACACAAAAAAAACAAAAAAAAAAAAAAAACACCACACTGATACATTACCTTTAACTTTTGAAGGGAAGTACATGCATATACAATAGTTATATCATATTATCTGGTCATGGGCAGAGTTTGTAAAGTAGTCTAATTAAATCAAAAAGTCAAAAGAACAATAAAAAAGGTTGCAGCCACACTAGCTTAATGTTTGGTTGTCCTTTTAAAGACTATGGAAGGCAGTGATAGCAGACTTCCTATTCATTACTCATGACTAGAAAGCTAGACATATAAATCAAAAAATATATACACTGCATTCCAAATTATTATGCAAATCAGGGTGGATAAAAATCAATTATTTAAAAAAAATCAAAAAAGAATCAGATTTTTTTTTATTTAAATCAGATTTTTTTTATTTAAATTGATTTTATTTAAAAATAAAATGCTTTTTGAGGAAAATCTATTACCATCCCAAGGTTATTCCATGATAAATAAAGATTAGTTGTTTAATTATGTAGAATAAGGCTGTATATGTTTAATTGTTTTGGTACATAAATTCCATGAATCCATTCACAGTGTCAGGCTCTTCCAGAGGTGTTTGTAAGATTTTATAATCAATAAAACCACACTCTCAGATGTATAGCGGCCAACATCCCAAAACAACAGACAGAAGTTGATAATGGCATAAACACATCACCCCAAATTTCCCCTGGAATAGATAAGGGCGAGGGGAAAGGCCCCAGAATATGTAAAAGCAATACATGTATTATACACAGTGCAAAGAATGAAGTAATGACCATCATATCAATCAAAAACAAGGCGCGATGTTGCGGATGTACATGCGGATGAAGACTTCTTCAGGGGTACGATATGTAATTTCATAGGCCAAATCTACATAACACAAACAGCCAACACAAGGGGATCAGTCATACTGAATAACCAAATCTACATAAAAGTGGGCACAGACCCTCAGGGGTCACTCACATCCATAGATCAATATAGGGGGAAAGACATGTTTTCTCAAGATGGTGTCCCCACCGCACCCACACCAGTGGGGAACGGAGAGACGGACAGACTTTAACTGCATAAATACCGCAGTGATCTGCATACAACAAGACAGATTTTTAATACATTTACTTTGGTAAACATGATCAGTTGATGGTTTGGGTCTTGTACGCAGATCACCAGTGGGGACGCCCTCTTCAGAAATCATGTCTTTCCCTCTATATTGATGGACGTATGTAACCCGAGGGTCTGTGTCCACTTTTATGTCAATTTGGTTATTCAATATGACTGATCCCCTTGTGTTGGCGGTTTGTCTTATGTAGATTTGGCCGATGAAATGACATATCGTACCCCCTGAAGAAGTCTTCAACGAAACGCGCGTTGGGGTGAAATTTGCACCATAGGACTATTTTAATTGTCTAAACACGTATACAGATGTGTACATCCGCAACTTTGTGGATTGTTTGATTGATATGAGGTCATTACTTCATTCTTTGCACTGTGTATAATAAATGTATTGCTTTTACATATTGAGCGACCTGTCCCCTCGCCCTTGCCTTTTCAAGGGGTGATTTTGGGTGATGTGCTAATACCATCATCAACTTCTGTAAGATTATTGGGCAGTTTCTCTGCTACAAGATATTAATCACAGATGCTTGGTTTACTTTTGCAGTTCTCAAAATTAGTGCAACAGAAAAGTTGTCCAAATATGAATGATTGTATTCAAGTATCAAAGATGAAAGATTTCATTTTTTTTTTAAATGGATGCAAATGTGTCTCAGGGCACTTTTCATCACTGAAATTGATCTCCGATTTGTGATGACTAGTTTGCCAGGTAAGCCTTAAAAAGGAAAATACAGCACTATTTTCAAGTAATATGGGGAAAAAGTGTTAAATAGTGGAATGCTATGGGCAAAGTATAAATGTTATACCATGAATGGTATGAAAACGTAAGTGTGATCATTGCACTGTTTAAATGGCTTTACAAAGCAGAGAACAGGTATTAGAAGCTACACAAGATGGAGTTCCACGAACCCTTGTGCTGTAAGGAATACCTCTGCATCATTCACTGCTATGTTATCAGGTTTGTTCAGTAACATTCAAATTATACTGTAATGGTTGATGACTCAAATGATGCTGACTGCAACCTGAATTGACTATTTAATAAAATTAGAGAACCATCTAAATTGCATAATCATTTAGAATGGGGCATATGCTTAATGAATTTTATGGTTCTGGTTACTATAATTGTCTCAACAGCACACAAACCACAAAAGATTAATCTACTCAACAGTATGCTCATGTGGGGGAGAAAATGATTTTCTCCCAAGCCCTCAGTACCAGAGACAAGGGCAACAAAATAGAATCTCTGAAGAATAAAGAAGAAAAATAAGAAGAAGGACTTTCACATGGTATGAAGCAAATATAGCAGATATTTTTAAAGGAAATGTACGTTATGGAAAAAACCGACAATGTACTATACATTTTCACATAGTAGGAGATTAGTTTTTTCATGCATTGTTTTAAGTCTAAAGACCAGATCTTTTCATTAAAGACGGGGGAGGGACAAGCAGCAAGCCAAGAAAAAGGTGTGTGCGAGTAAGTAGTGTATTGTGTAAGATGGAGAGTGTAGTGTAATGTGTGTGAGTAGAAGATAGAATAAGAGGAGACAAAATGAATTGTAACAGAGCATGTTAGAAGTTGTAGTTCTACAACAGCAAGAAAAGGCAGCAGGACATGCTGGGTAATGTAGTTCTTCAGCAACTGACAGAAAGGAATGCTTGCAGTTGTAGTTTCTTAGCACAGCAAGTTGGAACTTTTTGGCTTATGCTCTGGCAGCAAAATACCATGGGACACTAACAGTCCCCAAGCTACTGCAATTACAAGCTATACTAGATTGAGGACAGGGAAAGGGCAGATTGTCACTTTTAAAGGATTTTATACAAGACAGTGTACATGACAGTTTGTACCAATATTTGTTGTAAGGAATAACATGGCTCTATGGAAAGTCAGTGTAAGAGCTGTCTAACCTCAGATGTAAAAAAATAAATAAAAAAAAATTTAAAATAAAAGTAAAATGAATGTAAAAAAATACAAACAATAACAATTTCCATTCAGCAATTTACTCTGTGCCTGTTATTTTCCTCCTGTGTCAAACAAGGAGTCTAATGAAGATTACAAATGGCCATCTCTGTACATATTACACAGGCGGCTCCTTTCTATGAAATGGCCAGCAGCTCATGAGAACAGAAAGTAGCTGAAAAGAGGCTGGAGGAGACCACCAGCACAGAGGTACATAACAGATGAAATGAGGGGGAATGGTACTTGTTTCAATAAATGTTACAGATACAAATACCATAACCCAGACACTATTTTTTTTAATATTTATATCAGATACTTAAGGGTGGGTTTCTTTCTTACAAGAAATTGGAGTATCTGTAGTGTTGAATTCAAATCAACTGGACTTGCCGTATTTCTTGACGACGTTTCACTAGTCACCCAACTGGCTTTGCATGACTGTACATGATCTTAGTGGAATATATAATTGTAATTCAGGTTAAACTGCCAAGCTGCCACTTTTAGAGATAAATAAGTGGGATTTGGTTTTCAGTTTTGGCACTCTGTCTCTAAAAGGTTCACCATCATTGAATTATACCAACATGCTTGATCAGTAGTATAAAGTGTTTGCCATATTAGGTTTTCGCCAAAAGTGGCAATGTAGGATATGGCCAAATGTTTACATTTTGGTCTCGACTTGTCTGAACAAAGAACATAGCACCAGAAGTCTGGCAACTTAGCCATGCTTCCATGTTCCAAGGACCTTTTCTAGGAACCTTCCCAAACAAGCCTTTTACTGGTCTGGTAAAAAATTTGAAGTGCTAACACAAGCCTACAGAGATGTTGCTCCTGGGTTTTTAGCAATTTATGCGAGCATTGCATGGTCTGGAGGTGAATGCACTAGAGAGTCCACTCCCTTGAAAACATGCATCTGATTTGAATGGGTTTCACTGGTGAATATTTCGCACTCTAGAATGATCAGTTTCAAATAGTTTAGAACTGGTTTTGTAACCATTCCCACAAGAGAAGCAGTTGCTTCTGCCCTTTAATCAAAATGTTCTCCTTGGCACATGAATGGTAAAGACCAGCAAACAGCCAAAACTTCTATCTGGGAGGGTCATTGCTACATGGAACAGGATATCACAAGTCTAAGCATGGACTTGCAGAAGAAATCTTTTTTTTTTTTTTAATCAAGAAGAAATGTTGCTAGTCAAGCAACTGGTTTTATAATTGTGAATGAATAAGGAATATTAAAATTTTTCTTAAAATGGTATAGTTTTTTCCATCACTATACAGCAAAATTGCAAAATGGAACATTTAAAAAGTTCTAGCATCTGTTGACTGTTCAGCTGACTAGCCAATGCTAGCCAATTCATATATGAATCAAAATCAATGCAAAGACATTTCTAGTGTTATAGAACTGTATGTGAACTCAAAAATTCATTTTTAAAAAAGGTAAAGGCCATGGATTCATTCATTCTTGTTTTACTTCATGTCACCCGAGGTCACAGAAGTACTACCTGCAAGTTCGGTATATTTTGTGCTGTAAACTGACTTCTGCTCAGTTAAGCCTATATTTTCTTTTCCCTGAAGCTTTGTATATCACATACCCAGCAACCATTACCATCAGCATTATGTAGCACTGACAAATAATGGATTTTCCTTTTTTTCTGTATCCATCAATAATTTTTGCTTTCCCAAAAAGTGAGTGACTACTGCTGGTACAAACTAGCAGACATGTTTGTTTTTCAAAAGGATTTACAAATACAGTAGGTAGCCTAGGTAACCAGAAGCCAGAACTTGATCACTTTTCCTAGAGGTCTTTTGGCTTTTCTGGAAAAATCCAAATATCCAGATTTTACACCAGAGATACCATTAATCTGGTAATCTAATTTACCCGAGCACACATACTTGTGTGTGTACAGCCAAAGAGCTCCCTTGAAAAGTGACCTGTTTGTCAATGGGATGCAACCACCAAAAAAACTTTCTGAAGTCTGACGACTCTCCCACAGCAAGCACCAAAGAAAGTGAGGATGTCGATAATTTTAAAGACATGCACAGGCTTGCTAAATTATGATGACCAAGCATACTGGAAGGAGGCTTTAACCCTCTGGGCGGTTTGAGCTTTTCGAGCCATTTTTTATGGCACGAAAAGCTTGTTTTACCAGCAATCGCTGTACACTGTACTCAGTCGTGCTTGCCGGCTCTCAGCCGCACCCTCTACACACCTCCGAGTCAAATAGACGCCAGCGGCGTGTGGAAAGGAGAGCAGCGCCCTCTCCATTAACATGGAGGTCTATGGCGCCACCTGCCCCCTTCGGCGTCACTGATGATGTCGAAGACACGGGGCCGGAAGGGCTCCGTGTGTCGGTGGCTCTTCTACAGAGCCGCCGGCACACAGGGAGGCGGCAGTTTTGCCCAATCCCGGTATGGGCACAGTTTGATCGGCGATCAAGCTGGGCCCAAACTGAGTTCGGGCAAACCGCTAGGGAGGTTAAGTTGAAGAAAAGGAATGGGGCCCAAGATCTGTTATTGTGTATAACTTACTATATGCTTGCCATGCACACAATATTGGCTTTTTTTTTTAAACCAATTTCGCATTCTAGCTTTGAAATCAACAATTTATCTGTTATACTATGGCATAAGCTTTTATCTAGCTGCGAAGGACTGAATCAAATATGAAACCATCAGAAATGGTTTTAAATATATACAGTTTTTAGGCAGAATGGACAGAAAATAGAATCACTAACTTTTCACATTTCTTTTCCCAATAAATATTTTACTTAAAATAAAAATACTATATGTCTGGTATATAAAAAATACATTATATGCTTACCTATTAATGTGATATATCTCCCCAGGGTCAGGAAGAGATGCAAGCATGAAATCACCAGTCATGTGAATGCTTTCACAGCTCACATTCCTCATCTGCAATAAGAAATGTCATGTTCACCTAGATGTTTGTAAAAGATCTTTTATATACCAAGATGGATATTTATTGAGAACTGCATTTTTGCTCTATAAAATACACCCCTCCAAAATAATGCAGTACACAGTCCGGGTATTGGCGAGCTCTGTATCTTGCTCTTTAATCAGTGGAGGAACATGCAGCCCCTATATCCAGGAGCAGGGCAAGTGTATGGCTCTATTTGCACGGCGTCCGATGACAGGGGTTTGTGGCACGTTTTTTTTTTTTTATGCACCATATATGCCATGATCACTCCCTGCGCTTTCTTCCTTGAAAATATATGCTTAATCTGAGCTGGCTTAGTGTTCCACCCCACGTAAATTGTTCCAGCATTGTCATCCTTAATGTAGCCATACAGGGGCAGATTCCTGCCTGACTTTTGGTCGATCGACAGCTATGTGCTTTCCTGCCAATTAGCCTCCCGAAAAAAGGTGCGTCCATCTGGCAAGATCGATCAGAAATCGGCCACATTTTGCATGGTGATCCGACATGCTGGTAAATTACCCACCCCATGACTTTGGATGGTGACTAGCAGCCAAGCGTGATGACATCATCAGGCACAGTCGATCTGCAGAGAAGTCGGCAGCAAAACGACTCATGGATGGCTACCTTTATGTCTGATAAGTCAATATTTGTAAACTATGTTTTAACTGATCGCAAAAGGTAAAACAAACCAAAACAAATTAGCTTACCTCCAATTCTGTCATCTCATCTTTGCATCCTATAAAAGAAAAAAAAAACAGAAACAGAAAAAAGTGAATGCGTATGTGGACATTACGTTTAATAAAAGGCAAAATAATGGCTTAAATATAGTAAAGCACTAGTATTATAAAATCTTACATGCAGCTAATTAAAAAAAGGATTTAGTGTGGCTCCACTCTAATTAGGTAAAAAAAAAAACGAATGCATCCACCATATTTAGTTTTGGTAGTTGTAGATTTGCCTTAATTACACTGTCTAATTTGCATACATCACCACGTTAAAATGTTTTAAGAAACTCTTTACTGTTCCATCCATACAAAACCAGTACCATCAAAAAGACATGGTATGATGAGCCTAGCATAAAGCAAGTACTAACCCTAATCCTGTGAACTGGAAAGCCGACTTCAAGGCAGTTACTCATCCAGCACTAGTACCTGACATCACAAATGCTCTTTCAGCTGAATGGGGTGCAAATATCAACATACATGAAGAGTGCAGCCTGGTATCAAATGAATGTGTGGACCAGCTCAGTATTTTCCATGGGTATAATGGGATGTGCCAAAAACATAATGTGTCCATAAAGAGAACATCAGCAGAATATAATTAAAATAAGCCATCTATATTATCACATTCTTTACTGCACTTGTTCCATGAACCCCCCCCCCATTCCCCCCCAAAAAATAGCACTTGAAAATGCAATAGGGAATTTCCAAAAACAATACCACAGCAACATACCATCTTTTGGGCAAACATTTGTGAATTCACTTGCAGGGTTTGTGTCAAAATCCATTCTGTAAATAAAAAAAGTGCATTTTGTTTATATATATATTTTTATAACAAACCACTTGACATCTAGCAAGAACATGCATGATAGATCAGGACCTATACTTGCTGCACTAATGTGCAGTGTTCTCCCCAGGGCAGATTAGCCGGGCGAGATTTTAGTCCCCGCCCGGCAGTTGTTTTATGTGACGTTGTCAGGAGTATTAATGGCTGGGAGGAGGGAGCTGCCTCTGTCTGGTTTGTTTGCAGACGGAGCCTGTGTTCGCTCACATCACCCGATCCACTAACACATCGCCAGTGTCCTCCGATCACCGGGCAGGGGGGGGCGGAGCATGTAAGCGGTGCCCGGTACGGAGACATGGACCGCGCCAGTGTCACGGCTGGGACCCGGGGGGACCCGGGGCAGACGATCCATCGCTCTATGGACTTTAAGATCCAGGGGGCGCAGTGCTACAAGGACAAGAAGTACCGGGAGGCCATCGGCAAGTACCACCGGGCGCTGCTGGAGCTGAAGGGTCTCCCCAGGGCAGGCTGACCGAGGAGCAGCGGAGCGCGGTGGAGGGCATCGAAGTGGATTGTTACAACAGCCTGGCAGGTGGGTGATGGCTGGCACAGATGGCACCTCTGTATATCAGTGCTGGGTACCAGGGTGTGGAGAGCTCCTCTATGGTCTATGTTGGCGCTTCTACACCCTCCATAAACCTTTAGTCACAGTGGCAGGGTGTGATGCCCCCCGTGCCCTGCTGTGACTCAACTCCAACTGCAAAGTTGGTGAGTTGTAATGCTGAGAAAGTGTCCCCATCTCTGGGTAGGAAGGGGCACAAATGGTATTCTCACCCTTGATGCCCACTAGGCTTAAGACACTGTGTGTGCCACCTTGGCAAATGCAAAAAAAACACCTAGTCTTCTCAATAATGACCACCCTTGCAATGCAGTGCCCATCTGTGTGAAGGTAGGGTGTTGTGTCATCGCTGACTATGATCTACCAACCTGACCATAAATGCTTCCTCTGTGTCCAAACTATTACACGTGATCGTTTCTGGTTTTGTTCAATAAAATACGAGTGTCAAACCTTTAAAATGGATGTCCTAAAGAGCATTGTATGATTTATTTCCTTAGAAATTAAAAATGTATTTTTCCCGATCGCGAAATTTCCCCCTCCCTCACCACCCGGCTACTTTTTCATGCCACCCGGCTGTCTGGGGAGAACACTGATGTGCTAGCATGCGCAATGCTAAATATCCAAAGTGCCAGGCAGGTTTAAAATGTTAACCTTGATTTTAAGAGCAAAACAAACTGTACATTATAATTAAGTTAACATTTACTGCAGCAAACAATTTGAAGACTTTCTATACCCTGAAGTAGAAAAAGCAAGTGAGCAAAATGTCTAAAGAGAAGATCAGGGACTTTCCTTCCATTGGAGGATATTGCATCCACCCGAATATTTGCACAGATCTGATAATTTGATAGCAGGTAACCAGAATATTTAATGTGGAAAGCACACTTCTCGTGATGCAAAACCATAATGCAGGCCCACAGAAACCAAATTCCCAGAGAAACTTTCAGCAAATACAACAGGGTTTACACCACACCTATTATGCTTACACTTGGGGAAAATTAATGATCTTATTAGAAAAACTTCCCAACATTCTCCTTTACTAGGACAGACCTTTATCTCTAATATAAAACTTAAGTTACAATCTTCATATTTACCGACCTTAAGCAGATCTTCCCTTTTGAACAGCACCAGTGGCACAGGTTGCAGTTGCAGTTTTCTCTTTGTGTCCTTGCCATGACATGGACCTGTAAGGATTTAAAAATGGAGAACAGTAACAAATAGAACGCAAAGTAACCAAATGAAAACATAACACACCTCATATATACACATTAAAGCGCACCTAACCCACCAAATAAACTTTTGTCCTTCCCTGGCCAGCCCCCTATTTGTGCAATCTGTAAAGATAAAATATTTATCTATAAAGGAGATATTTGTGTATTTACCCCATTGCTCCTCCTTTCTCCTGTCCCCTGTGAATAATGCAGAGTGGATAAGGAAATTTTTAAACCTCAGCTCTTCACACCTATTTCTCTTTCCATTTATTTTCGGTTCTGTCCATTAACCTCCTGAGCGTTTCGCCGAGGTCCAGATTTCTGTACCAAAAGCGTTACGCTGTTTATCATTGAAAAAAAAATGTAGTAGGCCTGTAACTGACCAAAAACACGGGTCTAGTAGACATCCTGAATATATAAAGTTTTAAACGCTTAAATCTTTTTTAAAAATCACATTTAATGATCAAATAAAATATAAAAAAAACACAAAAATCTGCTCAAACTAGAATTCATTTTTTAAATCAACCAAGACTGACAGGCGGTCTGATACATCGCGCAGGGAACAAAGTTGCACGCTGGCACATTTGCTGGCCCGTGGCTTAGGGCTCGCTCCTGCCGCATTGGGGAGAGTGCTCCCTATTGATTTAGCTGAGCCAAAATGCAGAAAAACTGCGTCCATACTGCATTCATGCATGCAGTATGGGCGCTGTTTTTTCCATGTCTTGGGACACCTCCATTGATCTCCGGTGAATTGAGGTGTCTCTGGCAGCAATGTGCGGTGCTGCAATGAAGATGCGGCATCCCGCAGATTCATATCATCACCGCGGATGCACCACTCAAATAGTGCAGAGTGGACACTGTGCCATTCATTATAATGGGAAGTGTCCTCTCTGCATCTTTTTCCCTGCTGCGGACTTACGTCCACCGCGGGGAAAAAGACGCAGTGGACGCAAACCCTTACAAAGTATTTACTTCTTATGCGTTTTCCTTTATTTTGAACTTGATTGCATACAGAAAAATCAACCCAATCAAATCCGACATGAAAGAAAACTCATCATAAGCAAATATATGTTTGTTTTTTTTTTAAATTTGTTTTTTTCATTTTACATTGAATAGGAGCGAAAAAATCACTCCAATCAACGACAGAATGAAAGATAAACTATAAGGAGCAAAAAAAAAAAAAAAAAAAAAAATAAATCAAAAAAACATTTTTTTTTCAAATTTTGAACTTCCCGCCCCTCCCGCTCCCGATGACGTCATCGCGCACCCGCCGGCACGAGCACGATCATCGGCATCTGAAGATCAGACAGCTGGGGACACGGAGGAGAAGAGCAGGAAGTCTCTGGGCTGCCTGCAAGCCATCTGGGTGCAGGTAACAGCAGCCCGAGTTAACTCGGGCTAAACACCCAGAAGGTTAAAAGACATTGTGTATCTGGCGACCCTCGGTGGCCATTCCTGGTACTGCAGCCTTTACCCCTGGAAGCTGCACAGGAATCAAAATGGTGACTTCCACAGACGACAGTAGGGAAGCCAAGTACATTGTTTTATCTGACAGTTCGGCCATTATCAAATCTACATATACAAAATTGACACATTTTAGGTCAAGGCTTATAATTTGATTGCAGAAAATATAGAAAAGTTAAAATCAAGAGAACAGATGTTATAGGGAAAAAAGATGCCTCAAACCATAGAGTTGTCCACTACCATGAACCAAAAACGTACCTTGGTAAATCCACCAACTGAATCTATTTTATACACAGTTTGATAAGGTTTGCGGTCAACAGGGCAAGAAGTTGATGTCTTAAAGGAAAAATAAAACACATTACACAAAAGGCACAGCTTGAAACAAAATAAATAGTACAAAATATACATTTCTAAAGAGAAATATTCTAACCAATATAGTTATTGAAAGAAAAAAAACAAAAAACTCAAAAACATCCTGCTAGATACTCTTTATATGGCAGGGCCGCAGTCAGGGGGGGACAGAGGGGACTCCTGTCCCAGGCCCGGGCAGCTAAGGGGGCCTGACGGTGAGCATGTAGGAGCCCCGACGTGCTGCCTGATCGCCAGTCCCTCTGCTCACTCTCACTGTGTTTCCGGACTGCTGACAGCACACTGTACACAGTGGCAGTCTGGGAACACAGTGAGAGTGAGCAGAGGGACTGCCGATCAGATCAGGATGGCGATTTTTTCTAGTAGCTGGGGAAGACCTTGGGAAGGTTACAGAAAAACTGTCTGCTGCTTTGCAGGTCCCAATGAGCAGTGGCCTCAATCATAATTAAGTGGAAGAAGTTCAAAACCACCAGGACACTGGAGGTGGCATGCCTTCTAAACTGAGTGATTGGTGGAAGAAGGCCTTAGTCAGGGAGGTGACCAAGAACCAAGGGGTCACTTTCTCTGAGCTCCACAGGTCCTTTGTCTTTCTGGAAGGTTTCAATTTTCTGGCCAGATGGATGCCACTCCTTAGTAAAAGGCACTGAAGGACTCTCAGACCATGAGAAACAAGGTGCACAACAAAGAACAAACAAAGAGGTGACAGCATCAAGCCGTGATGTTTTTTTATCGACAGCAACTGGGAGACTAGTCAAGATATGGGAAATGATGACTGCAGCAATGTACAGAGAAATCCTGGATGAAAACCAGCTCCAGAGCACGCTTGAACTCAGACTGGGGCGATCAGCAGGACAATGCTAATCACATAGTCGAGATATAAAAGGAGTGGCTCCAGGGCAACTCTATAGATGTCCTTAAGTTAGCAGACAGCACAAATTTGAATCTAACTTAACATCTCTGGAGAGATCCTAAAATGGCGGTTCACTGACAGTTCCCATCCAACTTGATGGAGCTTGAAGGGTGAACAGGTGTGCCAAGCTTGTGGAATCATACACAAAAATTTTAGGCTGTAATTGTTGCCAAAAAGCTGAACAATGTATTAAGCAAAGGCTGTGAATACATGCGATTTCTCAATTACATTTTATTTTTTTTATTTTTTTTTTTTAAAAACCTCATGAAAACTTTTTCACATTGTCATTATGGACAGTTGTATGTAGAATTGTGATGAGAAAAAAAATTATTTAACCCAGTTTGGAATAAGGCTGTAACATAACATAAGGTGGAAAAGGTGATGCGCTGTGAATAATTTTCGGATGCATTGTACACTCCATTTTCTAGCGCCATATCAATAGAAGGACAACAGCAATGCAGTACAGTAAATACACAGCACACCGTTTGCTTGAGAAAGATCTGAAACATCCTGGAAAATTATTTTTCTTAATACAATTCTGTTTTTTAAGACTCACATTTACACACAAAGTTACAAGGAAAACAAAAAAGGATTAGTACATTTGATGAACATTAGATGAACAGATACACTGTTCATTAGATGAACAGTGTAATCAACAGTAAACAGCAACAAGCGGGTCCAGTGATTAAATCAGAATACATATTTATAAAAAACTATTTTGATACCTACTTCAGACCATTTAAGAATGCAGGATATACAGAAAGTGTGACAACAACCTTCTGGAATTCCAATCTCCAGAGAAAGCCCATTCAGGCAAATTGGACATCTCTCAGAAGAACTTAATGCTACAATGCTGCCACCAGTACCATCATTGCCTTCTTCACCTGTAAAATGCAGACATTAAACTCTATGCTTGCCAGAAAAGTTTAAAGAGATACAACGGTGTCAATAACATGCTTCAAGAGTACCACTGAGTATATTGATAAATGCATTTTACAATTATTTAACTTTAATGTATGTTTTACATGCATTATAACAGTTCTATTTTAACCCTTCTAGTATTTCCTCCGCTAAGATTTACCTTCTTTTAACACCAGCAGAAAAATAAAAGCAAATATCTAGCTCACAAAATTGCTATTGTTCCGAGGAATTATTAAAATTATTTTACTGTCGTCAAAGAATATGTACTTTTCCTGAACATTCTAGTACACATTATACACACATATACCCATTTACACCCAGACCTTAGCCCCCCTTCACACACCATGAAAACAATCCTCTGCATAGTACAGACTGCTAGTTGAAGAATGGAAAACACTGGCTAACAGGCCCTATAGGAATTAGTGGGACTGTACAGGAAGGCAAAATATTTATAGGCCTTGCATACAGAGAGATTATATTATACAGTGCTGCTTGAAAGTATGTGAACCCCTCAAGTGGTGTAGATGTTT
>CM070034.1:62764560-62774813 GCA_036250615.1 Ptychadena robeensis | reverse complement strand
CCGACTCCAGGGACCCAAAAATGTCTCCGACTCCTCGACTCCGACTCCACAGCCCTGGCCTTTATGTGCCCTGACACCATATGGCTACACTGTTGGATTTGCTTGTCACCCCCTCCTCTTGCATACACCGCATTAAACAGACATTAGGCTTTCAGGAGCCCAATTTACTGCCAGATTATGGAAAACTTCTGATGTTGAATAAGAAATCAGATCGATTAACAATAAAAAGGTCCTAACAGAATATGCCTATAATCTAGAAAAAACAATATGCAGAATAGTTCATCCTCAGGCTTCCCAGTAATCAGTGTTTACTGGATAATCCACTACTGGGGTGTAGGTTTGCTGCTTGTAGGGTGCTCATACTAAACCAGGGGTGGGCAAACGTTTTGACAAGTAGGTCACAATGGGTTCTTTGACAGAGGGGCTGTCAAAAACACATCCACTGGGCTGGGTTAAGGATGTGTTTAATGCATTTTCAATGGATGCATTTAAACACTGTAACACTGGGCTACGCAGTGAGCCGCCTTAAAATGCAATACAATGCAAAGTGATGCTGAAGCTTCAGTTTTAAGCCTAAAAACCCTAAATTTGACATGGGTCAATCGCAGGATTTTGACGCTAGTGGAAACAACTGGAGTTATACAACAGTATAACAGAAGATGCACTTACCTTAATCCTTACATGCTTCTTGCTGTATTTGCCCTTATGTCAACTGGCCCATGTGGTCACCTTGACTCTCCTGTGGTGCGCTGCCTGTGCTACACTCCCCTCCTCCACTGCAAGTTTCCCTTGGCTTGATGATCTTTGGTATTGATTTAGGGCCCTTTACACTTAAGCCCATGTAGCAAACAATGCAGCAACGGACCTCCACCCTTCCACCAGCCAGTGGGAGGGTTTTAAGGCTGAGCCTACCTGTTAAACAGCCCAACCCTGCTAATTTTCAGGGAAGCGCTTTGGTCGCTGTTTATTTTCCAGATGAAGGGGACCTTCTGAAGAGGCCTCCTCTCATTAGCTCCCACACATTGGTATATTTTAGCTTATACGGTGGGGGTATTTGACCCCACTTTGCTGTTTTTGCTGCCACGATATGGGCTTTAATGTCCCCCAAGACCAGGGCAGTCTTCACTTTTCCATTCTTGCTCCTTCTACACATGGTTTTTGCATATTTATTTCAGTGACTATCTACTGGTAGGGTCCCGAAGTATGTGGAAACAAGCCCTAATAACTGTGGGGGAACCACTCCATAAAGGTGTAGGAAATGTGCCTAATGTACTGTTATCTACGTAGATTACCCATGATTACCTAGATTGTCTCACCTGGAAACCTATTCTATCCATACCTGGTACTGAAGTTGGAACTGGTTCCCTTCTGATGTGGCCCACCTTCTAAAAGCTGAAACGCATTGAGGGAAATTCCTAGATGGGCCACCACGATAGTTCCTTCCCCAACTGTTAAGACTAATTTTATGTACATTATGCTATCATGGGTTTCCCCTTTTTTTTTTACTTTCATGACTATTCTGTAGGCGGCATGTTCTATGTGGATGTTGAATCTTTTGCACTTTGTATATTAAAGTTGAGGGTTTTACTTTACACTCAGTGTTTCACCCTGTTGCATTGTTTGATTCTATTGGGGATTGTGACTAGTGATGGCCAAACATCGGTCATGTCTGTTCGCAAACAGGCAGATCGGACTTTAAGAAAAGTCCGGCGTCCGCCTGTTCGTGGGGAAATTCAAATTCCTCGTCTGTTTGCGGACAGTTTGCCCATCACTAATTGTAACATATCCATAGGCGTATGTATAACCCCCTTTGCCCTCAGTTGTATTTATAAATATAAATGTCACAGTACATGTTGTCATTCATGGTTCCTTCAATGAAATGTTAGGGGGCATTCACACAGGGGTCTGGTAACGACCACATTGGTGCCAGTCATGGGGGGAACGTCGCTTTTTTTGGCGGCTGCTCCCGGCTGTTACAAGTCTGAATGATGCCTTACACTCCAGTGCCGACAGGATTCATGCTCCCAGCTCCCACCACCCCCTTTGACTGTAGGCAAGACCTTGTACTTGTACTTTTCACAGTTCATGCCACACCTACCTGACACCATCTGAATCAACTCAATTCATATTGGTTTTATCAGACCGCAGGATATGTTTCCAGTATTCCATATCCTTAATCTGCTTTTCCTATGCAAACTGTATGCGGGCTTTCTTGTGCATTATCTTTGGAAAAGGCTCCCTTATGACACAACAGCCATGCAGATCAATTTGATGCAGCGTATGGTCTGATCACCGCAAGGTTAACTTAGTTTCAGGGTGCTGGCGATCTTCTTATAGAAAAGGACATCTTTATGTAAAGCATAATTACTATACTACAACTGGCATACTATAGTTCAAGTAATCAGTATGCAAGTGTATGCATGAGCGAAAACACCACATTTAACAAACCTGCTCCCCATACATGAGGAACACTGGGGATGGAAAATGTATTTATGCCAGTGGTTCCCAAACTGAGGGGTGTGAAGGTATTCCAGGGGGGGGGGGTGCTGGCCCCTTATTCTTAGGATGGGATCGATTATGTTCCTAAAAAGAAAAGGGGCCCCTGCAAGGAAAGTTTGGGAACCACTGATTTAGGCACGGCTTGTTTATTTTTCACCTAGGAGTGTATTTACTTCTGTTGCCAGAGGTTTAGACATTATTGGCTGTGTGTTGAGTTTTAAGGGAACAGCAAATTTACACAGCAAGCTGTACACTGACTATTTTACATTGTGTTAAAGTGTCATATCTTCATTGTTGTCCCTTGAAAATATATTACAAACGGTTTACTACATGTGAGGGGTGTACTTACTTTAGGAGATACTATATATATTACAATTACATTTTAGGGTTCAGATACACTTATGGTTTTGGTGCAATCATTGGTGTGACTAGTCTTCAAACAAGGAATTCTTTACAATCCGCACTCCTGGGCTTGTATCAATGGTCACATGCACACACAGGCTTCCTCTCGGGTAGTTGTAAGTAATTAATTAAATAAAAGATCAACTGAAGTCTTGTTGGTGCTGGATCCCGCTCTCTGCACTCCTCCACACATCATCTTGAACAAATCTTTGTCTTAAGGTTTAAAGCCCCCTATACACCACATACAATTACCATGCAACTTCTGTACAACCAACTTTTCTTCTATCAAAACCATGTAATAAGAGGACCTTTCTTCACCTTCCAATCACTATGTATTCTATCAGGGAGGTCACTATACAACATAGTTGTTGGTAGGTCTTATGAAAGTTGTATGGAGGAATCTGCAGGTGTATGGGGGGCTTAAGGAGTCTGCACTCAGACTTGTTTCTTGATCTTTAAAATCGTTAAACTTTATCCTCAAATTGTTCCAAGGAAGAATACAGACATCATCAGCTCCATGCAGGGAACATATCCTCTTCCCTGACGCGTTTCCCCCAAAATGTCCGGGGCTTAATCATAGGGATAAGTGAGGGTGTCACCACATACAATAAATAACACTACTTATTAACCCAACGTTAACTCTAACATCACCAAACATAAATGAAAAATATAAAAACCATAAACAAATATACAAGGCACAATGTGTACCATAAAAGGATATAATTTGTAATATTCTATCTTTTAAATCAAGCTCAACAACATATAAATTCATTCTATTTGATCAAACTTAACATTTCTCTAATTTTCCTTATCCTGGGAATATTTTCCAAATAAAAATAAATAAGGGAACCCATCAGGTTCCACAATAATTCTTTTTTTGAAAAATTGGAAGATAGCACTTAGTCCATTATCTTACAGAATAGATCAGAAAATATGAATAATATTAAGACTAGCAGAAATATTGAGAATATTTGAAATATTTTTAAATAATAAAAACACCCAAAGAACATCAATAATTAGCAGGTAATTACCTCGGATGGAAAATTATGTTTAGAAGATAGAATATTACTAATTATATCCTGTTATGGTACACATTGTGCCTTTTTAATGGTTTTTATATTTTTCACTTATGTTTGGTGATGATAAAGTTAACGTTGGGTTAATAAGTAGTGTTATTTATTGTATGTGGTGACACCCTCACTTATCCTTATGATTAGGCGCCGGACATTTGGGGGGAAACGCGTCAGGGGGGAGAATATGTTCCCTGCATGGAGCTGATATCTGTATTCTTCCTTGAAACAATTTGAGAATAAAGTTTAACGATTTTAAAGATAAAAAAACAAGTCTTAGTGCGGACTCCTTAAACCTAAAGACAGCGATTTGTTCATTGGTGTGACTATTTAAGATGCTATCCAACAGTGCTGTTCAGAATTGACCACATACACAAATCCCAAACAAGCTTGTTAGCATTTCTCTGTTCAAATACACACAACAGGACAGCAAATGAGTCTGATAACTTTATTAAAAACATTGGTTTATTTCATTTTATAGAAGCGTCACACTTACATTAGATAACAAAACAAGTAAAACAAAATACCTATCAAATGTGCACCAAGGAAATAACAGTTTTGGTTATTTCTAGGAATGCAAAAGTCCGGTGACACTGTATAAACAACATTCAAGTCACATTATATGCTCTCAAAAACTGTTTTTGACAGCAATGAACAATATTTTGTCAAAATCTAACATTAACGACATACAGTGCAATTCTAACAAAGAAACTGGGAGTCATTTAAACACATAGATCAGTGGAGCAAGTGCTGAAATTTGGTACTCAGTTGATCTGGCAATGAGAACATTATTGGAAAAGTTTAGGACAAACAACTATGATGACGTATGTGGCTATCCTGGAGCCAGCTGCAATCCAAACTACCTCTGTAATATTTAAATATCTCCCATATTTCAGTGTACATCATAATATGTGCTTATTTTTACAACGCATACTTCAAGTATTTATTGGTTCCACCAGAATATCCCATAAAGACAAATCTATGCTGAATTATTTTCTTGTTATAAATACTGGATAATAGTACTGCATTTTTAACACAACAGTGTTCAACCTGTGTAATTTTGTAAGAAAAATTGTTAATTAGTATTTTCAGAATAAGAAACCTATTCACACCAGTAAGAGGCAAATCACATGACAGCTGTCAAACTGAAAATGTTTTGGAGATGTATTTAACCATACTTAACAGATGGGGTCAGTCTGGGTTCTTAAAGCCAAGTGTCCATGATGTGGGCTTTGTCTATGTCACTTTGTTTCCCCCTACAACCATATGGTGCAACAGCTTAAGGCCTAGGTCCTTAAACTTCATGAAGTAAGAACTAGTAGTGGTCATTACCTCCTAGTAGAGGTGGGCGTGAAACTTCAACTACCATATTTTTAGCACTATAGGATGGACCTGACCATAAGACAGGCGTAATAAGTGTGTCTTATAGAGCAAAAAATATAATACCCTGTTTCCCCGATGATAAGGCACTGTCTTAAATTTTTGAAATGCCAAAATATGCCCTAGGTCTTATTTTCAGGGGGATGTCTTATTCTGATCACTCTGTGCCAATCATTGTCCCCTTCACTGACTCACTTTTTTTTGGGTTCTACTGGTACGGCCGGGTATCAGACTCCATTACAGCAGGCATGAGCAGCTTGCTTGTCCTTCCTGGCTTGGGCCTTTGTAGTCACTTCCTGCTCCGCTCTGCACTGCAGCCAGCCCTGACGGAGTCACACGGAGGCACACAGTTACCCATTGTAGCACCCGAATGGGAGAATCGGGCAGGGGCAGGTATCGGTGGGTGTCTTATTTGTGAGGGGGGTGGCTTATTTTAACGTTTTGGGCAAAAATCAGGGGGGTGGCTTATTTGATGGGGATGGCTTATCCTAGGGGAAACAGGGTAGCTAAATTGTGAGTTACTTGTATAGCCTCTAAAATGGTATAATTAGCAAAATTGTTGGGGATGTAAGAAAGGTTTGTGAGAACATTAAAATATATATTGCTCTAGTTTTTGCATAAATTAAGTCAAGTCTAAATTTTTTATTAAATCATTTCAACTTGACTTTAAACTTATTTATGCAAAAACTACATGTGCTAAAGCAATACATTAGAATTTATTCTACATCTATAACAATATTTGTGATGATACCATGTTTAGTAGGTTGAAATTTGGTGAACATGTCATAATCCATGTCTACTCTTTAGCAGTATGTTTGTATTTTGATGCAGATGTCATGCAAAACCACACTGGTGTGAATAAACTTTCTGGTTCTGGCCTATTCTGTCACATTTAACTGAGCTTTGCATTTCCTCCAATTAGTCCAGGCTAATTATTATGTTACAGTATATTAGTCAACTTATAACTATTGCTGATACAAATGTAAAGAATATTTTGAAATGTCATCTACTCTGGTTAAAATGATGTAGTATTTCTGCCTTACTGTATTTTTTCTCATTTTCTTTTAGTATTTATTTCTAAAACCTAAAAAAATACTAGTTAAAAAATGATGAATAAGGAAATAGTATTTTGTTATTGCAATTTGGAAGGTTAAGAATTGTCTTTAAATGAACTTAGTTCAGTGGCTAGTATATGCTTCCCTTTAACCCTTCAGTTACATACATAGGTACGTACATGGTCTCTTTAGTATGCTTGCACTATCTCCATTCAGGAAATGGTGCTCATCTGCCACTTGGTTAGTTCAACCCTACAAGGAATGTATTACTGTCAGAGGGTTCTGAACTGAACCCCTTTAGGGAATGTGCTTTTGCTGGTGTTTTCAGTAGAGAAGCTTAATGAGATGCCCAAAATTAAGCTGAGGATCATTGGCTCAAATTTAATCTGCATGCAATTTGCATGGTACTGTTAATCTCCTTAATCATCTCTAATGGTTGTTTAACTAGAACTGTTGAATGATAATGGCACAGATCAACAGGGCTGGTTCTAGGCAGACCAGATAGTTGATTTGCCAAAAGTGGTACGATGTTTTGCATGCCATCCTGCCAGCCTTCATCCGTAACAAAACAATACTCCTTTCCTCCCTTAAAATGCAGAGATGTGCAGTGAAGTAAAAGTTCAGTAATATCTTTCCTGGTACTTGGTAATCTTGGCTCTTATTAATAGAGATGTAACATGATTAGTGTCAGGAAAACACTTCACCACCAATTTTGCAATGTGCATTTTTTCCTCTATGCTTCTCTGATTGTTGGAGGAGGGAAGGGGGCAGTGTACATTGGGCGGAGGTATGGGTTCTGTTTGGCATGTAGAGCTCCTATATGCCCTGCAAATCAAGATCTGTCCATGTTCTATAAACAATAGTTATTTAATGGAAAATCATATGTTTTAAATTGATAGCTCACCATTATGTCAACATTTCAAGCAATGGACGACAATGTGGAAAAACATACAATATATGTTAAATTGTTAGGGTTTAATTGTGTCTTAAGTGTTTACTGCAAGACATTTTTTACTTCCAATTCTAAATCAGACTACGTCTATGAAAATACTCAAAATATGATCATTTATGTTAATTCTAACTTCACAACTAAAAATAAACCATTGCAAAAATATATAGCATATTATCTATTTACAGCATATATACATATAAACAAATCAAAAACTCTGAACCAAGAATATCCAATGCATAGAGTTATATCCTTCAGGTTGTGCGACTAGCGTGATAAGCAATCCCTTGCTGGTGGCTATTTTATCCTATATAACTACAATATCCAATTAATGATACACATTAGCCTGATATGTTCCAATATGGCTACTACATGATGAATCTGATCACGTCATTTCTTATTTTAGTCTACAGTGCTTTACATGACTGATCTAATCATGCCATTATTGTTTCAGTCATACTATGACTGGATACAATTAATTTTCTTGTGCATATAATATGAAACAGCAATTTGTTTTGAAATGTAAAGACCAATTAGATAATTTTATATGTAACATAATGGTCATATTTTTAGAAATCAATAGTTATTACTACTACTACTATTATTTAACAGCTCACTGTGAAAAAAAACATAAAACAATACATTTGAACATGATCCGAGTTAATGTAATATGTAAAAGCCACAGAGCCTGGCTGCAGCTCAGTATGAAAAAAAAAAGTGCACTCACAATAATGTGCTGCTCTCTTCACAAAAATACAGTATTGCGTTGAAGTTTGCTTAAGGAAAAACTGCAAAGGTGGTCACAAACAACAACACTACTAACACTATTTTATTATACTAACTAGACACTACACTATAGCTTAGAAAACTAAACATGTAGCTCCCTCTGACAGCAACACAATGCACACAAACACGTCATCAGTGTCTACATCACCAAGCTGCTTCCAAACTTCTTTAAACATCCAAGTTCGATAAGAGGAAGCTTAAGCTGACAATAACTTATTAAATTAACTGTTTCCTCATTAGTTTTACCTGAAACAGTCACTTGTGCTGTGCATACATGGACAGACTTTTCATCCATTCTATAGAAATTGAAGTTACTGTCCAAGTGATCACAGAGCAGCAAAATAACTGATGCCAGTCATTCTCTTTTATGATCTTCCCTTTGATCTTTGACAAACGACTGTAGTATTACTGTGCTATGCAGTAAGGGATCTTACATTTGTTAATAACTTTAAACCTTTTTCTTGCATTTCAGCTTAAAGTGGAACTACCACCAGAAATCTATGTTTTCATGAATGGCGCTAGAAGTGCCAATAATAGGGAGAAATGCAGTCAAAAAAACTAAAAACTTACCTGTAATTAGCAATTTAAGAAGATAAAGATAACCACACAGCTCTCCTCACTTCCTGGTTCGCTACAAGGCAACAAATTGAACTAGGGGTGCAATATCGTGGGTGGCCACTGGGGGGCATGCAGTGATCTTCTATGGGAATTTTCAAAGATGATTACTGAAAGACAAAGCTCACTTGTGACGTTCTGCCTTGCTCTGCCTAAAGTGAAACAGGAAGCGAGAAGAGCTATAGGATTATCTTCTTAAATTGCTCATTACAGGTAAGTTTTTTTTTCCCCACTGCATTCTCCCCTAATTTTGGCACTTCTAGTGCCATTCATGAAAACATAGATTTCTGGTGGTAGATCCTATCTGGAGAAAATACTCCAGAATACAAAAGCAGTTCTAAGTACATCCAATGCCCATACTCCATTTGGATTTGGAGTTTACTTTCAACTGCATGATCTTTGCAAGTAACCGTGAAAATGTATTTGCAGAAACTAGGCAATGTAGGGGGGCCTTTATTCTCTGAACCCATACCACCATCAGGTTGGTAGAGTTGTATGGTGTTCAGATGATGGTAAACCACATCAAACTTTTGATCTTTGCTTTTTTCCGTTTAGATATTACATTTGTGTTGTTTGATGAGCGCTGCATTCCCAAATACTGATGAAACCAGCAGCTGATGGTTCCTGAAAGCCCAACTGCTTGATTAGCAGACTTTGCTAAACCACGATACTAAGCTTTGCTAATATCATTAAGACCGGTACATCATTTTAATAAAAATATGTGCTGTTGTTCAGTTTTTAATAAATACAGTTAAATAACTTCCAACAAATAAAAAACCCATTAAAATAGGAATAAAACTACAAAAATACTGTGCCCTGTGATTATAGCCAACTAATAAAATTGACACAGAAACTCTCAATAACATCAAATACTAAACAATCATAGCAGCACTATACATCTAGCAATAAAAAGAATGCAGCATATATATATACTTACTTCTTGGTATGCAAACAATTCCTGGTCAGTGTATCCTTATACATATAAAAGAAAGAATTAAACGGAACTAGTCAGCAAATTATTAAATGTGAATGTAAAATCAAAGCTGCTGGAAGCTATTTTTTCTTTGTGAGAAAAAATATCCCTAGGTGCCAATAATCTGAGGTAGAGACAAGTAAGACACCCTTCTTGGTCATACAATGCAAACAATAAGAACAATCATGTTCTTATATTACATAATTCAATGGATGGATCAAATTGCTATTATGTCTATGGAGCTATTACCTCCAAAGGCCCAGTCCACAACAGATGGATAGATTAGACATGGATTTTTGTTTTTCTAAAGTTTTTTTCAATATACCTCTGATACTGAATAACAAGTTACCGCTGTCAACAGCTATTTTTTAGAGAAATCATTTGAAATTATTAAAATTATGTAAAATTTTTATATGTGAAGCAGCTGATTTTGGAAAGTAGCTTCCAGATCCAACCTGTATTGGATAATATATATATATATATACAGTGCTGCTTGAAAGTATGTGAACCCCTCAAGTGGTGTA
>CM070034.1:62750283-62761413 GCA_036250615.1 Ptychadena robeensis | reverse complement strand
GAAACTAATTCTAAGAGTGGCTTCATAACCTTCAAATATTAGGACATTATGCAGGGCCATGTGTACTGTTCCCAGATCCACTTTATACATACAACTACACAAATTAAAACATATTTCAATTAACATCAAATGTCTTAAATTTCTCTGGCTAATACCAGATTTCAGTTGGGCAGCATTGCTTTGAAAGTAATTGTTTAAAACATTTCACACTTATGGGTTTTATGACATGCTGCAATGTCCACTAATGTGCCCATTGTATACTGAAACGCAATGCACCTTATCATATAGGTGTATGAACTTTGTGAACCATAATTAACTTTGAAGAAATTAAAGAGTACACACATGTGTATGTGTTCTTTGTTCTCAGATCTACTGTCAAAACGTTATAGTTACTTTTAGCAAAACAAAACTAAATTCAAAACTTGTTCTATGCTACTTACCGTAAAATGTTAGATATCCAAAAACAGCAGTCAAAAGATACATAACAAACATTGCAAAGAATGAGATATGGGAGACCAGCTGCATTTTCTTCTGTGAACGGCTAAAAGCAAAATGAAAACACATTTCTGAACATCACTAACAGAAGAATATATTTCTGAGACATACAAATCTAAAATGTGTATATTGAAGTATTAATTTTACTTAGACTAGAGTCCCAGTGGCTGCTTCAAACCCCCAATCATGTGCAAGGATATTAATAGGACCCTGACTAGACCTAAATGAATGCTGATACACTGTATTAAATTGTCATTCATATTTTCATTGTCTTTTTCAGAATTATTTGTTTGCCTGGTATAGCTAGAGACCTGACTTCTAATTGGCTGATATCAGCTTTAAAGGAGACATATAATACTCAGTAATCACAGTCAGGTGAACAATCTCTGTAACTCCTTGTTCCTGTCATAATATCTTCACACACATGTATCCTAAACTTGTCTAGGCCTGTCTTTCTTTCACCCTGTTAGATTAATTAAAACATCCCTAAAAAACCTACCTCTTCAGTCTTGCTTACCCATCTTTATCTTACTCTGATTTCTCTAAAGCTAGCCGTACATGTGTCGATTCCTGAGCGATCGATCGACCATCTGAACGATTCCGGTGAAGTCACAGGCGTCAATCGATCGACCATACAAGTCTGTGCCTATCACCTTAGGCCACCGATTCCTGGACGATTCTGTTACAGTCGATCGATTCAGTCGATCGATTCACAAATGTCAACGCCCCTTGATGTGTGCCCAATCGATCAGAAAACACCAACAGGTTGGTTCCCTGGCCGATCCAATTTGGGGGCCATGTCGATCGGTCAGGGTCGATCGGTCAAGGTGGGCTGCACTCGATTCCTCGTCGATAGATCGACGTGCACGCGCCTGGTGATCGATCGGCCAGGAATCGAGTGTGAAATCGACCTGTGTATGGCCACCTTAACACCATTCAGTTACAGTTCCATCTCCCCCAAAAATTGCATACTTTGTTTTTACACTTTTAGAATATAAACTTGATTTAGTGCAGATCCTCTGTTCCTCCTCCTGTATTATAAGCTTCACTTGCTCATATGAGCAGTATGGTGGCTCAGGTGGTTAGCACCAGGTTCAAATTATGGCCTGGGCACTATCTGCAAGGAGTTTGCATGTTTTCCTCCTTTCTTTGGCACACCCCCAAAGATTATGAAAAGATGCATCTCTGAGGTTTAATTGCAATGTGTTGTATCTTTCATAGCGTTGGGCGTGACTGTAGCTGTTTCTACTCATTATCAGAAAACTGCAGCCTTTGTCTCTTTAATTACAATTTTTGCATTATTTTGCTTTGTTATTACTCTTGCTGTGACATGTTGAAAATAAATCAAGATAAGTTTCACTCTTACTCTCTTAGTTCACTGTATATGGGGAGGACAGACGGGTGACACACAAATGCAAATGCTAGTGTCGGTAGTGCGTACGCAGTCTGTGGATGAAAAAAAGACACATGTAATTAGATTACATTGAAATCTAATAATATACATCACTGCAAATGCCAAACACATTTGCAGAAAGGGCATGCCCAATAACCAATTCAGACAAATGGATATAGCACTTTACAATGTAGAATCCATTGTAATAAATGAGAATGAAGGAAGCCAGATAAAAGTCAAAGAGAATGGACCAAAGTCTTGTTTCAAGTGCCATGGCATAAAGTATTCTGCACAACTCTGTAATGCATGCACACTTCTCTATGTTAGACAAACTGCATATACAGTATGTACAGATGTATAATGTGCTCCAACATGTAATCTTCTAAGCTAAATGTATTTTTGGTTTGGAATTTTCACTGCAAGTCCAACACACTAAGTGGAGACAGTGTACAAGCAATTTTCTCCACACGCCTGACAGTAGTCACAGGTTGCTGGTGAAATACAGAGCCTACTTTTAGGTCTACATGAACCAGCAGCCTAAAAATTAAGTCATGTTTTTGTTTGCCCATGTTTTGGATGGACTACTCTCTAAGAGAGACCCCCCATCAGCTTATTTCCCTAAAGGATAAGTCGCTTTTTTCTTGGTCACAGAAGACATTTCATGTTCAAAAGATATGTATGTACATTCTGACAGTATGCTAAAGCCAGTTAACCATCCTTCAATATTTATATCAAGAGTGGCCTAGATATTAAAGAACTTTCTGTCAAAGGAAAATCTAGGCTCCCCTGTTCTGACCCAACATTTAAAGCAACATTGCCTCAACAGTGATCCCAAAAACAACAGTCTAATGCTGGACATTTCTTTAGGACAGTGTGTCTATTCAAATATTCCTTGTAAATTTACTTGAATCATGGTTATTACTACACTTCTTACATTTCTGAAGAGTATAGGTCTGCTTTATCGTGAATGCATTTATACAGTACTGCATTTTTAAATAGAAGACCACTGTTACCATTCACACTGCATGCGTTGAGTTTTTAAAAACGCAGCGTAAGAGCATGCATTTTTTTTAAACGCCCTGATGCATGCATTTTAAATAGTTTTGTTCGAAAACACAAGCGCAAATGCAGAGGTGTAATGTGCATGCCTTAAAAAAAATGCATATAATGTAAAAAGGCCCTCAAAACCTGTAAACTGTTTTTCAGTGGCCTTTTCTAAATTTTGTATTCAGCTTTTTTTCTCCGCTGGGAACCTCTTCTAATTTTCCTGAGACTATGGTTACCACCATGAAAGAAAATTTTGGGGAAACCTAAACATTTTTTTTATCCTTTATTTAAAGTTAGGAATATAACAATTAAATACATATTGCCAGATATGATAATCCATCCAAAAAGTATATGTGGCACATCCCAATTAAATATGCAAAGAAATAAAAACTTAACGTTTTTCCAAAATATCTCCCAAAACAGGGATACGGGGACTTTTAGGGCACGAGTATCATAAATATTATTTTATTAAAAGCAACTGCAAAGTGAAGATAATCCGTTTTTTACATTACATTTTATACTATTTACTTTCCAGGAATGTGATACAATGCAAGCATTTCAACTGTTAGGCTTTGTTTCCATTGCGTTGGGACCCAACGTAACAGATAGACTTATCTGCTCGGCGGACGGGTCTGTCTTCATTGCGCCGAGCCGATCCGCCGGTGTCAGGCTGAACGTAGTCGAGTACGTTCAGCCTTTACACCGGCGGATGTGTAAACAGACCATCCGCCGGCAGGCTGAGTCTATGGGATACGTCGGGACCCCAGCTAAGCGTATACGCTTAGCGTATGGGTCCCGACGTACAATGGAAACAAGCCCTTACATGTCCATACAAATATTTATTTCAAAACATGTCAAAACAAACATTTATTTTAAAACAATACATATTGTGTGTCCCTAGGGACACACAATATGTATTGTTTTGAAATAAATGTTTGTATGGACATGTAAGGCTATGTTTCCATTACGTGGGGACCACTCCGCTTAGCATATACGCTTGGCGGGAGGTCCCGACGTGGAGGATCTGTCTTCACTGCGCTGAGCTGCTCCGCCAATGTAAGGCGGAATGTAGCAAAGTACGTTCAGCCACTGCACCGGCGGATGTGTAAACAGACCATCCGCCGAGCAGGCAATGTCTGTGTGATACGTTGGGATCCCCGCTAAGGGTATGCGCTTAGCGGAGGGGTCCCGACATATAATGGAAACAACCCCTTACAGTGGAAATGCCTGTATTGTATCACATTCATGAAATGTAAATAGTATATAAAAAATAAAAAAAACGGAACATCTTCACTTTGCAGTTGCTTTTAATAAAAGAATATTTACGATATTCGTGCCTTAAAAGTCCCTGTGTCCCTGTTTTGGGAGATATTTTGGAAAAACTTTACGTTTTTATTTCTTCGCATAACAATTAAATACAGTCAACAATGTTATTTAAAACCAGATCCAAATATAAACAAGAAACAAAAAAGAAAAGAAGGAACAATTTCCCCTATATATAAGAAAAGTATGACAACCAATACCATACACCAATACCATACCAACGACAATTGTTGACCTATGAATAACTGTGGCCCCTTCCTTTTAGATAGGGACATCTGCATACAAGCAGAATGAACTTATGCACTTTTTTGCATCATATCGACATATGAGGTGAACCTATACAGCTACTGAGAAGGCCCATAGAAGGGTGAAACAAGTAGAGGCAGCTTTGGATTATTTCAATGGTGAGTAAAGGCATCAAGTGCACCCTGTAATCATATCATTACACCTATTATGGACATTTACTGATGATCCCACTCTTTTGTATAATGTTTCCCTTATATGGAATAAAGTGAACTATTTTAGTAAAATGGCATACTGTCATTGTAGTTATGCCTTAAAGTCCTTGGGGCTGGCCACCCCTGTTGCTGATCAACTAGCCACTGATCATTCTTTTAGTTTTTTTCTATACATACTAATACCAATCATTTTAATATTTTTAAACCAGTAGAAAAGAGTCTGGTATAGCCTGCTATCTAAAAAACATATCAAGGCGAACTAACTATATAGGGAAGAATATGAGGAGGGATAGGGAATCCTACAACTCAAAACATAGGTGCTAATTGTAGAGCTAATGTGGGGCACACTAGGTATGAACAATCTCAGAACCCACAAGCAACTGTTTCCACATGTCTAGATATCTCAGAGTACTTTAAATGCTAAGGTTTAGGTTAAGTGAACCCAAACATTTTCATGTGTCATCAGAGTAAGGTGGAATAAACTTCAATGGGGCACCTGTTTCCATAAAAAAACTAGAAGGTGGAAATATTTTAGGTTCCATCTCTAGGAAGTGGAAGAAAATCTTCCCAGTGGAACATATAAACAAAACCCTCAATCATTAAATGTGCTTCCCTAGGCCTATAAGGATTTATGTGAAATAGCTAAAGGTGTTAAGAAGAACTACTTTTCACCTCTAGACATATTTTTAATGGACAAATATATTTTTCACCTCCTTTTTTGTATTTGCGTTCTAATATTAGATTTTGGCTATTTCTACAAAAATACGATTTAATCCATTACATTTCAATTGGGATAAATAGTAGACATTTTGCTAATTGAGATTGCTTGGATTATAAACACCAACAACAAAATAAATCAAATATAATGAAAAATATAACATGAAAAATAACAATGCTGAAAAATTACCTTAGAATTGAATGTAAAGTACTTTGGTTTGCACATGTCCTCATTTGTTGCGTTGTGTAAACTATTTGAGGTTCCATTTACAATGTCTTGGGGGCATGGAATTTTAAATTTGTTGTAGACCACCTAAAACACAACACAAAAATTGAAAACATCTGAGAATAAATGGTAATTATAAGGTAGTAAATAATGGTAAATATTTGCAGGACTTACCACAACAAGGAAAAAAAACATACACGTCAAAGAGAATCCACTGGTGTAGCCTAGATAGCCTGTTAAGGTCAAATAAAATATCATGTGTTATCATCTATAAAGAAGGTTTAATGTTTTATAAATAGTTTTAAAATTAAATGTAACCAATACACATATGCCTGACATTTAGAATATATTGATTTTAGTACAGTTCAGTAAATACTGTAGTTGCAGAGTGAACTAGTATTAATATTTGTAACCAGTAGATGGCGCTTGATATATCTACTTTGGGTGTGATTTTCTAAGGCGACCCCTAAGCCATCAGTCACCTGCACGGATGTCTTACATTTATTTACGATTATTGATGCCTGCTTATGAATATGAGTCTATTCATTTAAAGTCATTTACATGTGCCCATGATAAGGGAAGTTGAAGTCTTATGATCAGATCAGTGCTGGGATTTGTAAGTAATATTTTTTAACCAACTTATAGAATAAGTGAATGTAGATTGTTTTAATAAAGACACTGCATTTACAGTTTTATAATAATCAGAATGAGCAGCAATATTTTTAACCTCCCTAGCGCACTGCTGAGGTCCCGATTTCTGTACCAAAAGTGCACCATAGATTTCAATGGTAAATTTTTATTTATGTTGTAGGCCTGTAACTTCCCAAAATATGTCCGTACAAGGGTCTAATAGACATCCTGAATATAATAATGTTTGAAACAAACAATCATGTAAAAAAAAAATAATTTTAATAAAATTTATGAGAAAACACAAAAATCAGGGCACAAAGCTATGCTGCTATGTACTAAATCTCTCTCAAATAAAGTCTCTGGCCCATTTGCAGTTAACCCTCTCTAACCTGGTGTGATGGATGTGGTAAAATCACACCAGGGAAGAGAGGGTTACTGCAAATGGGCACATCTGTGGCACCAGAGACTTTTTTGTTGGCGAGATTTAGTACATAAAAGCATATTGAAATCAGTTTTCTACAAAGAAAACTGATTTCCTGCACTTTACTTTCAAATTTCCCGCTGCCTCCCCGATGTGATGTCACTTGGAGGGGGGGGGGGGAAGAGATGGAGCTGGCTGCCAGCATGTCACATTGGGGACACTGGGACAGCGCAAAACTGTAAGTATGCGCTGCCGGAGCCCCGATGTTTACTGGATGGCACCATCTCGTCCAGTGCTATAGTAGCAGTAGCAGCGCTGGACGAGATGCTGCCGTCCCGAACGCTAGGGCGGTTAACTCACTTCTGATCTATTATTGACAAAACACTGAATATCTAGTAAAATTGAAAATATTTTTATGAAACATTTCACATTATAAAGACCCAAAGTGTGTGTGTGTGTGTGTGTATATATATATATTAGGGTATTAACATTTAATCAGACCAGGAAGCACACAGAGAGTGAAGGTCTTGTTCCCTCCCTCAAATCAGAGGCAGAGACTGCAAACACAGAGAGGCGACTAGGTGACTCTCAGGAGTGGTTAACTCTGCCTCCAAAGTCAACTAGTTGACTAAACAACACGATAGATAATGACCTAATATATATATATATATATATATATATACTGTTTTGCTGATTTATTATTAGAAAACTGATCAACAGCCTACTTGATCGAAAGTAAGTATCAATCCATGTAATACATCAATCTACGTATCAGTTGGACCACCTACTGTGGAGAACTGAACACAATATTAATAGTGAGCTACCTGGACGATGCATATATCAGCCTGGAAGCCCTTGAAGCACGGAATATAAAGAAAAATCCACACCTAAAGGGGGCCCCAGTACCTTAGAATATTTAAACTCAAGTCATACTCATACTGCTGATTCCCCATTATCCTGTTTTAATTGTTTTAGTCATCTTAACAAGTATTCTCTTTATTAAATACCTAATTTTACCAACATATTCTGACAAAGTGACCAGGAGGTCACGAAACGCTTTGTCTTTGCTTATTCCTTTTCTGCACTTTGATTACCAATAAAAAACTTGAAGACAGAGGCGCCTCCCCTCCAGCCTTTTATTAAGTGTTTGCTACCACTACCCTATTCCTGTCTCCAGCAACCAAAATCTCCCAGTTTCCCATAGGCTATAGGAGAGCGACCAGAAAAACATTGACACAGCACTGCATAGTGGGGATTTCTCCACAAGCCAACAACTGCAAAAAGATGCTGGCTCTGGCAATACACCTTAGGGTGTACTGAAACCAGCAACCACAGATCAGGTCAAAAGATGTATTCTTTTGACCTGAGAACCCCAGTTTTTGACAAAGAAAAACATCCATACAAACATGCTTCTTGTCTTACAGATGATTGTTTACTTCTTCAAATGTTTGAACAAAGTAACCCCAAATGTTCCCATTTGTTGTAACATACAGTGCTGCCTGAAAGTATGTGAACCCTCCAGACATGGTCACTGTTTTGTGCAAAAAACATTTAAAGAACCTTATAGAATACATCTAAATCCCAATTTGTAAGCACACCTTCCAAATAGTAGACACACACCAAAACAAAAAGGGATATATTTTATTATTTAATAACAAAGGAGGTTTTGTCCCAAAATGAAATCTTACATGTGCATAAGTATGTGAACCCTTGTTTAGTAGCTTGTGGCTCCTCCCTTTGCAGCCATTACTCCAACTAAACGTCTCCTGAACCCACTAACCAGTCTGCTCACATCTGCTATGGGGATTTTTGCCCACTCCTCCTTGCAGAATCGCAGTTGAGGAGACGGGAGGGACATCTGGCATGTACCAACTTTTCAGGTCTCTCCACAACATTTCAATGGGTTAGGTCCGGACTTTGACTGGGCCAATCCAGAGTGCGATCCTCTTTCTCTGAAGCCTTCCTTTGTACTCTTGCTGGATGCTTTGGGTCATTGTGGCTTGTGCATAATCCATCTTGTCCCAGCTTCAACTCCCTGACTGGATGGCAGGGATTCTGGTCGAGAATCTGTTGATAAACCCGAAACAATTATGATCTTGGACAATATGGAGTCGTCCAGGCCCAGCAGCAGAAAAGCAGCCCAGACTGTTCACATTTCCACCGCCATACTTCACGGTTGGGGAGGAGGTGTTCTTTTCTTCATATGCGTGTGTTGATTTTTCTCCAAAACATGTCGGTTTTGATTGTGACCAAATAATTCTATTTTAGGACACGTTCTGTCCATAGAGAATGGACTTCCAGAAGGCCTCTGGTTTGTCCAGTGCTCTTTGGCAAAGTTGATGTGTTGTGAAACGGGCAGTGTTTTTGTTGGGGCTTTTTTTTTGAGCAGGCAGAGGCTTTCCTTCTAGGGCACCCTCCCATGAATGTCATGGCTATTCACTTTCGTCTCTGATTGTGACGGCATGCAATTTGTTCCAGATGCTTTTGCCAGAGAGGCCTGCAACTCTTAGAGTTGGATGTTGTGGGTTGGCCTTTACTGCGTTTATATTGTTTCTGGGCTTCTGGGTGATATTTTTTGAGGGCGTTCCCTTCTAGGGCCATAGTTTGCTGTCATGTTGAAGGCCCTCATTGTAAATTTATCTGTCGTCAGGGGATGGGATGGAGCTGGAATGCTTTTGGAGGGTCTTATAGCCGTTCCAGACTGATGGGCTGTCACTACCTCTGCTTCATGTCCTCGGATGATCTCCTTTGGCTCTTGGCTTGTTTGATTTGATGGGGACCACAGTTGGGTCAGGTTGGTTTCCTCTCTCTTTTAATTAGTGCAGGCCAAAACATTTTCCAAGGTTTTGTTTCATTCATTGGTTGCTTAGGGTTGGATTGATTAAGCACCCAATGTGTGTCCCTGCGCTTTTACCTCTGCGCGACTCTCTTAAACCATGCTGCGCTGGGGGTTCACTTACTTTTGCACATACACTAAGTCCATGGTTTCATGTAGTTTTTGGGCACACTTAACAAACCCTTACTAACAAGTACATGCATTGCTGGAACATATATCTGACATTTCAGTTAAAACACTGGTGATGATGAATGAGAAAATCATCGGTTAACCAACAGAAACATCTACACCACTTGAGGGGTTCACATACTTTCAAGCAGCACTGTATAACATGTAACACACCATAAAGCCCCCCATACATGTTCCGATTTTACCGACTGGTTTTTCGTCCGATTGCGTCACCCGATTTTCACCTAAAATTTTATGGTCGGTCGGCTGGCATTAAAAATCGGAATTTGAATTATCACCGATCGATCGGCCCGACACTATTTATAAACAGCAGATCAACCAAAATTTACTGACAGGTCCAGACGATTTTTCGGGCGATTTTGAGAAATTGGGATCGGTCGGGTACATAATTCCGCATCTGATTAATCTCCTGATCGATCACCCCAAAATTCGTACGAAAAATCAGAATGTGTATAGGGGGCTTCAGTGTAATTCTGTACTGACACCAATGATACTGTACTTTACCTAAATTCTTAAGAAGACACAATGGAAGTATGATGCCCACAGTGACAACGACTAGAAGAAAACGACCATCCAAATACCATGGCCTGGAGAGAATAAAAAAAAAAGGATAAGTAAAAATCATCATTTATTCATGCTTTAATAAAACTGTTATGAGACTATTTCTAAATTTATTTTGGAAAGTTACCGGTATATATTTTGTAGGCAGATGATTTGTCACATTTTTAGATGAAAGGTTAAAAGTTAAACAAAATTTGTTTTTATTTTCAATTCACGAAATAAAACTTGCACAGCATCTGAAATGTTTACTTACGTTGAATCTTCTATTCCCATCAGGAATTTAAGGATATTGGGTAATTCATTTTTAACTATAAACAGGTAGCTGAGCATTGCTGGAAAAGAGAAAAATAACAATAGCTGTGGTACTGCCTTTCTTATATTTGAACAGAATTATTTTAAATACCAATGGTGATGAAAGCAGAATGAATTGCAATTGTTAAGCTTTGAAACATTCTAAATGGCTTTATTTATAATGCAGTTAAAGTTATGTGACAATTATTCCCCATCACAGTCACATCGGTATTTAAGTTCACTACGCCACATTTTCTCCCCCACTATTGCCTCACCATTTTGTATTTTGCGTTCTTCAAGCTGAACTATAGGTCTTCTACCCCACCCTTTTTAAACTATGCTTTAGTATAAAAAAATTTTTTTTAAGTAAATGCTATTCTTTTTTACCTAAATCTGTGGTCACATATGCATAAAACCTTTCTCTTTTTCTGTGTCCATAAGCAGGGTATCACATTGGGTGTGCACAAAACTACCTGCAATATGTGGACGCATCCTCTGAGCATGCCGGGCCTGGGACAGGACCATCTAAGGTTTCAGCAGTGG
>CM070034.1:62731959-62749777 GCA_036250615.1 Ptychadena robeensis | reverse complement strand
GAGTTTAAGCCCCTAAGCAGCGCCCAGATTCAGCAGCGCTCAGAGGCACGTGCCTCTTCTTCCTCTGCCTTGTCCCGGCCCTGGAAATGATATCTCAATATTGCACTACAATATAACAAAACCCTGGTACAGGCTATACATCTGGCTACACATCATGTTCCACAGCAAATAATTGACGCTATAAATGTTTCTAACCTACAATCCTCATTTAAACATATTGGCATTGACATTGTACATGCTGCAAAGAGATTCATATTTTCTAGACAGCTCCCTTCATTAGTCTTAATTCCAGTTTGTATAAAAGCTGGAATTTGTTAGCATTTTGAGATATAAATATATATCACAAAATGTGGTTATTATAGCCATTTCCTGTCAATTGTATGTTGCTTCCTTTTGTGCAATAAAATCAGATGTACAGTAGTAGGCTGCACAACCAAGTTACACAACAAGGTATACCTTAATGTCTACATAGAATAGCATATTTTTTTATTTATAGATATATTATACATACATGCATATACATACACAAAATCATATATTTTAGATATATATGACAGGCATATTTGAGCAGACATAATCACTTAAAAGACACATTTCCTTTCTATTTCTTTGAAAAAACGTTTCAATTGATGCAACATAATATATATCGCTTTGATAGGCATATTAAAAACATTACGGTGCAAGGGGGAAAAGGGCCTCCTACAATCTAGTAGTCCCTGTTTCACCTTGCTGGCTGTTTTGACAAATTGGTCTGTGTGCACCCCCCACATGCACTTGGGATAACATCAAGCTGTATGTGGGATATCCTTCGACATGTTTCGTCCTTTGGGACTTTCTCAAGAAGACCCACACATCATTACTTAATCGTTTCAAAGTTTATGCCTCCACTGGTGGGACTGAATAGAATCAGTGGAGTTATGCATTTGAACACCATGGGACCTGTATTGTTCTTTGTTCAACCCAGGGATCCCAGCCTCCAACTGGAAAAGCAAAACAAATATTTGTTGCACACCTGAAACCCCCATCATATATATCTAAAATATATGATTTTGTGTATTCCAGTATTTGAGAAAATCCTCACAGAACAGTGAGGTGGGGGGATAGCTCTAGGGTCTTGAAACCTTCTAATGTCTCCCAACCACAGAAACCTTATACATATTAACATATTATATATATATATATATATACAGTGGATATGGATACAGAAAGTATTCAGATCCCCTTAAATATTTCACTCTTTGTTATATTGCAGCCATTTGCTAAAATCTTTTAAGTTTTTTTAATGTACACACAGCACCCCATATTGACAGAAACACACAGAATTGTAGACATTTTTGCAGATTTATAAAAAAAAAGAGAAAAATTAAATATCACATGGTCCTAAGTATTCAGACCCTGTGCTGTGACACTCATATATTTAACTTAGGTGCGGTCCATTTCTTCAGATCATCCTTGAGATGGTTCTACAACTTCATTTGAGTCCAGTACTGTTTGGATTATTAGGCAAGCCGCACACCTGTCTATACGAGACCTTACAGCTCACAGTGCATGTCAGAGAAAATGAGAATCATGAGGTCAAAGGAACGTCCAGAAGAGCTCAGAGACAGAATTGTGGCAAGACACAGATCTGGCCAATGTTACAAAACTATTTCTGCGGTACTTAAGGTTCCTAAGAGCACTGTGGCCTCCATAATCTTTAAATGGAACACGTTTGAGACAACCAAAACCCTTAGAGCTGTCCGTCCGCCCAAACTGATTTGGGGAGAGGGGCCTTGGTGAGAGTGATAAAGAAGAACGCAAAGATCACTGTGGCTGAGCTCCAGAGATGCAGTCAGGAGATGGGAGAAAGTTGTAGAAAGTCAACTATCACTGTAGCCCAGTCGGGGCTTTATGGCAGACTGGCCCAAAGGAAGCTTCTCCTCAGTTCAAGATACAGGAAAGCCTGCATGGAGTTTGCTAACAAAAGGACTCCAGATAGTGAAAAATAAGATTCTCTGGTCTGATGAGACCAAAATAAAACTTTTTGCCCTAAATTCTAAGCGGTATGTGTGGAGAAAACCAGGCACTGCTCATCACCTGTCCAATACAGGCCCAACAGTGAAGCATGGTGGTAGCAGCATCATGCTGTGGGGGGCTGCAGGGACAGGACGACAATCAAAGAGAAGATGAATGCAGTCCAGGGATATACTGGATGAAAACCTTCTCCAAAGTGCTCAGGGCCTCAGACTGGGCTTGTCTTCCAACAAGACAATGACCCTAAGCACACAGCTAAATTGATATATTATTTGCTAAATAGACCTAAAAATGGCGGTCCCCCAATGTTTACCATCCAACCTGGTCAGAACTAGAGAGGATCTGCAAGGAGGAATGGCAGAGGATCCCCAAATCCATGTGTGAAAAACTTCTTTCCCAAAAAGACTCATGATTAGTATTAGATCAAAAGGTGCTTCTACTAAATACTGAGCAAAGGGTCTGTATGCTTAGGACCATGTGATATTTCAGTTTTCCTTTTTTACCCTGTTTCCCCGAAAATAAGATATCCTCTGAAAATAAGGAACCCGTAAATTTTTGCCTCACGCTGGAATATAAGGCATCCCCCGAAAATAAGGCACCCCTGAAGATACGGTACTGTCATTTTGGACAGGGGGGATCAGAGGGGGCAATCAAAATGACACAGGAGGATCAGAAGGGGTTACTAAAATGGTAATCCCCCCTCTGAGTCTCCTGTGCCATTTTGATTCCCCCCTCTGAACCCCCTGTGTAATTTAAGTGATCCCTCCACCCTTATACCCCAGTGCCCTATTCTTCTTTGTGAAAAAATAAGACATCCCCCAAAATAAGACGTAGGGCATCTTAGGCAGCAAAAATTAATATAAGACACTGTCTTATTTTCAGGGAAACAGGGTAATAATTAGTTTTATACAACATGAATGTTATAATATAACAATTCTTTTGGAAAAATGATAAGCAAGTGTACTCATATTAAAAAAATGTCATGCTTACCACCAACATTCTGAAGAGATGTTGACCCAAACACTAGAAATCTTCCGGGTGTGCCAAAGACTTGTTCTCCGAGCTTCTCATATACCATACATCCTGGTTAAAAGAAAACAGTTTAAGTCTTGAGCACATTATTGACTTAGAATGTCCACAAAACATACTATATACATATCCTTATATATTTCAATTACATTCGTTTTGCAGTTTTAAATCATTCAACATTGTAAATAATTGTTCTGATGAACAGAATTTTTTGGGGGCGCACAAAGTCTTTCTAAAGAAATCCCTAGGATTAGAAAATAAGCGGAACTTATGGAGGTTTTTAGTCGATTATGCTACTTGTCTGGCTGTTTCATGGATCCTCAAGACTAGTGATGAGCAGCATAGGCAACATTCGTATTCGCCCGTTTTTTTTATGGAAAACATTCGGAAAATATTCGCATTCGGCAATATTTGTGGGGTTTTTTTATTGCGAATATCGGCAGGTTTATTGCGAATTTTGTGTGCGCAATATATGTTTAACATGGCGCGAATTTTTATGCGAATTTTAAGAGTGACGATTTTCGCAATATTCGCATCACCCCAACATTTAATTCAAAAACTGTTGATGGTCGCAGGGAGTGTTGCTAAGCTCTTGTTGCAGCCTTACCATTCGTCCACTTGCATTGAGAGGCATGTGTAATGGATAAAAAATACCGAATATCCGGAATTGCGAATATTCGGCAATATATTCACCATCTTGGTGAATTTCCAAATTGCCGATATTCGCGATTAATATTCGGAATCCGAATATTCGCGATCATCACTACTCAAGACTCTCTGTGTCATTGACCAAAAACGAGTATATAAATAAGACCTTTATACATGTTCTTGCTGCATTCAAGTAGCTTACTTCTGTTTATAATATCAACAACAGCACTAAATCATCCACAAAAAGGGAACCATGGAATTCTACTGGTATGGATGAAAAGATTCCCTGTATAAAAAGGTGTACTTATATAACTGCATGGCTGAATTATTAATACTTCAACATATAATTACATGCAGCAAATATAACGTTTAATGTTTACTCAACTTAATTCAAATATAAAAATTCCAGATCTGTAAGTTAAAGCAGAAGTTTAAAAAAAGTTTAAAAAGTACCTGTTTCTTGAGAACATTTTAGTAGGAGGTTTATAGAATAGATAGACAGTAGAGTGACTGATATCAGAAGAAGCCTAAAAGTTAAAAAAATACATAAAGAAAAAAACTGTTAAAAACTCTAGTTACATAACATACAATTAAGTGAAGAAAATCATATGCAAATTACATGGTACTCATAAATGATGATGGGGTGAAATATATTATCTATGCTGGTGTTTGTTCTGAGGTTTCAGTCATTATAAGAAGGTACTTAGAATTACACTTGCAAGAAAAGGTATGTGAACCCTTCCGTGGAGTTTTGCATGAATTGGTCATAAAATGTGCTCTGATCTTCATCTAAGTCACACCAATAGAAAAACACAGTCTGCTTATAATAATAATACACAAACATTATATGTTTTCATGTTTTTATTGAACATAACATGTAAACATTCACAGTGCAGGGTGGAAAAAGTATGTGAACCTTTGAACTGTATATATAACCTCAACCAAACATTTCCTGTAGTTGCAGATCAGACCTGCACAACAATCTGGAGTCATTTTGGATCACTCCTCTTCACAAAACTGTTTCAGTGTAGCAATATTCTTTGAATTTCTGTGAAAGTGTGAATCCCTCTCTTAAGGTCATGCCACAACATTTCAATCGGTTGAGATCAGGACTCATGACTGGGCCACTGAACGCGTATTTTGATCTGTTGAAGCCATTCTTTTGTTGAATGACTTGTATGCTTTGGGTCATTGTCCTGCTGCATCACCCATCCTCTGCGGAGCTTCAGTTAGCGGACAGATGGTCTAACGTTTTCCTCCAAAATGTCTTGATAAACTCTGGAATTAAATTTTTCATCAATGACAACAATCCGTCCAGTCCCTGAGGCAGCAAAGCAGCCCCAAACCATGATGCTCCCTCCACCATGTTTTACAGTGGGGATGAAGTTTTGATGTTGGTGGGCTGTGCCTTTTTTTCTCCACACATAGTGTTGTTTGTTTTTTCCCAAACAACTAAATTTTGGTTTCATCTGTCCACAGAATATTTTGCCAGTAGTGCTGTGGAACATCCAGGTGCTCTTTTGCAAACTTCAAACGTGCTTCAATATTTTTTTGCACAGCAATGGCTTCTTCCGTGGTGTCCTCCAATGTACTCCATTCTTGCTTCAGGTTTTCCTTATTGTAGATGTGTCAACAAAAATGTTAGCATGTGCCAGAGCTGACACTTTGTGAGCTGACACTCTAGGGTTCTTCTTCTCCTCATTAAGCATTCTGCACAGTGCTCTTGCAGTCATCTTTACAGGATGACCATGCCTAGGGAGAGTAGCAACAGTGCTAAACTTTCTTCATTTGTAGACAGTCTTACTGTGGAAACATGAACATCAAGGCTTTTGGAGATACTTTTGTAACCCTTTCCAGCTTTATGCAAGTCAACAATTCTTGATCATAGGTCTTCTGAGAGCTCATTTCAGCGTGGCATGGTTCACAGACAGTGCTTCTTGAAACCAGTAGACCCAAAACTGGTGTGTGTTTTTAAAGGGCAGGACAGCTTCCAGCAACACATCCAATATCATCACACTAATTGGACATTAGGCTAGGGGTTTACATACTTTTTCCACCCTGCACTGTAAATGTTTACATATTGTGTTCAATAAAAGCATGAAAACATAAAGTGTTTGTGTAGTATTAGTATAAGCAGACTGTTTTTCTATTAGTGGGAAGATCAGAGCACATTTTATGACCAATTCATGCAAAACTCCACGGAATCCCAAAGGGTTCACATACTTTTTCTTACAACTGTACATTTTCACATTTTCATTAAGAAATAGATCGGCCTGATTTAGAGCAGTTCTCTTTTAGATATTATTGATTGAATGGCAAAACTAGAATTTTTCCCACAATGATACATAAAAAATATACCGAAAATGCTTGCATATTGACAGTCGTTTTCAATACACTATATTTTACTGTTATTGAGCTGCTTTTTCAGTACATTTTTGTGCATTTTATTTTTTCACTTCCTTTTTACAGTGGATATATAAAAGTAGATCTGTGATAGGGTCATACCACAAGTTCTAAAGTCTAGTGAAAGCTTTATTCTTATGTAGTGCATGTAGATGAAAACAAACACGATTTGAAGGTGCAGCAGTGCTCCTATCCAAGGTTTCCTATTTATATGAACCAGTAGAATTCTTTTTATGAAAGAATATAGTATACGTATAGGGCCTGCGTATAAGACGACTTTTCAGTGACTAAAAATCCTCCCCAAAGTCGGGGATCGTCTATACGCCGGGTGCCGCAGGCAGGGGGTGCTGGGACATCTATTGGGAGCTGTGGATGGATGATCGGTGCTGCCTGCGAGCTGAGCTGCGCGCTGCTAACTGAATACATATGGTAACACGAGCAGAGCAGAGTTACCATGGCTAACAGACGCTCTCCCACAGAGACACACGCTCTGTAGAAATAAAATCTGTTTGTAAAACTTGAACAGTCCATACGCAGGGAAAACCATTTATACTATAATAATCAAACTTTCAGTCAGGGTCGTACTGCTCCCACCTACTACTACTACAACATACCACCCCGATTTCATCACCAGCTCTAGCTTATCCTTATAAGTACTGGTCAGCTAAATTAATTCCACCACCAGACATGCTTTTTCATGGCCGTTGTAGCCGCCTATAGGCAACATTTCATGCCTACATTGAACACTAGATCTTTACACATTCCGCATGGTAGAACCTTGAAATTTTTGTGGTTAAACCCCTAAGACTATATCCATGCAAATTTTCAGGTCCCTGAGCATAATTCTTCCTACTAAAAGCCCCCTATAAAATATTGCTTCCCTATTAGCATATATCACTACTCTGCTGCATACATGCTTTCACTTATCCTATCCTTACTAATACAAAAAAAGATCGGACTTCTAAGGGTGTTTGAGATCTGTGGGTTGAAAGTCATAGTAGACATACATTTTTTCATTTGGTGAGCGTTGGAAGAGGGGGTAGTCTTATACGGCGAGTATATAACAAACTCTATATTTTAACTGTAAAAGTTGGGAGGTCGTCTTATACGCCAGGTCGTCTTATACGCCGGCAAATACGGTATATATATATATATATATATATATATATATATATATATATATGTATATATTTAAAATTCCATATCTGTACATTCTAGTAGCTGTAAACTGTGTGTCTCTTGTCTGCACAGTTCAAGGGTATTGCACTGAATGTAACACTTTTTAATTTTAACATTACACATTGCTGAACCAGTGTGATTCTTTGTTTGCAACTTAACTTGCCTAGACTTTGATGTACTTTCCCTCTTCACTTGCCATGTTTAGGTGTTTACAGAGTGTCTACAAGCTGGCAGTAAAGCTTCCAAAGCAAAATCATAACCATCAGAGGCTCTGAAGATGACCAGGCTAGTGGATAGACTCTGCTCCTCAGCTTTCACACAGTGCAAATGAAACATGCTAGCTTCCAGAAGTTTTCTGTGGCCATTCTCTTGTTCAACTGATTCAGTATTGCAATAATATATTGATGGACACTGTTCCAATTCAAAGAAACTGTTTTCTATTGATTTGAACTATAGCTATAATTTTCAGTTTTTTTAAAAACCGATTTGAATGTAGAAAATTGATCCTATTCTTTTTAAATGGTACCACTGTTAAGTAAATTTTACTATGGTAAAGTACTACTTCATACTTTTCAGAATGTACTGACAAACGATAGGCAACCAGTTTATATATGCAAATATACACAAAGCAAGGCTGCCCATACACGAGTCGTTACCCGCTCGATCGTTCACCAGGCTGTGCTCTAGCGTTTGTCGATTGAATGGCAAATCGATTCAAACCACTTTCAATTGGATGGGGACAATAGCAGTTGAACATGGATTTACCAACATGTTGGTCTCCTGTTCGATCAAGGGTGGCCGCGTTTGTTCAGGAATTTAATGAAAAATCTACCCATGTATGGCCACCTTAATTTGTGTGTTTTTATCTTAAAATTTTATCATTAAGTGACAGTGCGGCAAGTGTCCTCTGCTCCTCCCCAGCCACTCATTGGAGAAAGGCATGTTATGGGATAGCCCAAAAAGTTCAGCAAATTTTGATAAAGCTTTAGTCCCTATAGAAGCCCTCCATAAAACTTGATAAAATTACTTAATAACTTAAGAACTCAAAAACGTAGAAACCTACAATAAATAGAATGTTGTTTATAAGCAAGTATTTATGTGACCTTGGCTCTTTTGGTATATATCACAGCAAAGAAACATCACACCGAGCATAGCTACCGTAGATGGGGAGAGGGGTTGCTCCCTCTTCCCATCTAGCTATGCTGAGTGTGGTGTTTTTTGTTTTGAAGCATAGTTAAGAGATGGTGGTTAAGCACTTAATATCTATTATCTCAGTACCCAATTGCTCCAAGTCATTAATGTAGTATTGAGATTTTTGGCATATATTATGACACTTTCTTCTACTAATTACTGACCTGCACATAGTCTCATCACTGTTAGGGACTGTAGGAAGGTCCACACTAGAGCAGGTTAGTTATGTAGATGTTTAATAAACGTATTCATGTGGACTTTATAGATGCAATGAATTAATGGGTTTACAGTTACAGCTAAGGGCTTTTGCAATTGCAACGTGGCAGTTTACTAGCCACGGGCCATAGTAGGCAAAAAAACCTGCTTTAGAGCATGATGCTGTCTCTCATGTTAAGGTACCCATACATGTGTATATAGCCACCTGATCGATGGCCGCTTTCAGCTATGATGACATCTATGTGTACTCGAGCACAACGTGGTCGTGGCGTCATCGTCGCAGGTCATCCATCTCACGGTTATCTACACGTGTATGTGTACCTTCAGTGTATGGGAGACGTTGCGCTGTGGTAAAAAATGTGTGCTGCAGGGCGCTGGCATTTACATGCTGTGTTAGCGGATTAATGCAAATAGCATTAACACACAGGAAACCTGTGTACCCTGCATTAACACAAACACACTGCTTTGTGAATAGTGTGAAAGGGCGCTAAAATACAAAACTTTTCTAGTTGGGTTCTAAATACTTGTGAGCATTGTTCTTGCAGGCACACATGTTTTCAAAGGAAATGAGATGTCGTTACGAAACTGTCATTTTATTTTTTACAAGAGTTCTGGGAAGCGATGTGGTCTGTGATATAGTTTCATAGAACTAAAAAAAAAAACTTTAAATACATTTTGCTTCAGCTTAAGATAAACATGTCAGGTCATTGCTGTGTGCATGCTCTATTATCACAAGGCTTGTCATTCAAGTTTTTATTTTTAACAAAAAGTTATATAGTTCCTTGTTGTTCTAGTATCTACACTTTTTTTTATTTACGTTTGTCTTCTGTTAAATTGGTTGAAAATATACTTCAATGTAGAGTTCAGAAACTATATTCAAATAACAAATTCATTACCTTTTGTTTTTTTTACATGCATTGCATAATGATTGTAAACAGATAAAAGCAAAGACAATTTTTTATACAATGGATTAGTTGACACCTGTTTGTTTTAGGGGATTGTAGTATGTTTTTGTACAGAAAAAAAGGTTTATGCAAAGTCATTTGCCTGTGAATGAAAATGTATGCAATAACATAACCTTCTATAGCAACCTCTGCTAAGGACTAGTCTCCACTGTCATAATTCCCATGTTTGAGGTCACTAACGTATGTAACTCCAATGTATTTAAGAAAAAATGCATACTTTTATGGTAACATTTTTGGCAAGTTTTGCCAAAGAATGCTATAATTATTTTTCCTTCTCAGTGCCTTTTTTTATGCTGAAAAAATGCCTCTTAAATGCATGTGTGTGTGTTTGAAAACATAAGAGCTTAATGCGTTCTGAAGCTCAGTGGAGAAATTAGTCCTCTAATTTAATTAGCTGGAATATATGAGTCAAAGCAACACACACCAAATTGACATTGACATATTTCAAAACCCACTTGGCCTTTTTTGTCTTGTATCTTAAAGTAGAGATTTCTCTGAGTAGAGTATATTGAATTGCTTTGGTATCAATATTGCTCTATGAGGGAGGATGCTGGGGATGCCACCCAGCTAAGTTCTGTTGTTGACAGCACCTGGCACCCTGCCTGCCACCAAATCGCTGGAAGACTTAGGCTGGAAAGTGCCTAACAACTACTTCTAAGGATTGGTCCAAAATTCACAAGAAGGCAGTTGTAAAGAAGTACATACCTTGTTTTATTACAGGTAGGTTAAGCCAAGAACATTTTGTATAATGACATTTAGTAAATAAGTGAAAGGATATGCCTTTCTACAGTTTTATTTCGCAACAACTTTTAAGCAGCAGTCAAAAATTTCCATGACTCAGAGCAGTGTACTGTGAAAGGAAGCATTATCACACACATAGTCAAAGACCAGTGGGCAGCAAATGTACACTAATAGTCTAGGAATGTTTACTAAGACTAAACTGAGAAATGAAACAAAATATTTTATTATTCTCCATAGGCAAAAAATATAAATAAACCAAAGCAAAGGACCCGACCTAAATTTGACCTCCTACCCAGGTGCCCTTTGTCACCCCTCTCTCAATATAGATTACCTGCAAGCCATAGCATGAAGATTAGAAGGGCAGGTGGACATTTTGAGCTGGGAACTTTATAAGCAGAACAAGCAACTACCCTGTACTGCTAACAGTTTCTTAATTTACAGGACCAGAATGCACTATTTATTTAACTGTGTGCCACAATAAGTTCCCAGTGCAAAATCTATTAAGCTTCTCAGGTTTCTGTAGCATGCACTCTCTCTCGACGCACTTGCTTGAAGCATAATAGATCCAAGTGTTCATTGGATATGTAGTTTGATCTACACACTACAGTAGTCCTTTCATGGAATTTCATATCCAATGGACACTTGTGGTTACTATTTTACAGGCATATGCAGACTGCCATTTTTATAGATCCAACGAGAGCCCAAACATGGCAGAGGAACATTCATCAAGGGACTCTGATGGAAGAGGAAGGTTCATCAACTGGCTTCTGAGGTTGCAAACTAAGATGGCACCAGGCAGCTGAAACAGAACTACAAGAGGACTTGGCGCCAACTTTAAAGGTTTCTACAGGGGGAAAACATGGAGGTGAGTATTATTCATTTGGGGTCATTTGAGGCTTTATGTTTAGAAAATTTTGGGGGGATTTAGGGTGTAATCAGCCTTTAATGCTTACCCATAAGATATTGAATGACTGCTAAACTTTATTTTCATTCTCCTGTTCCTCTGTTGCAGGCACCCATACTTCTATTTAAACCCTTAAGTTCCAGATCAGATTCTGAGCAATGCTGAATGACTCAAAAATAATGTTTTAATACATAAACATTAACTTGCAAAACAACACACCATAATGGGCTTTACTCCCTCTCTTAGGAATGAGAGCATTTAGGTGCTCATACATGGGTCAAAACCCATGCAAACAAGTGTTTGATCGCGGCATGGTGACACAAATCATTTGTCGATTTTACGCAATCGAACAAGGATTTACCAACATGTTGGATCCCTATTTGATCGATTTTGCGATGGAGTGGCATCGAACGAAAATGTACCCATGTATGGGTATCTTAAGATTAAGGCTGAACATCAGAGGAAGATGTGACTACAGTCCATTCAACAAGTGAAACCCTGGTTAACCTGGCAAAGTGTATTTTATAAACCACTGATTGAAGGTAAATAAAGGGGAGTATCTAAAGTCTTTTAATAGCTTTATTAGTTTATCGATTTATTTTATTTATACAGTATTTATTTTAATACTCCTACCCATTATCTTCTGTTTACCTCAGCCAACAATAACTTAGTGCTTTCCCTGCCAAGATGATTCAAGCCTGATCAGCTTAAGTTGGCCATACACAGCTATAATTTTCTGATAGGTAAAGCAGTTAAATTTTTGAGTGGTTTAAAAATCTGCGAATTTTTGGATTTGGATTGATCAATAGTGATCGAAATACGATTGGATTTTGAAACACGCACACACATTGGTTTTGAATCAATTACACTCTATATTAGAAACATTGATTGATATTGGATTGACAGTCAATATTTAAATTTCATAAAATTGATTGAATTGAAAATGGATTGAGCAAAAATGAATGGGTGTATGACTAGCTTTAGATCTTTGAGCTAAAGGCAGATTAAGATGTTGGTAGGTCTACAAGCATACCAAAATTATAAACTAATGTGAAACATCCACTATGGATGTCCCACTCTCAAGCCCCCCATACACCTTAAGATCGATCCATACAATCTCCATTAGATCTACCAACAACTGTGTAGTATAGTGGCCTCCCTGATAGAATACACAGTGATTGGAAGGATTAGAAAGATCCTCATATTACATGGTTTTGGTAGAACAAAATGTGATTGTACAGAATTTGTATGGAAAGATTGTAAGGTGTATGGGGGCTTTTACTCATTGAACTTGTGATCTATTTTTTATTAACTACTTTTCACTATCATAGAATTGTACTTTAGGATAAATAGTGGTCTACTTAATGCATAATCATCAGCAGGTTTTTTTTACTAGTAGCCATCCCTCAATGTTTAATGTCAAGTCAGACACAGACGCTTCCTAATGTAAAAAAAAGTTTGTTTATAGCAGCACAATCTATGTTTGATAGCAGACAAGCCTCTCTGCAATCCCTGTCTTTCTACTCCTCTGGGGCACACTGTTTTCTCCCCTCCTTTCAAAACAACCGTGTCCCAACATGACATTTTAGTGACCAGCAAATCACACCCTACAAACCAATCAACATATATCCTTTTAGGTCAACACTATAATCTGGATTTTCCACTAAAACACAAAGCTAAAGCTTTCTTGCCGTCTGTGTCTCTACAGTAAACATCAAAGCGATAAGGACAAATCACATGGCAATTTGTACAAGAGTACAGGATAAAAAAGAGAAAAAGAAAGATGGAACAATGGAGAACACATTTTAACTTAATGTCTTAAATGAAATGTGATCACAGTTTGCTTACATGCAGTAACATGGCACCCACCCTCCAATAAAACGCAATATAACAAAAGTTTTCAAGCAGACCACTATTTAACTTGTAACTTTTTAACAGCTTTCCAGTTGAAAGACAAATGACTCATGAAATTCAACTGGTAGCTATTAATGAGTCATTTATACTCTCCTTTAAACGAGAAATGTTCAGTGCTGTGGCTATTATTGATGTGCGGTATATAAATGCGGTATCATTACCATATATCTTTTACTTATTCAATTTGAATCACCTGTTTTGAGATGGCTAAGAGAATAATATCATGCAATGTTTGCATGTTGTGAGTTCAGGGTGACAGTTTGGAATTATGATCACATTATCTTTATTTGTCAGATTCTGCAGCAGTCTATAAATTAATTATGCAAGGGAGCTATATCCCCCACCTTGCAGCTCCCAGGAGATTTGCTAAACTGACAAGCGAGGCATCTTAACTGTATTTATTGTATCTTGTTTGCAAACATAAACTAAAGGTTCTTTATTTTAACTTAATATTTAATAAATAATCGATATGACTTTTGTGGTATTTGACAATAAAACCTGCGCGGCTGTTTTACCTACAATTTACCTACAATTAAAAGGTATGTCAAATAACCCCAGCGTTACCTTTATGTGTGTCATACCCAATGACATCCCAACACATCTTGCCAGTAGAGATGGTCGCAAGGTTTTCACTTGTTTATTTGTGAGTTAAATACAAAGCCCCTAAACAAGATATCATCACCAAAATTGCTGATGTAGAGATGGTACAAAAAAGAAAATATTGCTCTAGCATGAGTAGTTTTTGTTCAAAGTTAAAGCGGACCTACCACCAGGAATATATGTTTTCATTAATGGCACCTGAAGTGCCAATAATAGGGAGGAATGCAGTGAAAAACCCTAAAAACGTACCTGTAATGAGCAATTTAGTAATATAATCAGGCATTCCTGTTCACTTCCTGGTTTATGGAGAGAGCAGACCGCGGCAGCTTCGTCACAACACGTGATTTTTCAGTGAGCTGCTTTGCCATAGGAAAACACTGAACGCCCCCAGTGGCCACCCGCGATATTGCACCACCATGTGTTGGATTTACACTGAAAAATCACGTGCTGCTGTGACGTTCTGCCGGGTCCTGCTACCTCCAGTAACCAGGAAGTGAACAGGAATGCCTGATTATATTACTAAATTGCTCATTACAAGTACGTTTTTGGGGGTTTTCACTGCATTCCTCCCTATTATTGGCACTTCTAGTGCCATTAATGAAAACATAGATTCCTGGTGGTAGGTCCGCTTTAAGAAATATTGCAACTTGACTTTTAGCTCAATTTATGCAACAACTTCACATGTAAAGTTCCCACATCCCTCTCATGTGAGGTGATGACACCAGGGGCTTTGTAATTAACTCACAAATTTATATAGTCTAAATTAAAAATCATATTTCAAAACTGATCATCTCTACTTACCAGCGAACATATGTTGCACCCAACTGCAACGTACAGAACAGCAAGTTCTCCGGTGCAGTAGGCACTCAATTAAAGAGCACTGCATCATATGCAATGCAATGTACAGCAACAAGCACACATGTATTCTAGCTAATATTATTATTAAATAAATGGTAGAACATAAAAAAGAGAATGACTCTTTAGATGGATGAAGTATAAAGTATATCAACAATTTAAAACATGGTTTACACAAGGCCATTGAGGGTGCAATTTTTTAAATAAAAATGACAATCAAACTATTTATTTTAAATATACTTGTCAATAAACTTTGAAAATGTAACCTAACTTTTATCTTTGTGTTTCAAAGACTGTCATATCAGACCCAGGCCAGTGTAAACTTTGCTTTGTTTCTATATGCATTCAATTAAAAGAGCAAATACCTGTCTGATTTCAACATTTTAAATACCAGGAGACAAACATTTATACTATATTTCATATAGTATCACTTTAGAAAACTGTAAGGAGCAGCCAAAGGGTCTGACTAAGTCTTAGATGGATGACAGCATAATGCATGCTAGAATGATAATAATACATAATGCAAATCTATGATGGATCAGATGAATGCAAGCAGAATTTATTTTTTTTTTCCAAAATGAAGCAGAATTTAAACCAATGTACACACTACCTTGCGCCAGTGATGGCTGGGTCATAGGAGACAGAAATGATCATTACAACTTAAATGACCTCCATAACTTAATAAGTTAATGTGTTAAGATGGCCATGCACAGTTCAATATTTCCATTTGAGTGACTTAAAACGATTTTAAGTTTATTGAACGGTAATTGATTCCTTTCCACCTTGTACAATCAACCAAAAGCAATCGAAACAAATCGAACATCGAATCGATCGAAAAGAGATCGGACATGTTGAAAAATGTTAGTCCATGATACAAATCTGACAGGTTTCCTAGGTACTTTGATTGATTAGTATGCGATTGTCCTACATAGCATGCGCACCGTAGTACAATAGTGAATCTATTGTGTTTAAATTGATCACACTGTGTGATGGTACAATTGATCGATGTTAGACTTGCACAAAACTATCGATTCACAGATCAAGATTCAATTCAGGTATTCTTTAATTTTTTTAATTTTTATAGAAAACTAACTATGTCCTAAATGTAAAAATGTCTGTATGTTTCTAACATGATTTCTAATAAACAAGTTGCATTTGTAGCCAGACCCAGTTATATAATGTGATATTTACGTTATACATGTCTACTTGTAAGAACCACCCTTGTGTACGCATCCAAAATGGCCAAGATTGCTGTTGGGATCCACAATATTGAGGGGGACATCAGTAGCCTCAGTGGACTCACTGCGCTGCAAACACAACTGGAGAGCTGGCATTTGTAATTCATTTTAAAATTAAATGAGTCTGACCTATGAATTGTGTAAACTGACCTGATAGCTTTTCAGTAATTTCATAATGGCTTCAAATGTACTAGATAAGCACAATGTAAACATAAATACAAGCTACTAAAAAGAAACGTTTTGAACATTGTTTGGACATTAATAAAAGTTGTTACTTACACAAAAAGCACTATTCCTGTATTTGCCAAAGCAAAAGCCAAACCAAGGATTCCGCTGCCCATAATAGCATTACTCAAGTTAAATACAGACATTCCAATAGATGTCGTCCCCGGACTCTGTAAACAGATAAATTTTGTATTTAATAAAAGTATTTGTAAATTTAACTGGAATGTAAATTTGCCCTTTTAAGAATACATACTCACATTTTCAAATGTAACTACACCAAATACATTTATTTGAAGAAATATTAAAAATAATCCATAACCATAAATAATCCATTTGATTTTGATGCAGAATTCTGCAAACTATCCATGTCCTACAGCTGTTAAGCACTTTCATTACCATGCTTCACAGTTGTTATTATGATATTCTGCTTTTCTCTTGATATGCTGGCTTTGATTTAAGCCAACATGACAGTCCTAGTCAGTTCACAGTACATTTTGTCCAAAGCCTGGGGCTTTAAAAGCCAGCCAGTTTAAGTTAGAGGTTCAATACATTTCTTTAGTTTAGTGGAGTCATGTGAGTCACCTAGTCACATCCAGCCCACTTGTTGATGATTTAACATCTACAATGTCACTCACAAGCCTGATTTTTCCCCCCCATCCTTGCTTGTCACTGTTAGCGATGTCACTACACATGCTGGCATTAGACAGATGGAAAAGAAAGGTAGGCATGCATAGTGGGCAAGGGAGTAGAAGTAGGGGCCTAGAAATTTGTTAAGCAGAGTTTTTTGTTTCTAAGGAAACTTATATGTGAATCAGCGTACATTCAAGTATAGAGGGTACACATATGATATGTTCCCTTTTTTTGTCAAATGACAATTCATAAAAATGTAATTACTGTATTTTTCACACTATAAGATACCCCCCCCCCCCCAAATAGGGGGTAAATGTGTGCATCTTATACTCCAAGTACGGCAGAGCTACAGTGTCCTGGTATTATTCCGGGATTAAGCCCCCCCCCCCCATACACCTTTAGATCACTCTTTACAATTTCCTTTAGATCTTCCAACAACTATGTAGTGCTGGGCCCTCCCTGATAGAATACATAGTGATTTGAAGGTTTAGAAATGTCCTCATATTACATGGTTTGGGTAGAACAAAAGTTGATTGTACACAAATTGTATGGTAAGATTGTAAGGTGTATGGGGGACTTTAGACACCGCTGCAATCTAGACAGCAGAGTGTGTTATGGTCCTTAAAATATGGTATGTGTGGATGCAAATTGCACAGGATAACTAAGTGGACTTGTCAGTTGTCTGTGTCATGGGAAATCCAAAAAATTCTCTTGTTAGCTACATTAGCTGTTAAAACCTTCAGGCGCATTCATTTCCATGCACTCAGAAAATATGTAAGATCATGAATATAAATTAGCAATAGGCTACTGATGTTTTAAATTTGTAATCAAAATGTAAAAAACTGTGCAATACATTTACATTTAATTTTGAATTACAGTTATTGCTTCTTGATAATATAAGTACAGCTTTTAAAGTGTAGTAACAGCATTCTGTTATTTTTTTATTTAAATAAATGTATTTCAGTACAAATAGAATATGTATTACAAAAATCAGCAAAGCACATTTGGTAGTGAAACAATATCATTTGTATTGCAGCAGTACAAAATTGTTCCAGTTAATAAAGACT
>CM070034.1:62695360-62714569 GCA_036250615.1 Ptychadena robeensis | reverse complement strand
GAGGATATCATGCATGGTTTTTTTTCTGTTAATCTAGCAGTAAATTTGGTCAATTATTTGAGACAGTTGAAAAATTATTAAATTCTTTTGGATTTCAATGACAGAGAGCAATAAAGGGTAAAGTATCTAAGGGTTTTTAGGTGTTGTGTCCGATTGGATTTTGGAGCATGGCCACATACCTGTAATCATAATTGATAGCTTTTTTAATGCGATTGAGCAAAAGTTGATGCACACAGGGCTTTCTTTAGGTAGATAAGTGTAAGAAGAGGAAAAGGACCAGTGCTCTTTGTTTTGAAGTCAACCTGTCCTTTAAATCTATTTTGTTACAGTACAAAATACAATTTAGATTAGTTTTGATGTACACAGACACAACAAAATCACAAGTTATTGATTAAATATTAACAATAGGGTTGTGTTGGGAAGACAGATACCAAATATTTCCTGTCAAAATTGTGAGCACATACATATATTTCATTTTAAAAGTTATTACAGCTCTCTTTTGATGGTCTTAGTTTGCTGTTATTCATGGGTTTCTCACCATACACACTACAATCTGACTATATAAAAGTTGTCTAATTACTAAACATATGGAATATTAGGACATACTGTAACTAAACTACTAAGGGTCCCCATACACTTTTAGATGTCTCTGAGATTTCCTTTAGATTTTTCCCCCCAAACCTTGTTATATGAGAGCCTTTCTTAACCATCAAGCCTACTGTGCAGGTAGGTAGACAGACAAATCTAATGGTGTATGGCCAGCCTTAATCAATGTTTACTAATCAGGCAGATCCATTTATTACATGGCACTTGGAAAATCAGATTATAATGTGTAAGGCAATTACCTAATTGTGGGGCATAGAAACAACCCATATAAATGCTAACACTAGACCCTGAAACAACAAAGAAAGAGCTGAATAGGTAAGAGAACATAAAGGGAACATTGGTAACCTCTGGTCCAACCTATATCTTTAGCTCCTGTAGATGACCTCTGCACTAATATCAAAGTATGAGATCCTGAAGCCAATGTGTTTAGCTTTCTCTTGTGGAGGTTACGTGAACATCAGTTGACTTGACTGGTATATGTTGTGACGCAGAGGGACCTACATCAAACAAATATGAGGCTAATGCAAGGCATACACTTACCGACACACGCCGATATCTTCCTCCGATATCTTCCGGGATGCTAAACGTGATGACGTCATCACGTTTAGCCTCCCGTTGCATTCTGGGGCCCCTTCAATCGGCCGGGCATCCTTTGTGTGCCGGCCATAAGCTGCGATGAAGACGCCGCTTCATTGCAGCTTATGGCAGCGGCTTTCATCGGCTCCCATCGGCCAGAGAAGAACGGTCATGTCCGTTCTCTGGCCGGCTGAGAAGTGGGGCGACAGGGATCTGTCGCCCCATGTGGGCACATGCCGATTAGCGGCCGATTTTTAACCTGACCGACGGCGTGAGCGCGCACGCCCGTCGGTCAGATTAAAAATCGGCCGCTTATCGGCATGTGTATGGCAGCCATTAGTTCTCATGATCCATGATGGTTTGTTGTGAAGCTTTTTGCTCTTTCAGATGTGTCCTATTATGGATGCCATTAGTGTATAGGATGGATTTCATGTTCATAGTGTAGGAACCATTCTTGATCTTACTGCTAGTTCTGTAATTTAACCTCATAATGATGGATATGGTAAACTGCCAATCCTTGTTTATTGGACATGTTATGTCAATATGCTGGTTTATGTAACTTGAGCCAGTTTTCTTTTAGTTTTTTTTGAAGGTCAGTCATACATCATATACAGAGCTAGTATTACTGTCTGGTGTATACTGATTTGTACAGCACAATATCATAAACTAAAGTAATATATATTAGCCTTATGCTGCAGGTTAACACACCTAAAACACAAGCTATAGTTGATGAATGATTCTGCATTGCGTACCTGTACTGTAAAGAAATTACTGAAGTTGGGCTAAGAAAAAAGTGGCTTTGCAATTCGAGGCATGACTTACAGTTTTAACTAACACTGGGGATTTTTAACACTTTGCAGGAACAGCAAATGAATCTTTATTCGATATCCATACTTTTTTCCCCTACCCCACCTGGATTTAATACTGACAAGGTAAATTTTGCCAAAAATATGGTCTATGCTTGCTCTGTGTTATAATCAGAACAATCCACCAGGATGTGTGAATCATGTAAAGCTAACATTGAAGATAGCAGTTCTAAATAACCCCGTTATCCGAGAGTAAATCTAAAAGGGGAAAAGGTAGCACCCCGTAGCCACAGGGAACCCCATGGGCTACCTTAAATAGAGAGGGGTTTTCGCAGCAATATATAATAATATGTTCAACATGTAATAAACCACATTACATTTAATTATTACAATACATATAAAAACAGATTGAAGTCCAATGCTTGTCAGACAATTATATTTATTGAGAATTACAAGCCATCGTAATTTTTTTACAAACTTTTACCCCCTTTTTCCAGTTGCATACAATTCTCATCAGGTACAATACTCTACTTCTGCTACATTTTAATCAGTGGGTATATATCTTTTGCTTTTCATTGTTCATATAAAAGTCTTTACTTTTTGCTTATTACTTCTTGTTCTACTTATATGGCTTGAACTTCACCAACTCTACCACTATCATTGTTTTTCCCTTATGTCATGATGACAGGTCACAATGGTTTCCTTGCAGCTGCGGTATGACATTACAGCTAAACAATGCATGTGACTGGCACAATAACAATAGAATAATAAGAAAGTTTGGAGTTTAAGTGATGGCCTTTATATAATAGAACAATAATAGTGTAATGCGAAAATTGTCATCCACGGAAAGTAAATAAATACCTCATTGCAATGAAAAAACTGTAAATCTGTATGCAATGCATGTAAATGTTTGGAAAGATTATTTTTGTTTTCATGTTACAGGGGTCAAAAAGAAGCAAAGAATAAATAGTAAAACATTAAGTTTGGTTTTTTTGTTTCTGGATTCTATAAATGGTTTATGAATTATATATTATAAAAGAATTAGCGATGCTCCACATCCCCTATGACAGTACGCCACGGTGGCTCCAATCTGAATCAGGTGACGCAGAGGGGTGTAGCGTTACCCAATTCAGAAGCAGATAGGTGGATGGAACAAGACCAGAAGTGTCTCATTCCTACATCTTGAAGCCTGGAGGACGGGACACTCCAGGCATTGTGGCGCGGGGGTTTTAGGGGTCACTGTCCCTGGATGAAGACCCAATGTTGTAAGTGATGTGTGTATGTTTATTTGTTAATGGGGGTTTTTATATATTTTAAGTGTGGTCCTACAAAGGAAGACATCAGAATGAATACCATGATACCCTCTGCCCATTATTTTAGCACTTCCAAAATATCATCATAATCTCAGGCCCATTGTTCACTGGTAAATTTGAGTTTATGTGTTGTAGAGGTATTTAAATCATTGCCTATGAAGGATTAGGAGCATTATACTTTGTCATTGTTTTAAAGGCAGGGATGACATACTTTGTATCTACTTAAATGAATTTACTGTACAAACATTTATATAACATTTGGCCTATTTTTAGCATAAATTAGGATTGTGAATTTGTCTAAATTCTTATAGACAAAAATATATCCAGGTTGTTACTGAAATATTTGGACTTAGCCCTGCCTGTGAACTCCCTCCAACTTTACTGTGCATAGCTATACATGCAAGAAATAAAAATATTGGAAAGTGGTCTGTGGACAGATCATACCTGTATGTCTGGTTCCTTTTAAGAATTGTCTGTGATCTGTCATATCAAAGTGACAGCTTTGGCATCCTTTTTAGATCACATCTTCAGATAATACAGTCTAGTAGAGCATCAGGTAACAATTACATACCAAACAAGAACTACCAAATTCCTTCTGGTCAGGCTTTTTTTAACTTAAAATTTCAGATTTTATCAAATCTACAGAAATGTTTAGTGTGTTTGTCATGGTTTGACCATCCGTGGGGAAAGAAAGGAATCAAGAGCAGCATTTTACTCTGAGCTGAGCTATACAACAGTTACAAACAGTTTGCGCTCATACAGTTCCCTTTGGTAAGTTAAAGTTAAAAGTTACTGTAAAAGGAAACAACCAGCTTTCCACACAACTAATGTCAGTGTGTTGTAACAAATTACTTCACTGTCACTGTTTTGCAGAATAAATGTTACAATTTCTGTGTTTATTACTGTCTTTGTAAAGTACTTCACCTCCACCACTGTCATCATTATCAATCTCATCCTTCTTATTTCATTGTCTCTTGAAAATTCATTAAAACATTTCCCTTAAAATATGCTGAAAACAACTAAATGGATACATTTCTATTTTTTTGGAATCATGTTGTACAAATAATATCTAATACATTATACAACAGGATATCACAATGTCAGCTTGGCAGGGAGTGAATAGGGTGTACACTACCTAATAATACTTGCTACAATATTGTACTCGCCTACTCGCCTACCCTGTAAAACATCTGTGCCCAGGTGTCCTAGGCCAACCAGCATTTAAAACTAATAGATCATTTCATCTCAGAGGGCCCTTGTGGTGAACAGTTTTCGCGTCCCTCTTGCTTTAAAATGCAAATTTTCTTAATGCTAGATATTTCTCCTATTGCTGAAGCATCATATTACCTGCATGTGAATGCTAACAACGAGCTTCTCCTTTTTGCTCTGTTAAGCCCCCCATACACCTTAAGATCGATCCATAGATTTCCATTAGATCTACCAACAACTGTGTAGTATAGTGGCCTCCCTGATAGAATACATTGTGATTGGAAGGATTAGAAAGGTCCTCATATTACATGGTTTTGGTAGAACAGAATTTGATTGTACAGAAATTGTATGGAAAGAGTGTAAGGTGTATGGGGGCCTTTACATAGACCAGTGAAATTTTGTTATATTGGTTTGATATGACATAACTTGTTATATTGGTTTGATATGACATAATTTATTATATTGGTTTGATGTGACATAATTTAATATTACCCATAAGTATTTAATTCTAATTTAACATATTTAATAATAGGTAATGATGTGTTAGCTCGACACTAATGGATTCATAGTCCTTCTAACCCCTACATAAATGTTTCATTTTTATTGAGATTTTCTTTTTTTTTAATAAATAACTTACAGAAAACATTATGAATGCTGCAGCAATGTATACTTCTACTCCATGACGCTTTAAAGTTTGTGTGACAGGAGGAAAACTTTTGATTTAAAAAAAGTTCTTGCTGCCTGTATCTTTGTATTTGCTGAACATTTGTTATATTTACTAAAGTAACCTCTTCCTTGTATATTTTTATGTCTTGTTTAGTTTTAGTTGCCCAGATCCTAATATATTAACATATATGCAGTAGCACCGAATCTGACCTGTAAAAAGCATCAGTACATATTTGACATGGCAATCCATCCTAGTATAACTAGGGTGAGAGGTTGACCACTCCATGTAGCTATGCAGCGGAATCTTTACCATTAGTTCAGTAGTAGTGTAATGTGGATATTAACTTGTTCAATTAACTTTTTAGTCTGTTAAATTTGACCATACATTAATACCGTAAGAAATATGGATACCCAATCTGTTACTAGTGTTGAGCTCGAATATTCGAATGCCGAATATTTTTCGTGAATATTGGCAATTCGAGAATTCACCAATATCGCGAATATCTCGGCGGATATTCGCAATCCCGAATATTCGCAATATGGCCATGTATTGCGAAATTAATATGTGCATTGCGAAAATAAACATAGCATGTGACCATTCATTTTAAAGATTTTCGCGATGCGAATATGATTTTCGCAATCCATGGTATTACCGCGAATATTGCCTATGCTGCTCATCACTATCTGTTACCACTGACTGCCTCTACAGTGGATATAAAAAGTCCACACACCCCTGGTAAAATGTCAGGTTCCTGTGCTGTACAAAATTAGACAAAGATAAATCATTTCAGATTTGTTTCAGGTGGAGGGAAGAAAAATATAAAAATAAAATAATGTGCTTGCATAAGAATGCACACCCTTAAACTAATACTTTGTTCAAGCACCTTTTGATGTTATTACAGCACTCTGGGTCTATCAGCATGGCACATTGTGACTTGGCAAGATTTGCCCACACTTCTTTGCAGAAACACTCCAGATTGTGAGGGCATCTCCTGTGCACAGCCCTCTTCAGATCACCCCACAGATTTTCAATCAGATTAAGGTCTGAGCTCTGGCTGGGCCATTCCAAAACTTTAATCTTCTTCTGGTGAAGCCATTCCTATGTTGATTTGGATGTATACTTTGGGTCATTGTCATGATGAAAGATGAAGGTCCTCTTCATATTCAGCTTTCTAGCAGAAGCCTGAAGGTTTTGTGCCAATATTGATTGGTATTTGTAACTGTTCATAATTCCCTCACACATCCTAACTAAGGCCCCAGTTCAAGCTAAAGATGAGGTGCCACCACCATGCTTCACTGTGGGTATGGTGTTCTTTTGGTGATGTGCAGCATTGTATAGTATAGTGGAAAGATGAAAGCCTTTACTAACGAAGAAAAACATCTACATGGCTACATTTTGCAAAAACACACTTAAGTCTCCCGAAAGCAAGAGTGAACAGGTGTTATGGTCTGATGAAACCAAGGTTGAACTTTTTGGCCATAGTTCCAAAAGATATGTTTGGCACACCAAAAGAACACCATACACACAGTAAAGCATGGGGGTGGCTCACAGTGTCCGATTATGCTTGAATCCATTACAACATTAAGCAGTGTATGCCCAGCTTAACTCTTAACAGCATGACTAGTGATAAAATCACTGGTAAGATGATCCTTCTGAATGTTTTACATGACTTTAATGTAATCGGTGTACTTTTTGTGCCCCATAGGCTGTTTTAGGTAACTCTACTTACTTTAGGGGAAATTCTTGCACATACCGAGGAAACAAATGCATTAATAAAGTATATTTATCTATAAAAGCAAAACATCTAATCATATTATCTGTAATTAAAGTCAACACAATACAAATACAGGATATTTTGTAATAGAGAAAAGCCCAATTACTCCTGGGGAGTTAAGCTGTCATACAAAAGATTAGCCTGGATATGTAGATATAAATACATCACAGCACCCTAAGCTGCTTTAGCTCTAGACAGCTCAAGAAGGCACAGAAAAGAATGTGTAACACACAGTGTTTATGATGCCAAGTCTATCAACACAACAAACACACACACCACCCTAACTGTATTTATTACTGCACTAGATTTACTAATTATAAACCTTGATGTTTCACTCATACTAAGACCTGGATAATGGGTTAGCGCTAGTCTGCTGGTTGTCTCCCCATGATATGAGGAGTAATTAGAGATTGTCAAATTTTTCGACTTGCTAACTTTGTGAGCTAATTGCAAAGCCTTTGAAAATGGTATCATCACCAAAATTGCTGTAGATGTAAAGAAGCCTTTAGGGACCATTTGAAAAAAAAACCTTGTTCTAGCACTTGTAGTTTTAGCATAAATTACATAAAAAAATAAAGTCGAAAAAATTTGACCATCTCTAGTAGAAATACACAATAACTGTTTCCAGGAGTTCACAATCTTATGTCCCTACCATAGTCATGTATAGGGAACTAACACAGTCATATGTAACTAACATAGGAGAATTTATTTGGGGAAGGCAATTAACCTAATGCATATCTTTGGAGTGTGGGAGGAAACCGGAGCACCCAAAGAAAACCCACACAGACACAGGCAGAACATACAAACTCCTTGCAGATAGTGCGCAGGCCAGGATTTGAACTTAGGACTCTAGCGCTGCATGGTCAGAGTGCTTACCACCTGAGCCACCATGCTGCCCCTGCACTTAGCACTCTCCTTTAGTGGAAGTAATGTTATATTCAATTGGCCACTTATGTCTCCAAATTTTCCTCTGTTCCAGGGCTACAGCCTTTGTCAGTCTCTTTAGGGTCAAGATTTTCAGGAATGTTGGATGCTTATGTGCCATGCTGCATGCTGTGTTTTTTTTCCCCTCAAAAGTCAATGCCACTGCTGAGTGTTGTGCGCATGTGAGCTGGAGAAAGGAACCACAATGCATTGATGGAGACACCAGAAGTGTTGTATACAAACAAAACTGTGGAAATTTAGAAAATCGATCATTTAAATAGGGTGATTGAAAATCTATTCCTTTTTACCAGAATCAATCGAAGTGTTAAAATTGAACATAGAAACGATCAATCCAATGAGACCAGATGGGGCATGTTGGTAAATTTCAGTTGATTGTTCAAGTATCCGATGGGTTTTCTAGGTATTTTGTATCCAATGGTACTATGGAGCATGCACACATGGCTTAAGAAAGGAAATTATCTGTTTTAATTCAATCACACTATGCGGTGGTATTATCGATCAATCAGGGCAGATGGCAGACAGTGTGTGTGGCATTGTGTGGGTGAGACATCATTGTGTGGGTTTGCTGACATCAATGTTGTAGATCGTGTGGCCTATGGTGGCGGTGCGGGTATGGTATGGGCAGGTGTATGTTAGGGACAACAAACACAGGTGCATTTTGTTGATGGCATTTGGAATGCACAGAGAAACCGTGTAAGATCCTGAGGCCTATTTTTGTGCCATTCATCCAAGACCATGACTTCATATGGCAGCATGATAATGCACGGCCCCATATTGCAAAGAATTTAAAAAAAAATTCCAGTTCTTGCATGATCATACTCACCAGACATGCCACCCATTGAGAATGTTTGGGATGCTCTGGGTCGGTGTATACAACAGCGTATTCCAGTCTTGACTATAAGTAGCAACATATCACAGCTATTGAAAAGGAGTGGACAAAAATGTGACGGATTTGTGTTGCACTGCATGAGGCAATTGTAAGGCAAATCTGTGCACAGTTCAGAGTGACCTTTTATTGTGGGCAGTCTAAAGCAGCCCATACACGGGTCAGATTTTCAATCAATCGACTTAAAACGATACATTTTTTAGTCAATTGATTGAGAATTGAGTTTTGCCCACCTGGTTAAATCGACATAAGCAGGCCATACACAGGTCCGATTTTAGCTCAATCGACTTAAAACGATCAATTTTTTTAGTCGATTGATTGAGAATTGAGTTTTGCCCACCTGGTTGAATCGACTTAATCCGATCAAAATTCAGTCGTTTTTTGATCGGACTGGATGGTAAATTTTGATCGGTCGATTGAAAATCGGTTCGGTATTTTGAGAACCAAGTGTGGTCAACAAATTTTTTATCGATTTTTTCTACTTATTCTACCTCACTTCTGATTGAAATTTTAATCTGACTATTTTGGATCGATTGTTATGTCGATTGCAAAAAAAATTTTTTGCCCACCTGGTTAAATCGACTTAATCACTTTTTTTAAGTCGATTGATTGAAAATCTGACCTGTGTATGGGCTGCTTAAGACAGATTTGTAAAGTTTTTTATGTGTATGTAGAAATTTTTACAGATCTTTGACTTCAGATCTTTGACTTTAAATCTTTGACTTCAGATCTTTGACTTCAGCTCATGCAAAATGGGAGCAAAATCAAAAGTGAGTGTTATGTTTACATTTTTGCTCAGTGCCCCCCCCCCCCCCTGCCAAAATTATTGGTACATGTGAGAGCTCATAGGAAAGATCTGCCCATGGGTGAAGCCCCACATACAGTGGCATGTATGTGAGTTGGGCTCAAACTGTGGGAAACAGAGCACGACGCTCTGTTTACTACTCGCCTTAACTGAATAGAGATACCAAAAAGGGTTCAACACTGCTCTCTATTGGTTGTCCTAGCCAACTTACTGCAATTATAAGGGGACATGGCACAGTGAACTCTCCATACCTCAGACACACTCCTTTCTGCCACACTCTGTAACCTTTGTTTTATATAACATTCTCTTGACAAAGGTATTACATTAAAATGATTATAACTCGACTCTAGAAAGTTATTGTTAAACTTCAGCTTTTTAATTTACAATTATTAGGAATGAATCTTCAAATGTTCTGAATTTTGCATTCCTATTCCAGCCTCTCTTTCTGTGGCCTAAGATTTCCCTAGCAGAGGCCACAAGATTTAAACATTATGACACAGTAGGGGAACTTTAGGCCACAGAAAGAGAGTCTGGAAAAGAAATGCAAATTCATAACTCCATATTGTAATCTGAAGAAATTATTTTTAAGTGACAATATGATTTAATTTTAATTACCTAACACTTTATAATCCTTGTTGCGATGGTAAATTTAAATAGAAACCTTATTGCCTAGCCAAAAAGCAGAACAATATTCTTAAATTCTGATAAATACTGATGCTATACCCTAACCATTTACAATAACAATTATGCTGCAAGTGTTTCAAACTATTTCATGACTGACAGTATTTTGATGTTTAGCTAATCTATAGGTGTTTCACCTATAATCTACATCCTCAACATGTTAATAATGCTGCTGTTCCAGGGCAAGCTACAGTGCTCCTCCATATATAGAAACAGTGAAGTGAGTTTAGCCATCTTACAGTAATATTTGTATTACTGGCTAAAGCAGGGGTGGCAATTTTGTTGGACATTGAGTCACAATGGGTTTTTTAATTTGGCAGAGGGGCCAGACAAAGAACCTGTAAAGCTAGGCATACACGGGTAGATTTCTAAAATCTAGCTCACAGAGCTCAATTGTGCTCTAATCTATTAAGAAAGCTACCCCTGCATGCCTTAATCAATCTCGCTTAAAAGGCTATCGGACATAACCGTAAATCACATTTGATGTCGATTACTTTAGAGGGGGACCTTGAGTCCCCTTCCGATGTAGCGAAAGCAGAAAGTGGCTGCACAGCCTACAGATGTTATCAGATCAGCTCCCGGCAGTGGCAAGGGGGTGGGGCCTTCGTGGCTCTATGTACGAAGAGAGGGGGGGCCATACTGGGCTACCTTTTCTCTTCATGCAGTTCTCAGCCTGTGTTGCATGTTCTGCATGTGTCCTGGGTCCCCATTGAATGGCAAGAGTGATCGTGTGTCTTTTGCACAGTAATCTACCCTTGTATGCCCAGCTTAAGGGCTGTCCAACCTGGTCGGAAAATTTTAAAAAAGATACATCTTCCTAAGCTCTAATAAATAAATAGTTTTTTTCATGTCTTTACATGGACGACAACATTTTGTCTCCACATATCCTGCTCTGAGAGCTCAATGCCAATTTAATAGAAAAGGTTGTTCTGGAGGCCTTAAAGAGATAAAATTATAGATGTGTTATTACCACCATGGTAAGCTGTAAAACATTTTTCAAACAGAGTGTATGCTGCAGGGATCACTTACATTATAACGATGAAATAAGGGCTGTGTTTCTGTTTTTAAAATTGTCAACACTTCTATAAAAGACCATGTTCCTGTTATAACAGTAATTACTAGCTTTGCAAGAGAATCTTTACTGACAGGAAAAGCATGTGTTGCTGAAGCACCGAAATAATGTTACATCAATTGATAAGCCATTTAGCCATCAGAAAGGACATATTAATAAGTAAGTGACCATATGAATAAAAGACGCTGCTTTTGTGCCTATCTCTGTTCCCTTCTTACTAACCTGTTTGAGAGGGGCTAAATCTTTGTACACACATAAGATAATAGTTGGCATCTATGATGGTTGTCTCACCTGAATATAGGCAGTAGTCTTCTATGAGGAGCAAACATCAGGGTTTTCCTCATTCTTCCTCTCCCCCCGTGCTGTATAGAACAGAACAAACACATGTACAGTGCCTATTAGTTCCATTTTTGTTGGGAACGATAAAAAAAACAATTGTTTCCAATCACAATTGTAAGTACGTACATAGCTTTTTGCAATTGAAAAGCAGCAAAAAACCCTAAAACATACCTGTAATAAGTAGTGCTGGCTGAACTTTGGCCAGGTCCGTCTGCGAACAGGCGGATCGGACTTTTTAAGTCCGACGTCGGCCTGTTAGTTGGAAAGTTCAAATTCCCCACCTGTTTGCAGGCAGTTTGAATAAAAAACGGAGGTGATGTCACTTTTGGTGCCTGAAACGCATAGTTCCCGGTTTCGATAGCCAGATGTCACTGATGTCACTTCAGGTTTTCTTTCACTAGAGACTGGCTTCTCTACCCGGTTTTATGAGCAGAAAGATCCAGCCAGCGGAAGAATAGTAACCTTCTTCCCACCGGTGAACAGGGTGGGTCGAACACCCGTACTGTTCGCCAGGGGAAAAAAAGTGAACATGTTATGTTCGCAACTAATCTGCCTTGGGTTTCAGTTTGGGCACTCCCGTCTTTAAAAGGTTCGCCATCACTAGCCTAGTGTCTGTACAGGAGATTGTACATTTTCTTATCTATTGTTTGGAAATTATGTAAATCTAAACCTAAATAAAGCCAAAAAATCATACACTTTTACTATCTCTGTGCTGTCAATAAAAAAAATATGGTTACCTCCCGTGCTCACCGCTCTGCCAGTTACCATATTCAATTTTCAATAAATGGCAGGTCTCTGGGGGCACTAACACACATGGCCACTAGATGCCGCTAGATAATTAAATACTGAAAACATAGCTCAATAGGGGGATGTAATGACGTGACTTCCTGAGAAGTCACGTCATTACATCCCCCTAGGATAAGTGATGAGGGAAATCCAGGATTATATCATAACAGGTAATCATTTATTATCTTTTTTGACAGATTGTTCATATAATGGAGTGTTTGCCAGCACGGCACATAAAGTACATTGCATGAGTTTAGGTGCATTTTAACCAGGAGTTATGGCTTTTTCATTCACCTCTTAGTTATAGTGATCAGGGATCTATCACTTGTGAGCATATTGTCAACACTGGTAGCAAATGGATTGCTTTCCGGTGCTTAGAGACTTTGCCTATTTCTGTGACAAGAAGAAGAAGAAGGGTCAGGTAAATGAGCAAACATGAGCTCCATCTATCGTAAGCACAGTTGATATTTTCAAAACAAATACACTATAAAAACAATGTCCAAAAAGTTTAATTAGGATATTTTATTGATTTACCTAGTTGAACCAAGAAAGGGCAACAATTAGACATCCAAAATGATTAGCCCCCTCAACATGAATAGTCAATAGTGTACCCTTTCTGAGCTGCAGCTCACAGCAATCTCCTAGGTTGGTACAGGTCTCCTTTGGGATTTTGGCCCAGCCATTGCAAATTGTTCTAGCTGGTCCAAATTGCATAGTTTCGATGTATACTTCTGGTAAATGTCTTGTTTGAAAACCCAGTGATGACCTAAGCTTAGATCCCAAGCATATTTCTCCATATTCTTCCTTTAAAATGTCAACACAATGTTCTTTTTTTATGATGCCATGCACCCAAACAAGGCTCCCTGTGTTTGAGGTTGCAAAACAGGCCAACAGCATAATACTCCCACCACCATGTTTAATGTTCCCACTTAGGCGATTAATCGCCTGCGCTCGTGATTTTCACCGCCGGAATCGTCCGCCAATCGCCTACACTAGTTTGAATGGGCTTTTCCTCATTGATAGGATTGAGCCTGGTTGCGATTGGGGACGTGATCAAATCGCCAGCAGGCGCGATTATTGGAGGCGATTTTTTCTTTTAAAATGTTTTTTTTTTTTATCGCCTGGTCATTCGCCTGGCAATTGCCTGCCGGCGATTCTGTAGGCGATTAATAGCTAGAGCAGGCAATTAATCGCCTAAGTGGGAACAAAGCATAACTGTGGGAACTGTGTTTCTGGGGTTGAAGGCCTCTCCCTTTCTGGACAAACATAAGCAACATCCATGTGCCCAATCAGTTCCAGTTTAGTCTTATCAGACTTCCAAAACTCATCTTTCAAATTTCTAGCTCTAGGATGATGGTTCTAAAGCACACCATGATGAAGAGCCCTTACAACTGTGTTCCTTGAAACATCAACTCCAGAAGAGGCCAGGTAAGCAACAATCATCTTGGCTAATGTCGAGCTCCTTACCGACATGTCTTACTATTTTCCTCACCAGAGTTGCTGAAATCTTGCGCTGATGGCCAAGAAATTGTCTCCTTGTACTTGACAATGATAAAACGTACAGCAGTTCTATGAATCCCTTGAAAATTTGTTATTATCAGTTATTATGAGCCTCTACTATATTGTTTCTGAGCGCCAGACTGATTTCTCTGTCTTTGAGCAACAGTAGTTCCTCTCATATTTTTAGGCTGATGGAATGTTGTTAGAAAGTCAAGTGACTGCACAGGTGTGGTTTCAAAGCTAACAGGTCCTTTTCACACTATATGCATTTTTTAAAGGCATGCATTTTTTTCATATTATGTTTGCATTTTGCATTTGCGTTTTTGAACAAATCAATGGAAAATGCATGCAGAAACACTGCCTTTTTAAAAACACAACACATGTAGTGGTAACACTGGTAACATTGGCTTTCTATGAAAGAACACAGTACTGTGAAAACACAACGCAGTGTGAAAGGGCCCTCACAATGGGCTGATGTTTTTTGGCCACCCAATTATTTAATATAAGCATAAGCCTAAACATTTATTTTATATTACAAAATGTACCAAAAAAAATGTAAACCAAATGTTACAAACAGCACTGGTGGATGTTCAATTATATAAAGTTTTATCAATTGTTAAAACATTGAAAAAAAGTTAAGGAAACGTCCCATGATTCCTGGAGTACTAAACATTTTGGCCTTAACTGTACATCAACATTTTGGATCTCAACCACCAATGCAGATATGACAATTGCAAAGAAGAAGGAGATAAAACATTAAAGCTGGGCATACACAGTTCGATTTTAGCATGATTGATCTTCAATTCGACTTTAGATATTGATCTTTTCATCGGACACTAATCTTAGTACCACATGGAAGGTTCGGTCGTAATATGATCAAAATTTACGATTTTAGTTTCGATCAAAAAGCACAGGAAAGAGTCATATATAAATGTGTTAATCGAATACAATCGACCCAATCAACAAACAAAATACTACAATTTTAGTTTGGTCGTTGTACAATCGACTACAGTTTTCCAATTTACGATCAATGTTTTGATCGGTATCTAACAATTTTCAGATCAAACCATGTGTGCAGTATACGATTGAAGTCTTATCGATGTAAACTTTGATCTTTTTAAGTTGATCGAACGCTTAAATCGAACCGTGTATGCCTAGCTTAACACTTTTGTGCATAGTTTTAGGCCTCAGCCATAATTTCAAATACAATCTTTGTGCTTTCTTGTTTTTCTTTATTTAGTTTTTATCTTTTGAGTTGTATATTTTACTCATGTTGATGTCATGCCATATCTGTATCTATTGTCATCAGCTCACAGAGCAGAATTTGCTTAGTCAATGAAATTTGTTATTAAGTGTGGTAGAACAAGGCGGAATGACAGGTGAACTGTTACGGTTTATGCTGTATTCTCAGTATGTAGAGTAGTTGGAACATTTGTCACAATAGTCAAACCTGCTTAGGAGACAAAATATGTGTAGGTGGGTGGAAATGCAGAAGAGAGATCTGCCAGCAGTTGCCCCCAGGGATGAGATGGTCCAAGCCGCAGGAAGAATCACAATGTATTTAATAGAAGTGATGGCACGTGCTCCATACAAGGGAAATATTTTAGTAATGTGTTTATTTTCACAAGAATATGGTCCACATATAAAGGGGTTAGGTATGTGTAAACAATCAATGGTGTATTCCCAGAAACTCATTATTAAGTGTGATTCATACTCATATCCTAAATTTTGGGGGGAAAGGGTGTGTTTAGAGGACATTGTGATCTTTTGTTTCGGTTACGCCATTCTGTATTATTCCGATTCAAAAATACAAAGGAAACCATGTGCTTCCGGAGTTCTGCAATGTGTTACAATGACTTTTATTGTCACTAGATGGTGTCATGCTGTAAGTTATACTTCCATGTACTTGCTTGTTGGAGTAATGTAAAGTTTTGTGGTAAAACACTAAGCTACAGCAAGCTTCATTTTGCATCACTTATAATTTTCCATGTCTGTGATAAGACTACTTAATTACATTAACCCTAAAACATAATCATTTGAGAGGACGTACCAGCCAGTGACACATATCCTGTTTTTTGGTGGTTCTATACTCTCTACTATGGATGATGAATGTAGCCACCCACTTGTGTCATCCTGTGAAAGTGGTAATTTTAGATTGAATAATAGATTTGGAAGTAATTAACAAAGCCTAAACTCCAGATATACATTTATACAGGTAACCCTGTTGTTTTCTGCTTCAGGTGAAGATTAGAGATATGATAGTGATAAAAGAATAAAAGCTGACCATTTTTATTGCCCCATCAGGGATAAACAGGTTGTGCCTGTCTATTTATTTTTACAACATTAAAAGGTAAAGAGCCCACTCCAAACACAAATATGAATGAATAAAGTGAATATACAAAATGTATACAGTAATTCTGGCCTGTAATTATATATTGGTACGTTGGTATTCAACATGTTTCTCCCAATATATGGGCTTCCTCAGGAGATCGAAAGTCCTTGTCAGTTGTATAAAAAAAATAGGCAAAAAATTTCACTGCATACAAACTCCTTATGGTGCAAGAGGGAAAAATATCAATTCTGCATCGTTTCATAGCACTTGTCCTCATTCCTATTTATGTGTAGAGATGATCAAATTGTTTTTTGAAAATTCAATGATTTTGAGTAAATTGCAAAGTCCCTGAGGGATTATCAACAAACTTGTTAGAGATGTAGAGAAGGGTTGGGAGTACACTACAAAAAAAAAGTATGTCTCTAGCACAAATAGTTTTTGCATCAGTTAAGTTCAAAGTCAACTTAATTTATGCAAAAACTACATGTTTTTTGTAATGTTCCCACAACCCTATTCTACATCTCCAACAATGTTGGTGATAATATCATTTTTAGAGGCTTTGTAATCAGCTCACAAAGTAAAATGCAACTACCTCTATTTATGTGGAGGAAAGGGAAGAAAATGACAGAACATTCTTTGTTAGTTATATGTGTATTCAAAGTCCAATTATTCACAAAAATTACCCCATTCCATGTATATACCAGTACCAAGTAAAATTATACCATCATTTGTTTTTTCTTGCTTACCATCAAAATTTCAATCTCGGAGAGTGAAGAGATGGAGTCAAGGGGAAACACACCTGCGTTGATGTTTGTCCTCAACATCCCAAATGGCCTCAATATCCTGGTAGCCAAGGGGCGTTCTTGTAAAGTAGGTACCTGGCGGGTAGGGTGAAGGTCTTTGAGGTTCTTGATGTCTATCATTTGAGTTTGCAATTTGTAGTGGATATAGAAGCTATCACGTTGGTTGTTTAAACTGCTAATTTATGGTAAAATATTTAACGTTGTCAGTTCAGCCATGGTAAGCCCTATTTTGGGAACGGGGAACCATTCTAGACGCCTCCTTATTACTAGCAATCCTGAGGGGTTTGTAGTACTTGTATTAGTAAGTATGCAGTCCTATGTCCACGAATATCAATATATTATAGTCTATAGTTATTATATTATATTTTATTCTCACAAATAGTGAAGTTATCCTCAAATTTATATAGAGTCTATTCCTTGCATTAGGGTATCCTCTCAACCTACAAACAGAAGACTGAAAAAGTGGAGTGGACTAGTGTATGTAGCCTAGGGCTACATGATCCCTGAGCCCAGACCTATGAAATATGTCCGGTGTGGTGACCAAACGACCTAGTGTTGTGACTTCCCCTATAAAATGTGTATATGTGCATAAATAAACTGTGGTAAACCCACCACTGTGAAGGATCCTAGTGTCAAGAAGATAGGAGAGAGTTGAGAGTATAGGGTAAAACTATTGAGTGGAAAGTACAGATGTGGAGAGCTAAATTGTAAGCACCAAACAATGAGAAGGGAGAAAACTGGGTGTGAATTTGAGAAAAAGAACACAGAAGAAAGGAAGGAGAGGTGATCAGACAGGGTGATTGCTATTATGAGTTGTATTGAATGTGAAGTAGTGTGGGGTATGTGACATAATAGAGAGGGTCTTATTTTGTGTACACAGTTTGTGTACAAATAAAACTTTGTGCGTGCTATGTGAAACTGCCACAGTGTATGTATAAAGTGATCTTTGTTATATAGCAGACAGGATAGTCCAGGTTCTTAGGTTATAAAACATATTAGGATCCGATTAAGGGTTTTTACTTCAGATGACTTGTCTTATGCTCAATTTTTTGGAGGGTACTTATGGACAGGAACAACTGTGGGAGGCAGAGGCTGCCATCCATCAGAGGGTGCGCCACCTTTAGGGAAGGGAACTAGATAGTTCCCATTAAGGTCGGAGGTTGGTGACAGCTTAACCTCTCGGAGACTGCTGCCGCAGACTCCAGGGGGCTATCCCAGCCCATCCCCATGTGATTGAAAAAATCATTTTTTTCCTTAAGAAGCATCAAGACAAACAAAACAGCAATGAGCATGTATTTGGTCCTTATTTACATATGTAAAACAAATCCAAGTGGTTTTACTACAGCAAGGATGACAGATTGATATATATTGTGATATATGAATAACTTCAGTAGAAATATGTAGAAAGAATGGGGTCATCACCCCCAGGGCATACAAGAACCCCTTTTTAGCCCTTTTTACCCCCTGAACAGCATGGGGTCTCCACAGAGAATACTAGACCCCCTGCTGGCATAGGATCTGGTATGTTGTAGAAGATGGGGACCATGAATCTGGTATGTTCTAGAAGACGGGGACCATGAACAGTGTGCAGTTCACCCCTAGAGAATACCAGACTCCCTGCTGGCATAGAGTATGATAAGCTCTAGAAAGGGTCACTCCAAACAGCTTGGGTTCCCCCTAGAGCAAACCAGACCCCTTTTGGCAAGCATGGAAGGACAGGAAGGGGGGTACCCCCTGTCTTCCCAGGCCCCATGGTATACCTTAATGAGGGTGAATGGTAGAAATTTTAATGAAATAATTTTTTCGGTTTCGTCTTATGCAATCGCTGCAGCTATCCGGGGATATGAAGCCTGGCTGGGTTTGTCATAACTGTCACGGATGAACCGTGAGGTCATCCAGCCTCCATGTGTTAATACTTAATATTTGTATTGAATCTGTAGGAATATGAGATATTTCCCTGTATTGACACTGAAGGCCTCTTATATGTAAATAGAGTGTGGTCTTTCATCTAGGAGGGTCGTACGCTTCAAAAGCAATGACTGCAATTATGTTTCGTAGAAGTGTCATAGAAGTGTCATGGGCTTCAAAGGCCTAACTCCAGCACCCCGC
>CM070034.1:62684404-62695260 GCA_036250615.1 Ptychadena robeensis | reverse complement strand
TATAACCCAAAGAGAGCATGCTCTAAGAAGTTCTCCATTTTACCATCACCTGAAGAGCACAAGCAGAGGACCACGGTGTTGGTGGCAATTTTTGGACTTATTCTTTTGGACTTTCTCCTACAAACGGACACTCTTCTTCAGCAACCTTAAGTATCATTTCTTCTGTTTTTCCCTTTTTATTTACACTGGTCTACACTCTCTTTAATTGTTGATTTTAATAATTATTGTATATTTTAATAACTTGTATTGCGGAAAATAAATGACTCTTAAGTAATTTCTCTGAGCCTCATACCTGCTTTGAATACCGCAGAACGCTTCCCTAGCTTTCTGAAGAGTCGCTACCTAGACGTTTATAGTAATCAGAACGAGTTTCCCTTTTCCCGAATTAAATGGGATGGTGGCAGTGATACCAAAATATTGTGTTATTTCTGGTCCTGTAATTTGCACGCTCCCCCTTTATGGTCTGACTGCGGCTTTTTACAGTAATAATTAATGAGCATAAGAATTATTAACGCATCATAGTTTGGTCGGTGTTCAGCAAACACAGCAAAGCACTGCAAATCTATCCATCTTAAGTATGATGTTCTCCTGCATGTTTAATTTACATACATAAAACGTACACCAAATCATGTAGTTGGGAACAGACTGCCAATTACAAATATGAAAATGTATGTCTAACTTTTCCGGCATCTGTATGGCTGCTTGGATGTAAACAAGACATTACTGGAATAGATCCTACCACACAGTTTAGGACTGTGAGCGCCAGTGCCATAATGAACAGCACACAGAGTATAATGCCTTCATTGTGTGTTAATTACACAGAAATATCCAATTTACCTAAATGACGTAATGTTTATCTAAAGCAAGAAGTTTGAATTCAAGAAGGAATTACATAACTCAGCTAGAAGGTAAAACTGCAAATCATCGGTTTGGCTTTACATTTTGTAAGCTTTGGTTGAGTGTCTAGAAATTTATTTTGTATGTCTAGCTAGATAGCATGTTATTCATCTGCAATTAGCATTAGCTTTAATGTCATGTGCCAACATTTCCAAAAAGACAGAGAAGATATGGAGCTAGCTATTAACTGAGATTTTGTTATAAAAGTAATAATTTTCTGGGTGTCATACAGACCCAATGGCTTATACATGTTCTTAGTCAATGACTCAAAGCACACATGTGAATTGGACATTCTGATTTCGGTTTATCTTCTCTGATCAAATAATAATGGTTGTCTCAATGTAAAGACTGCCAGATAGTTATCATTGTTAGAATATGGTCAGTGGCCCAGAAGCCTCTGTATACCCATATATATATTAGAATATAAGCCACATTTTTCAGCACCCCAAATGTGCTGAAAACATTAAATTTTACAAATACTAATGAAATACTAACTTTTTTAATGCGAAAACTACATGTGCTAGAGCAATATGTTTCTTTCAAATGTTTCTACAATCCTTCTATACATCTCCAGCATCTTTGGTGATGATACCATGTTCTGGGGCTTTGCAATGAACTCACCAATCATTTAGTTGAAATATTGACATCCCAAAACAAAAGCACATTTGCTTGGTGTTTCTAAGCCTTAGCTATTGCATTTCCAGCGCATCGTGGTGGCAACGCAATGACGTCACTGCGCACTCAGCACCTGACCACCCGTTGATTGTAGGCTGCAAATTATCCTGCCTTATGACTGTTATCTTGACATTGCCATTTCCTTTAAAAATTGTATATACTAATTACTAGACATGATACTGTCACACACATAGGTTGGTCATTACAAGATACAGCATTCCCCTCCCGAGCGGTCTGTCCAAGTATTATATGCAGGCAATGTCCTCACATCCCCCGCATCATTGAGTGTGTTAAATAAGCATAATGCTCAGAGGGTTATGCCAGGCATACACGCGGCGACCATCGCCGACATCTGCCCCGATTTCTTCCGGGATTGTAAACGTGATGACGTCAGCTTATGGCACCGGCTCCCATCGGCTCAGATTTTCCGACATGTCGGATCTCTGGCCAGCCGAGAAGTGGGGCGACAGGGATCTGTCGCCCCATGTGGGGACATGCCGATAAACGGCCGGATTTTAACCTGACCGACGGCGAGAGCGCGCACGCCCGTCGGTCAGATTAAAATCCGGCCGTTTATCGGCATGTGTATGGCCAGCATTAAGCCAATCAAGCATGCATGAATATGTGCTTAATCAATTTTCAATTTGATCAACTTTCATTTATATATAAAAGCTGTCAGCGATTTATAGTACCACCACACATTGCAATTGGTGCAAAGCTGATTCTTATACCGTAACATGTTTCCTTTCCAGTAATGAAGGTAAAGGTGTGTGTAAATGCTCCAAAATCTGATATAAATCTATGAATACACATAAAAGATGCGTGCTTGCTATTTTAAAAGAACCTCAGTTCAACATTTTTATTTACCTTATATAATGAAGTATAAGCTGAATTTCTTCACCCAGAATTTGCTGAAAAAACAATTTTGGCTTATACTCAAGAGATGAAAATCCAGATATAACGCTGTTGAACTTTTGAATAAAATGCAAAGACAGTTTACAGTCATGTTTAATTTTTTTTTAGTTGACCCAACATTGATATCGTGTTCAGGGGCTTTGAAATGAACTAAGCAACAAATTAGCTATTTGCATTTCCCACCCTGGGCTTATACTATCATGGCCGCCATCAGAAATTTTACTAGGTAATTATTCAGGGGCCCCCTACTACTAGCACTCCCCCCCCCCCCAGAGCATGCCTACCTAGGAGTGCAGATAACTTTTGTCGCGAGCTCCTCAGATGAGTACCATAAGAAGGTGTTTGGTACTTACCCCATTTAGGGTGATCTTCCTTACTGTCCTTTGCATCAGCTTCCTGCATGGTAGATTCTGCTGCAGATGGACCTCCCTGTTCCTGATTGAGCCTCCGATTAGCTGTCTCCATCCACAGGTCACCAGCTGGCTTTGGGTCAAATGTAACCCCAGGATCTCATACCTTAGTAGCCACACAGTGCTTTTCTCTTGTTGAATTCTACTCCACCAGCCCCTGGACCAGTGGATCCACGGCTCTGACAGCTGTGGAGATAGCCCTGTCTTAGCCGCATTGCTGTCAATGGTTGGGTTAAGCATTGCAACAAAATCTCTGTGTTCAATGCAGGGATTTTAGTGGAAATGGAGCTTTGACCTTACATATGCCTACTCTCTGACTTTTAACCCCCAGATCTCCAATACCCTTTTTTGGGATTAGTAATTTACATTCCCAATTTTACACCACTTTTTGCAACCTTTCATAGTTATTAATGTTTCCCTGCGGTTATTCAAGTGCCATAAATTTGGTAATCTAAAAAATGTAACAGCAAATTACAGCCACAATGTCACTAGTGAGCCCTTGCCGTCAGAGTTGCAGCACAGAATCTGCTACTTTCACACTCACATAGAAGAAAAGGAGAAGGGGAGCCCTAGGTGGACGCTGTGAGTCTCGGGGAGCACAGGCCTGGCCTCTGGGCCCCCCTAGATGTTTGGGCCTGGGACGGGAGTGCCCCCTGTCCTTCCCTGACGGCGGCCCTGTATACTAACTGAGATACCTCAAGTTCTATTCAGATCGGTAGACATTTTAATTGTTATATTGAGTATATATGGTAGCTGTGGATAGAGTTCAGAAAATGAAAATAACATTTAAGTAAGGTTGACGATGCTGTTAGAGGATCAGATTGAAAATGAGGAAAGCTGAAGGGATCTGCTACAGTTTCTAATGCTTTTTGTGTAATAGGTGAAGTATACAGAGAAAGGGAGCTATTTGCTTTCATAGTCGGAGTGGACTTTTTACTGGTGTGGCATAAAAAAGGGTAGACTTGAGTTCAACTTTAAAGTAACTACTGCAATATTGCACTTTTTGTTTAAGACTGGAGAAGTATGCTCTGTTGTTGTTCACAAGTTCTTTTCTCTTTCATGTACCTCGTGGAGAATGAATTTTTAATTCATGTGTCAGGTTTCTAATGCAGACAAGGAGAACCTGAGCTTAGACATATGGTTTAAATTACACAACAGTCTGCAACGCATTAGCTGTAGTTTTAAAGCAAAGGCGTCCCAGTTATTATAGCAAAATGGTTTACAATCGGTCGTGATATTTCTAGTGGGGCATGTATATAGATAAAAATGAGACTGTGTTATAAACCTACCTATCACTATCATGCTTTCTAGACAGCTTGACTTGTGTCATTATAAAATCAATACTACTATTCTATGGTTTATTATAAAGAATACGATATTTTCCTTGGTAATTATTCTATTTGTAATAAAGTATTACATGAAGGGTTAAAGCTATGGATCCAAAACTAGAGAAAATGCTATCTTTAGATGGTGCCCCAGCTATCTGTAATGAAGAATCACAATGCAATTGATCTTGCTCTTATGGAAAAAGAAATAGATACTTTAGTACTGGGCACAGCTTCTTCTTCTTCTATGCTCTTTGCCTCTATGGAGTCTCAACGGTTACAGAATTTGATTGGCATAGTTTCAAGTCACTGAATCCTGCATGCAATTTACAGTCTTGTCATGAATTTTATTCATCTCATTGATCATCTCTAATAAAAACTGGTTAATGTGCAAAGGGAAGTCTAATGCTAATGTGTACCTGAACACAGAACTTATGAACACAAAATGTATGTGTGAGCTCCCCCCTTCTAAGCCAGGAACACATACCTTTTGTTTTGCACATCTCGGGCTGCTTTCAGCAGATGATACCTGGTTGTATGAACTGACAGTGTTGCTCCATGAGAATGTCACAGCAAGGGTATGCAAACATACAGCATGGTTTACCAAACACACATAAAGGTAGGCAAATATAAACTCAGAGGAGCTTCAAGGAAAAAAGAGTCAGAAAAACATCAAATATATGTGCATCCGGAAAGTTTTGGCAAACTTGAGAAAGCACATGTACATAAGTACCCACAACCTTTGTTATGAAGCTCAAAATTGAGCTCAGGTGCATCCTGTTCCCCTGATTCTGCAGGTTAATTTAAGTCCACTTGTGGTAAATTCAGTTGAAATAATTTGGTAAGTGATGCATTGTATGCACTGTAAGCTATACAGAGAAAAATCATTTTCTAAAATTTCGGAGAGATTACTTCATCTAGCGTGGTAAGATGAAACTGTACACGTGATGTAGAATGTAGATGTGTACACGTGATGTAGATGTATGAAGAACATGTAGAACAAATGATGTAGAACATGGCTGAGATGAAGTTAATATGATGATGAAATATGATGATAATATCAGAAGATAATGTTGTCTCATTGCAAGAAAAGGTTATGTGCAAAGATGGAGAGAGATGGGGATTGTTCTCCCAGAAAGGAAGAGGCCTATGACATGCAGGAAGGAAAAGGCTATGCTAGGAAAGCAATTGTTAACATTTTTAAGATTTTAAGGTAAGGTTAAGGTCAAATTTTTTAAAAAGAAATACTCAGCAAATGTGCACTTAAAATTCCATATATATATGAGGATAAGGTGAATCTTTCAGCACACAAAATGTACTGAAAAACTCAGTCCAGCAGTTCTGCATCAGCCACATTGCTGTAAGGGCTAGGCCAGAGACTAACAACAACCAACGTAGCTGGCGCAGAACTGATGGACTGTACCTAAAGCAACATTAATAAATACCAGCTCCTAAGGTGGGCACACACTGGTAGATTCCCATGCAATCGACCTCCGATCAATCACAGCGTGGTGACGCCACGTTGCTGTGATTGATCGGGGATTAATTGAACGGAAATCAATGTGCACCACATGGGCACACCGATTCCCTTTCAATGGGGACCCGTTCTCTCCAGCCAGCCTTGTGTTGTGAGTAAATCACAACACGGGCTGCCAGATGGAGAGAAAGGTAGCCAGCCTCACACAGCCTCAGAGAGACATGCTGGCTTCGTCCCCACAGATCTACCCATGTGTGCCTAGCTTTATACCAACTTGTCATTGACTCTATAGACTTTAATGGGAATGTATAAGATTCTGTGAAGGGGCTATTGGGCAGAGACGTTTCAGGCCTGGCTGCAAGGCGAGGGTTACAACTGGTTCTATTTCACCCCATAAGAAAGGGGGTGCAGCTGTGATGGAGGACTAAAGGTCCGGCCGCAAGGCGACAGTGAGTAACCATTCCTAGTGGTCTCCCAGATTAGCAGGGAGGTGCTGGCTTGTATGGAGGTCCTAGATGGACGTTCTGGCAAAATCATCTGCATGGAGTGGCTAGACAGAGGGAGGCATAAAGACGCTGGACCTTGACCATTGGTTGAACTGGGTACGTGCTGGTGCACTCCAATTACTCAGGAGCGGTGCACACCTTACAAATTCAGTACAATGCTGTATATCAAAAACAAAAAGTCCTTGTTCAATTATATTTTTTATATATTATATATATATATATATACATATATTATAATTATATTTTATTGATACACATTTATAAATCCTTTTTTTATTGATAGGTGCAGCACAGCAAGTGTTAAGGTACATATTTCCTGCATGATATCCTCCTTAGTGATTTGCATGCAGGAGGCTACGTAAGAATGCCTTTGTAAATATTTAATGTGACTTGTACAGTGTCGCGCTCAGTGCACATTGACGTGCGACGCTTACCAAGCAGCCACGCCCATGGAAACAGGAAAATGCTGGACATTCTCTTAACATATCATAACAATAGGTTCCAAACACATTCACTGGCTGAAAGTCATACTTTCAGTGATATAAATGAGCAGGCACATTAAACCATCACTGTCAGAAATACAATCTTCACCACTGACAATTAGTGTAGAGCAATGCCCATTGGGCACTAAGAAGATATTTAACTTGTTTAGAAAATGTTAGCAATAACTGGTACCTTTAGTACTATTTGAAATAACATGTTATTCTCGGAGCAACTGGCCGTGTGTGATGAAATTATCACAAGCGGACGATCTGCTGCGAAATCGGCTGTGCATTGCAACATCTGTGGCCGGCTTTAGACTGTGACTTGTAAAATAACTGTAACTTATAAAAAACCCCATTAGACATAGCATTAGTTTTTACTGCAGATATATTGATGAACTGTTATTCACCGTCAAGCATGATCTAAAGTTAGATTACTTTATGAAATACATTAATGAGAATGCATTTAATCTAAGGTTCACTAGTGAGGAACAAAGTTCGGAATGCATGCCCTTAGCTGTTACCCAAAGCACACCATCGGGGCTATTTGCAAAGCGCAATTTATTCGCTACAAAAAGAACTGAGCAACAATATTAACCTAAAAAAGAGATCTTAGAGATCAGGGATACCCAAAAAGAGTGGTGGAAGAGGCAAGCGCACAGGTAAAAATAAGGACACGGGAGGAATTGTTAAATAAATCCTGGGGTAGAAAAGATAAAACGGATTAGGGGGATAGTAGCAAGGGCATTTGCCCTGAAGATCAAGTATATTTCAACACGAGGTATAGTGAGAAATATATCCCCATTATGTTTAACAAAGATCTGAAACAAGGGCACCCCAATTATCTAAAAAAGCACCTACATAAGGATTAATTTTATCACCAAGTGTCTATTTGTCCCCTTAAAAAACTAACATGGCTTAAGACCACTAGTATCTACAAATGTAACAGAAGTAGATGCATCTGTTGCCAATATATAGGCTTACCTCATTCTTTCATTTCTTTCAGGGAAAGAGTTTGTCATTAGAGAATTGATGAACTGTCGAACACAGTATGTTGTATATTTGATATCATGCATAGTGTAACATTCAATATGCAGGCCGTATCGGACGGGTTAAAGGATCATTTTTATGACATCAGAATGAAAAAAGATAACCCAGTGTCAAGGCACTTTAATTATATACATCAAGGAAAGACCCCCAATCTGAAAATACAGGCCATGCAACATATTACACTTAACCCCCGGAGGGGAGATAGACTGGCCAAACTATCCAGACAAGAGGTTTACTAGATTTATCACCTTGACACTGGGAGATTACCCACTTCTGGGAATAAATAGGCTCTGTAACATCTATATAGTCTCTACAGACTTTAGAGCACCAGTGATCCCAAAGGTTTGGGAACCTAATCAAGTAACAATTAAATTAATTAATTATTTGTTATAAAATAGGAATCAAATAAATAAACTGGAGAGGAAGACTTTCATTGTTTATCCTATTCGATCTAATAGCGATATAAATGATCCAGACTGGCCTTACGGTTAAACTGAGGAATTGAACGAATGGGTTGGAGAAAATATATATATGTATTTCTAGTTAAATTCAAGTCTCTAGTTAGAGGTCTATTCATGTTCTGTTGGTGTTGAATTGTGCAAGGCAACATATGCCTTGTCAACTGATGCTCTGTCTTTGCTTAACTGTGCTAAAGGTGATATATATGAAAAATATTTTTATATTTTCATGTTTATATTGATAATAACATGTAAACATTCACAGTTCAGGGTGGAAAAAGTATGTGAACCTTTGGACTTAATAACTGGTTGACCCTCCTTTGGCAGCAATAACCTCAACCAAATATTTCCTGCAGTTGCAGATCAGACCTGCACAACAATCTGGAGTAATTTTGGACCACTCCTCTTCACAAAACTGTTTAGGTGTAGCAATTTTCTTGGGATGTCTGGTGTGAATCGAATGGCTCTCTTAAGGTCATGCCACATCATTCCAAACTCTAACTGTCCCACTCCAGAAAGCGTATTTTGTTCTGTTGAAGCCATTCTTTTGTTGAATGACTTGTATGATTTGGGTCATTGTCCTGTTGCATCACCCATCCTCTGCAGAGCTTCAGTTGGCAGACAGGTGGTGTAACGTTTTCCTGCAAAATGTCTTAATAAACTCTGGAATTCATTTTTCCATCAATGACAACAATCTGTCCAGGCCCTGAGGCAGCAAAGCAGCCCCAAACCTTGATGCTCCATCCACCATGTTTTACAGTAGGGATGAGGTTTTGATGTGGGTGTGCTGTGCCTTTTTTTCCTACACACATGTCAACAAAAATGTTAGCATGTGCCAGAGTTTTCTGCAAGTCTTTAGCTGACACTCTAGAATTATTTATTAAGCATTTTGCACTGTGCTCTTGCAGTCATCTTAACATGTCGACTATGCCTAGGGAGGGTAGCAACAGTACTAAACTTTCTCTGTTTAAAGACAATCTGTCTAAAGCTGGCCATACACCTTTAGATCTCTCTGTCAGATATCCTTTAGATCTGCCAACAACTATGTAGTAAAGGGTCATCTGAACACAGGTAGACTTGATTGTTTTGAAAGTGCCTCATATTACATGGTTTTGGTAAACAAAAGGAGATCTGAAAGAAATCTGATAGAGAACACATGAACATCAAGGATTTTGGAGATACTTTTGTACCCCTTCCAGCTTCATGCAAGTCAACAATTCTTGATCATAGGTCTTCTGAGAGCTCTTTTCTGCAAGACATGGTTCACATCAGACAGTGCTCCTTGAAACCAGTAAACCCTATGTTTTTTTTTAAAGGGCAGGATAGCTTTTACCAACACCTTCAATATCATCACACTGATTGGACTCAAGGTTGGCTCCCTCCTGGCTCCAATTAGCTTTTGAAGAAGTCATTAGGCTAGGGGTTCACATACTTTTCCCACCCTGCACTGTGAATGTTTACATGTTATGTTCAATAAAAACATGAAAACAAATACTGTTTGTGTAGTATTATTTTAAGCAGACTGTGTTTTTCTATCGGTGTGACTTCACGTAATACTAAAAGGTCCACATACTTTTTCTTAAAACTGTACCCACCACTGCATGCATATCCCTGGGTCACTAATGCTATATACATTTGAAGCAAGAAACTCACACAAGTGCTCTGGTACATGTAGTCTTAGGGAAAGAACACGTCTATAGGCAAGAGGGGGAGTCCTGAAACAGGAAGTTAAAACCAGCACTGGGACAGGAAGACAGATGAAAAAAAATTTTTTTGTAAAAAAGAAATGTCAATCTATTAACCGCACTGGCTGTCTAATTTTTTTATTTTTTGAGTAAACCACTTCTTAAAGTGAAACAAAAAAAAAACAAATCAGCTTGGGGTTAATTTAATGGTTAATGGAAATCCACCTCAAGCCACACTTGAGGGTTAAATATTGCTTGTAGATTAGATGATTTTTATGATGTTTTAATAACCCTTTAAAACAGTTTTCTAAAACATTACTTTAAGATCTATCTATCTATCTATCTATCTATCTATCTATCTATCTATCTATCTATCTATCTATCTATCTATCTATCTATCTATCTATCTATCTATCTATCTATCTATCTATCTATCTATCTATCTATCTATCTATCTATCTATCTATCTATCTATCTATCTATCTATCTATCTATCTATCTATCTATCTATCTATCTATCTATCTATCTATCTATATCTCATATTTAAAACTTTACTTTGCATATTTAAGATTGAACTTGATCTAGTCCTGGTAATGCATGAAAACCTCTATTTAAAAAGGTTCCAGGGAATCCGTGAGGCCTCTAATAGGGAAGTTGCTCAGAGGCTGCACAGGTTGCACAAACTGACTCATATTTTTTGAACTTGCTCAGTGGTGGGGACAAGCTTGATGTTGTTCAGGCTTTCATAGAATTTTTTTTCAGTTTTCTTGCCAGCTGAAAGCTCTCTTATAGCTTAAAAAAGTGACACAAGAGTCTGGTAATAACCTGCCAGCCACACTGACGTCAGTAGATGAGAGTAACTAGTTATACGCATATATAACACGAAAAGCCACTGTGTAACAAACTGCCCTTTGAAATATCACATATGACCTTTATTATTGGTGAGTAGAGATGGTCAAATTTTTCGACTTGCTA
>CM070034.1:62651273-62684304 GCA_036250615.1 Ptychadena robeensis | reverse complement strand
TCTCCAGCAAGTTTGGTGATGATACCATGTTCAGGGGCTTTGCAATTAAGTCGAAAGCGTTGAAATGGTCGAATTTTTTTAAAAAAATTCGACCATCTCTATTGGTGAGAACTATTCGTTTTTTTATTACCACTGCAAAAAAATTCAAAAGTATATCAAAAGCCATTTTGTTATTTTTTAGTTTTGGATAAATTAGAAACATATTTAAGCGTGTGTATCCGCTAAGGAGGATTTTGATTATGAAAGTGTTGTAAACAGGTAAACCTGAAAGAAGTTTACGTATTAAATAAGAGTGAATATCTTCTAAATTGGGCATCTTTACAAGTTAAAGAGAGGCTTTTTCGTTAAAGGAGAGATTGGCTCTGACTTCCTATGTATTTACAGAAAAGTAAGTAAAGAGAAATCCAGATGACAAAAAAAAACTAAAATGGCCTGTAACTGTTGCACTTACTATTAAAAGGTTTTGCTACAGATATCCTTTATTAACCTCCCTAGTGTTTGAGCCGAACCGAGTTCATTCACTGTTTGGATTCGTCCCAAGCGCTAGAGGAGTGGGGATCAGGCAAACCTGATATGTCATGCCGAAGGGGCTGGGGCCACAACATAGACCTCCATGTTAATGGAGGGGCGCTGATCTCCCAGCCCACGTAGCAGGTGTCAATAATGATGCTGGCGATATGGACGGGGTGGGGGGAGGCAGGAGGACTCTGCTGTGATCGCCCTTACGGGGAAAATGCTAAGGAGGTTAATATACTCTATTGCGCCTTGACACACAATCACTACCAACACCAGATATGCAAGTAACAATATTATTGGGAAATCGCAATCCCAAGCCAAGGGTCATACACAAACATCAGTCCAAGAAAGTACAGTACAAATGGATAAAGCAGGAGACGTGGTCACATACAATCGAAAGTCAGAGCAAGGTCACTGTTGGCAACAAGACATTTACAGACTGACAGATAAGCAAACACAGAAACACACCCAAGCACACTGCTATACAGAGGCTATAATGGGCAATGGTGCCCAGGACAGGGTCTCAAAAAATGAGCAGATTGCCCAATCATATTGTGCCACTTCATGTTACAAGATTGGTGAACCATTAGCTGGTACATTTTGGCTGTAATAAATGCAAAAGCAACACATCCACCTGGGCTGCATTGGGTAAAACACATTCATATGTTTTCTGGGATGCAGCCATGAGGATCTACCCGCAAGGACAGAGAGGCACTGTGTTAAACACATCAACAAGGTCCATGGGATGCCGTTTGGCCGGAAAGTAGTTTGGGCAGAATCAAACCCTACACCTGACTGGGAGACATATTTTGGCCATAATACCTGCTGTGCAAGCTCCACTGACACTGTCTGCAATCCCTGGGGTCACCAATTAGGGGTCACAGGGCAGGTAAGTCCTGTAAGCCATAAGTTGTAAGTTATAATGGATGCATATGGTGGAATTAGATGCCTTTAACCTACAAAATACACAAAAGTATATATGTTTAAGTCAATCATATGATGAATTAGATTGTAAGCCCAATCGGGCAGAGTTCTCTACTCCTTCTGTGTCTTTGTGTTATCTTGTGTTCTATCTCCACTAATTTGTACAGTGCTGCGTTTTATGTTGGCGCTATATACAAAAATTATAATAATAATGGACAAACTTGAACTGCTAAATATAAATATATATACACATGAGGGGACCAAGGTCAGAAATAATACTTCAGTACACTGTTTTTTTTAATTGAACAATGGACATTCTTGAATTGGACATCTAATTTATCATGGAAGGAGCAAAGAACAGCCTTATTTTTTAAATGCCCATCAAATGTCCCACATATATGACATATATTTTAGTATGTTCATCTTAGCAGTACACATGAGGTCAGCAATAATACTTCAGTACACTGATTCTTAACAGGAATAAGGGAAAAATGCATGCCCATGCCAGAAAAACATTCCAACCACTCCTAACTAATCATAGCATCAACCTGAACTGTTGACATTAGAGAGGACACTGCCACCTGCATGCATCATGAGAAATCGAGATCTGGATCGGTTAAGCCAATTAAAGAAATGTATTCATCTAGTAAATGATCTGCTTTTCTGTTTTTTTAGCTCATATGAATTAAAACAGTTGGGGTGTTCTGATGATCAACCTATCCCATATTACATTCATTAAACATTGTCCATTTAGAGATGTCCAACTGCACACCACTGACGGGTGGCTATTTGAAAACTTAACTTGCCAAAAAGTTAATCAAGTCTTCTTAACCTCCCTAGCGCTCTTGTGAGGTCCAGATTTCTATACCAAAAGCCTGCCTGGGCTCCGATCTCCGCCAGACGCCCCCTTATCGTCCAGTACAGCACTGACAGGACAGTGCTGGATGATATGGTGCTGTCAGGAACGACAGGGGGTTGTAATATTATGTATTTAATATTATGTATTTAAGACCTTTTCTGGATCTGGATAGAATGATAGCTAATAATGGCCATTCAAATCACTACACCTGAAACCAAGCTGCCATGGGCATGCCCCCATGGAAAAACTTACAGTGCAAGAGAAAGGTCTGGCAACCCACCTCATCTATGTTTCCCACTTTATTTTGCTGTTTTACTGTATTACCCAAGAGGTCTGTGCATCTAAGGATATCACATGAAAATAGGCCATAGACCTCCATGTTAATGGAGGAGCGCCGGCTTTCTCTCTCATGCAGCTGTTGTCAGTAATGTAGAGCTCCGGCGAGATGACGGAAATGACAGGCAGTGTACTCTGATACGGGCGGTGCGCTAGGGAGGTTAAGCCCTCCATACACCCTTAGATCACTCAATTCACTCACTCACAATTTCCATTAGATCTACTAACAACTATGTAGTGCTGAGTCCTCCCTGATAGAATACAGTGATTGGAAAGTTTACATGGTTTTGGTAGAAGAAAAGTTGATTGTACAGAAAGTGTATGGTAAGATTATAAGGTGTATGGGACCTTTAGGCTATGTTTCCATATTAGCCAGATAGCAGATATACTTACCTGCTCGGTGGAGGATCTGTCTTCACTGCGCCAAGGTGCTCCGCCGAAGTAAGGCTGAACGCAGTTGAGTATGTTCAGCCTTTATACCGGCGGATGTGTAAACAGACCATCCGCCGAGCAGGCAATGTCTATGGGATACGTCGGGACCCCTGCTAACCGTATACTCTTAGCGGAGGGGTCCCGACATATAATGGAAACAAGCCCTTAGCCAGTTCAAAGTAGATGTATTTTTCCATTAAGCTGGGAAACTGTTTTGCTTTTTTATTTTGTTTTTGCAGATGTATGTGTTTGTGTAGTATGTTTTATTCTATGTAAAGGCTGCCATACACGGCACGGATTCGTGCCGGATTCTGGCGCGATGGATTCCGGGCGCGTGCACGCGGATCCATCGTGCCGGAATCCCCTGCAGCCCACCTTGCCCGTCCGATCGCATCCGATGGATCAGGGGCACAGAATCGGATCCGAGGAAGAACCAACCTGTTGGTCTTTTCGGTCCGATTCTGCTCTGATCAGGGGGCGTTGCGGTCCGGGAGGCGAGCCATCGGACACGGATCCCTCCCGGATCCGGCCGTACAAGGTGGGCTGCCACGATCAGATTCCCTAATTGGCTAATCGTTCTCACCTGTGGATGCCGGCGGAATCGCCGGAATCCATCGGGTGCTGAATCGATCAGCCAGGGAATCCGTGCCGTGTATGGCTAGCTTTAATGTATGAGTTGTTTTCTAAACTGTATGGTTTATAAGTGTTTAATATGAAGTAAGCTCATAAAAGTTAGTGTGCAGCGCATTCTTTTTTAAAGAATAGAGATTAAATTTCATGTTAATTGCAAAGCCCCTGAACATGGTATCATCACCAAATTTGCTGGAGATGTAGACAAGGGTTGGGGGTATACTACAAAAAAATGTCTAAGGGCCCCCATACACCTTACAATCCTTCCATACAATTTCTGTACAATCAACTTTTATTCTACCAAAACCATGTAATGTGAGGACCTTTCCTATCCTTCCAATCACTATGTATTCAGGGAGGCCACTATACTACACAGTTGTTGGTAGATCTAATGGAAATTGTATGGATCAATCTTGAGGTGTATGGGGGCTTTACACAATAGTTTTTGCACAAATTAAGTTCAAAGTCAAGTAAAAATGAAAAAAAATGAATTGTTACATAAAATGTAAATTTTGACTTGGATTTTGAACAGAATTTATGCAAAAACTTCATGTGCAGGAGTGGAAGCAAAGCTTTGGATATAATTTAAGCACCTGCTATTTATATACTGACAAGTTTCCATCTATGTATTTTTTGCAAAGCTTTCTTAAATATATTCCCCAGTTATTAAATGACTACTTATTAAATCACCTTGATTTATCATTAATATGTTTACGTTTGTACTCAACCACTTCTCAGGCTATTTAATTGTTGTTTTATTTTTCTGCTGTTATTGGGTAACATGTCTTCAACCACATATGTCTAATGTTATTTTGCTATTGTTCTGTTGGCACTTAGCAATAACAGACACAAAACCATCAAATGTATTTTCGTTTTATTTATTTAGGTCAATTAAAAGCATACAATGTTTCATTGAAACTCAAAAAAAGACATTACCAACACCTACACCTGAGTTGTTGGCTTAAACAATAGTAATATTTTACATTTATACAGGAGATGCTAAAACGTGTATTGCATGAGCCCCTAGGTTGTACATGACACCAGTAAAATAAGCAAAATCCATGTGCTAATTCTACACCCCATAAATGTTTAAAACCATAAAGAAACAAAAAGGTATAACTGATGTATTTACAACAATGGACTCCCTGGTGTCAGTTGTTTAGACACAATATGGACCTTCCAAACACTGTAAGACTGCAATCATACAAGTAATAGTAGTAATTTGCTGAGAAATCGGATTTTCTTTTTTTAAATATGTTATTAAAAAGAAGAAAATATCTAGAAAAGGAAGGCCTAGAGTCAAATATTCGTAAAATAAAATCTAGAATCATAAAGAAGTACTTGTAAAATAAACCAGTCATGGTATAATAAGCAGCTACACTATTATCCAGTTCTAATATATTATATACAGTATAATACAGAGGGTTTTGAGGTTTTAAACCTTTTTCAGTGTGTTAGACGGAGACATGTTTACATTGTGTCTTTAAACAGTGACTGCCAAGAAAACATTTTGCTTAAACATCAAAGCCCCTATTAATATGGCATTCCGACTCAACGATATGTTAAAGTGAAACGTTTCTTATGGTGTCTACTGCGATCAAAATACAGCCAAGAATGGGTTCCTAGCATATTTCGAGTGGGCTCAACATTTCCATACCAGATTTGGCAGTTTAACAAAATCTCACAATGAGGTCATTGATCTCTTGAGAAATACCATACAAATGGGTCTCCCTCTAAAATATGTTACAAAGCAGGAGGTAGAATATAGTCTGCTTCATCCGTGTTTGTCTTGACCATAACCTTAACTTATGTAAACCAGCTATCAGTCCAAAACTAATAAAAGCTGCCCGAATGCTGCTGTTAACCTCAACATTAATGTAAATAAATAAAGGCTTACATGTGTACGGTGTCAATATTTCCAGAAGGATCCTTGCTCTGTAAATATACGTCTAAGGTCTAGTACACACAAAAAAATTTTCTTTATGACCCAACATCCCATCAGATAAATTAATCACATCTAGTGGCTCCCAATTTAAATTTGGAAATTGAGTACAGTATAACCAAAAAACTACTTTGTAAAGAGGAACAGGTTTAGAGTAGTTCCTAAATTCCCTTAACACTGCATTATTAAAGGCTTAAACGGCTCGCTCTAAAAACACTACCACTAGACCTATTGATGTCACAAGATCTGCACCCCAACATTTTTAGGCCAGAGGTTCCCTTGAATGCTTTGTGTAAACCATCTCCAAACAATGATCAAGACAGTCGACATACATAACACATACAAATGTATCTACAAATGAAATATTTACAGACTTTTTATATATTTACACATTTCAGCTATACATATATCATAAATATTGAAAAATAGGTTGCTTTTCAATGAGTCAAATGTTCTACAAAGAGCACATTAGAGTATATATTCATCAGTGGAAGACAATGAGATGACAGAAGTGGTGATCTATATTTTTTTTTATGATGGAGTAGTGTTTAAATGTAATTTTCCTTGGTTATTTATAGCAGGTATATGGACAATTTCGCAGGATATTCACTTGTATTATTAATATAAAAAAAAAAGTTTTGTGTTCATACAAAAACAGCATTATCTGCTGTGTATATAGGTTAAATATTTATATCTGTATGATACGACTGTTAAAAAGCTATGCAATCTACTATTTATATGTAAGAACTAACAAAATAGTGTTGCACCAGTTTTTTTACATACATATTGCCTATACAGAATGGAAGCAATTTGTGTATTAATATACTGCGAATTAGTGGCATCACTAATGCATACGTCAAGTGCAGAACAAAATGGCTTCCGCAAAGCATTCCACCCAATCTGCATAGGAAACAAGTACACCTTAATTGGGGACAATCTGTTTAGTCTTGCATGTTACACGCATGTTCTAGGTCTCTTGCCATCATATCCCTGCATGCAAGAAAAAAAAACTGTACAATACCAGTTATCGCTGGATACTTAACATAAACCTAAGGTTGTCTGATCTACAAATTTCTTTCGGCAGTGTCACTTGCAGGACTCTGGAGAACACTTTCTAAAATGCACAAAGTAAACATTTTCTGAGCTAAAGAAAAATAAAAATCAGGCCCTGTGGTTTACGTTCAGGAAAACAGAAACAATGCTCAAGTAATTCAGTAATTTATAAATTAAGCTTTTAAATATTGAAAAATATTATACATGATGTAAACTGCCATGGGCTTCAATAAATTAGCCATTTAAATATATCAGGTATGTACCATGCGTATAAAATACCCGCAAGTAACATGATAAAACTGTGACCGTTACATTTTATTGTCTTATATCCTGTGTTGCTTAAATAACCAGGTAAAACATTTTGCCGTTTTAAAATTTGTTAAAAGTGTATGTTGGCTTTCATTTTTTTAATGTTTAAAAGGCCATTTTACTATAAAGATAAACTGTATTTCCCAGCACAATGCCGGTGACAGCAAAAACGTTGTTCAGTCTGCTTTTACAATTTTCTCTGCCACTGTTCTCCATGCTCAAGTGAAAATTTATTAAAATACTGACTATGTTTTAATACACTGGAGCAACCCAGTAAAGGGTTCTGTAAGCACTTTTTCTGTGTAACTCCCCTCAGAAGTGCATCCAATTTTGTGAGCAATTTTTGGTACAAAAAGAAGGAAGGGATGTGCCCCCTCCATCAGATGAACACTTTTGCAGTGTAACATTTACTCACTTCAAATGGTTCCTGTAGGCACATTCAAGTAATAACATACAAGTATGAGTAACAATAATTGACAACAACCAACCATGTGGCTTCAATAAAGTTTAGATTGTTTGTCCATTCTCCAGAATGGAATAAAATTACTTCCTTCTGCCAGAACCTTTGGAATAAAGAAGGCATTGTCTTTGTTGAGATGTAGAACTAATCTCTCAAGAGTCTCTTTGTTCTACAAAAATGGGTGTCTTGAAGGAAGTTGAACTGCAAGCAATAGGTACATTTCATTCTCAGTAGAAAGGTTGGTAGTGAACAATTCCACTTCAAGAAAAGTGCCGTGTCGCTCACCAAGTCAGTTAGTGTTTGTCAGGAGAATCACTGTGGGTCCAGTCCATAATGATCAAGGTCATGCTTCCAATCATGACCACAAAGCCGCTAATGAGGAATAATGTGGCCTACAAAAAAAGGAATGAAAGATGTTAATTTATGTAGAAGGTTGTGTTAAAAAGAAAAAAAAAAACATCATTGTATACTTTGCACATTGGGTACTTATGACCTATTCTATACGTTTTTACTCTTTCAAACAGTGTGCAGGTTTCACTGTGGGATGTCTGAGCTCACAGAAGGAGTAGTACCTAGTTAAAAGACTAAGGCCAGGATTAATATAACCATATATTCTGTCAGTAAATACATGTTTGTGTACATGCAGTAACCACTCAAGCTACAAATGACCATAGTGAAGTAAGCATTGACCTTCTACCTCTAGTATTTAGAGGATAATCACTACAATCTAATAAACTGTACATTAGACTTTAATATAGTCCTACTTTTGTTATGCAAAACCATCAACATAACAGGGCACTTACCCCTATCTTTTGCACTGATTTCATGGATTCCTTTGTCACTAGCTTGAGGTAAAAAGCAGACGGCAGGATAAAGACCAGCATAGCAGCAGCAGAGGCACCTATCACACAACAGAAAAGATTCCTTAGTACCTACACAAGTAAATTATAAAGTGAGGTGAGCAATATTTAAATATTTCCAATGACTCACCAATGAATCCAAAGATATCTCTGATGGTAGGGACAAAAATGACCAGGAAGTTGGTGAATGCCAGAATTATAAGTGTGATCAGAATATGGCGCCACCATGCAAATTCTTTCCCAGAGAACAACAGCTGAGTGATGGAGCTGCGGATCTAAAATAAGAAAAAGCAAAGTTGGTTTTCATGACAATAAAACAGAAAAAATTCAACCAACTGACCCTAAAGAAACCTTTAATCTACAGATACAGTGAAGGTACGCAATATGGCTTGCATTATATTACAGCCTACAATTCTATGGTTAAATCATTTACCATTATCAAAAGTAGTGTAATGCAAAACTAAACCTAGATTTTTGTTCAAAACATGAACCTTTCCTAACAAAGAGTTATTCATTTAGAGGTATACATCATGTTTTAATATAGTTTTAAGTATAAGTATTACATAGTTTTAGTAATAGAAAATGCAACTGTACTTACTGGGAAAATAACAATAGGAACGGTTAAGGTGACAGCTATCAGTACAGCCAGGCGTACAACAACAAATATAACTCCAGCTCCTGGAACCTTGGAATATGTGTGAAGTAACTCTGGCTCAACCCGACCTGTAGACAAAAGAAAAGGTGATTAAATAATAAGCATTTGTCAAATACTTGACTTAAAAAATATTGATACTAGATTCTAAATTAATTTTGACAGCAACAGATTTGACATATTGCTTGAGCATTTATAACTGGCAGCATGTGATATTGGTAAAAAATATCACAGAAGAGGTAGTGATGGACAATATCTGTCAGACTTACAATGTATGTAAACAATTGTACCTCAACCAGAAAACATCAGTCACTGTTAAATGGGCTCCATGCCCACCAATTCTATTTTACAGAATTTGTGTTAAGTACTTTAGTATGTCAAAAACGATGAAATCCCTCCAATAAAATAGGAATTAATGAGTAATGTGACTAACTTTTTAAATACATGCCGCTTGGAGGTTTTACTTGGAGGTGTGTTAGGAATATACTTAACAAAAGAACTGTAAGTCTTCTGAGTCGTATTTCTTTATATATAATATATATGAATATATAAATGAGTAAAAATTACCATAGAAAGTCAAATATCCGAAGAGAGCAGCCAGAAGATACATGATAAACATAGCGAAAAAGGACACATTTGAAACGTTCATCATCCTTTTACGGCTGCGGCTGCAGGAGAGAGAATAGGATACTTTTAGTATATGATCATTGGCAGTCAGGACTCTTTGGCTGACTTAAAATAGAACAGAACATACCCTTTAAGTTCCTGGTAAATGGGAAGGACAGCTGGATGACAGACAAAGGAGAAAGTCAGGATGGGTACAGCATATACCGTCTAGAACAAAAAGTGCAACAAGTTAGTTATACAAACAAACAAATAAATAAACAAACAAACAATCTATAATATCTATATACATATATATCTAGATAGATTATATATATATATGTATATATATATATATATTATATGTTTAAAGTCACAACCAAGCTAGGTAAATTAAATTAATGTTGCCTAAAATGAGGTAGCTTTACATAAGTATTGTTACCTGTGAGTTGAAGACAAAGTATTTTGGTTTGCACATCTCATCATCCATGGTCTCATTTAACTCAACACTGTCAATTGGAGCATGTGTGGTCAAGTGAGTGAATGTGTGGTTCAAAGTCATGTTGATGGCATCGTTTTCTAATAAAAGAGGGCATGGGATCTGAAATTTCTTGTAGATCACCTAAAAAGTCAAAAAGAAAAACAATTAAGAAGTAATAAAAACAAACTAAAAACAGCTTTTTAAAATTTTAACATGAAAATGTTAAAAAATACAAAACTCTTTTGGTACATGATGCAGTAGTAAATCATTTTAAGGCTTTTTGCTTCTTAGGGATTCTTGGTGCACTTAGTTCTCAAGTTTGCACACATGTTTGAAGAATAAATTGGAATTTCCACACTAATATGATGTGAATATGATGAATATATTTTCATATTACAGCTGAATAAGATGTTTTAATAGGAGTACAGCTCTAATGTGGGTAAAATTAAAAATTTTTTTTCCAATTGACGTCGCCAAAGAAACCAGCAGGTGTCTAAATATACTAGGTGTTTGCAACCACTAATATATACATTTAGAAAGATGGATCCTATAAGGATATACTTACCACAATTAGGAAGAAAACCATACACATCAGTGAAAAGCCACTTGTATAGCCCAAATACCCTGAAAGAGAAAAATAACAAAATTAATGATGAAAAAAAACATTGCAATCAGTTAACAACAACTTACAACTCTCCTCTGATTTACTATCATTTGTGTAGAGCTTTAGAGACTTGTTATAAAGTAAATAAACGGTGTGAACATGTCCTCTGCACTACATTGTTATTGCTAGAGGTTAAATATTCTGTAGAAGCAGAATGTAGAATTTTCGACATTGAGAAAAACTTACCTAAGTTTCTCAGTAGCGACAACGGTAGTATGAGGATCACAGAAACCATAACGACCAAATAATCTCCATTTAAGTACCAATCACTGAAAAATATAAAGATCAAAGCAGAAACGTCAGCAAATGTTAAGTAACATTTTGTTTTTACAGTATTATGTTGTGTACATGTTATGTCATACTGCTTTAATGTAAGTTTTTTAAATCCATAAAGAACATAAGGCCGATTTAAGGGTCACAGCTAATCAATTTAAATAATCATTTTCAAAGTTATGTAAGGTGGGGTGTGTAACAGTAACTCCTATCACATGCCTTTGAGGGAGAGTACACACAGTACTATTTCAACATTAAAACTAAATTCAATATTCCAGCAATTCGCATGTAACTGCCAGTAAAGGGCTTGTTTTGGCACCTTCTGAGTACAAGGTATTAGGACAAAGCAGGCCTTTGCTTAAGAGCCAGCAACTGAAGAGAGCAGTGTATTCGCCCACAGGCATTCATTTCAGTGAAATGTGGTGTGTTAGGTCACCAAACAAAAATACTGTGAAGCAGTGCACAGAGAGCTTTGAGGATTGGCCATTTCTAAATTCATTGGTGTAAAATACATTGCCATGTTAGAAGATAGAACGCTGCTGAAGACAACCAGTCTATAAGGTTCAGTATGAGTTTACAGGAGGCACAGTTTAACTCTCAAAATGTGTTTCCTGCCATATGGATAAGGGTCCCCATATACCTTTAGATTTCTCTGTCAGATTTCCTTTAGATCTCCTTTTGTTTTACAAAAAATATGTAATATGAGGGACTTTTTAAATCATCAAGTCTACCTGTGTTCAATTGCAGAGGACCCTATACTACTGCTTTACTAATAGGTCTCTTATCTTTGAGACTTTCTAATGCCATACAGACTTTTCTCTGTGATCTAATGAAAGTCAATTTAATATATTACTCTAATTAATATAATTACTTTAACATATTGACCATATTCTCCTATATGTACTAAGAACTGCATGCCTATACCTGCTTAAGTTACCACTTCCCTTTGCAATATGAGCTACTGCTGAAAGAACAGCAAATTTTGGTAAATAAAACTGAGGCGAATTCTCAATATAAAATATAACGCCATCAATTCTCAATATAAAACATAACTGTGGCTATGCTACAATTAGGTTTGCATGGCTCTTATATAACTTCAAACCAATAAAGATCTACCCAAGCAAGATACTTACTTAGCACTGGGATCAGCACCAGTGAGTTCCTTCATTACAAGAGGCAGTTCATACTTCACTATGTAGAGGTAGCTTGACATAGCTGAAAAAATAAAGGAAACATTTGGTAAAAAACAAGGCCTTTTCTTTTATATAACTACCTCTGATTCTCTTGAAAGAAAACAAACTTACCTCCAATATTTTGCATGGTTATGGAACCAGAAGCTGCAAGTTTTCCAAATAAACCAAACGCTTTACCTCCCAGTTGCTCATATAATAAAGAACCTAAATGATTGTAAAAAAAACATTAGCAATGGAAAGTTTTTGAAAGTATATGTAAAATTTTATACCATTGTAGACACATACCTCCTTCATTTGCAGTCTTTAGTAACAGGTGAATGGAATAGAGGGAAAATATCGACACAAATGTCAATAGGATCCTAGAACGCAAAGCAGAAATAAATAGGTGAAAGTTCCCAACAAAGGTGTGTCAGATCATTCATGTATATTAATGGATGTTTGCACTTCTGGCTTCCATCTCACTGTCTCATTACATTATTATTACACAAAGCCAGCTCAAACCTGTCATGTTGGCACAGTAATTGGGTGATATATCACATGTACAAACATATTCCTCTGAAGGATGCAAAATATCCCCTGGAGCCACCATTTCATATGATTTAACATCTACGCAAGCATCAGTAGAGAAAGTCAAATACATTCTATATTTAATCAAAACTAATGTAAGTTATACATTAAATTTAAATAGAAGCTTTTTGAAAGGTGTTCTTGATACATTTACAGGATATCTGATGGATGAAGGACCATACTTTCACAGTCTGTTTGCATTTAATATGATAAGTATTTAAGGAAAGATGATCAGTTTTACCCTATTGCTTATAGAAAGGTCAACATTGGTTAAATACAATAAAAAAAAAAAGTCACTGGTCAAATGGCACTGGTATCATTAGGCGAGTGGTACAACCAGCTGCAAGGCTAAAAAGTAGAGAAATAAAGGGATGGGCTTATGCTTTGTTTGCTGTTATAAAGCCATGTTCTCTTTTTTTTTGTGAAAAAAAGGATGGTATTGTCTAAAAGTGCTTTATTTTCGGAACTAAAAGGCAGTGCCAACACTTTTCAGAACACTGCACAATGGAAACAGTGTGTATCATTGTTCTTCATAAAATAATAAAGATTTATTTCCCAAACCTATCACGGATATGCTGCCCCTTGTGGTGACTAGTGAAATACTGCCCAATAAATACACAGCATGTGGCATCACAGAAAGCCTAGGCACGCATAAAAAAAAGATGCAATTACGAAGCATCATTGCAAATGAGATACTTACATAAATAGTGCAATCCCAGTGTTAGCCATGGCATAGGATAGCCCGAGAATTCCACTTCCCACGATAGCATTGCTGAGGTTAAATACTGACATGCCAAAAGATGTGGTCCCTGGAAGCTACGGATAAGAATAGGAGGTGTCAAGGATATATCAAAAGCATTCGCTTTTCTACCGAGACATCTCAATATGCATAGGAAGGGGTGTACTTACATATTCCGTCTCACATTTCTTCTTTATCATCGTAGGCTCAAGGAGGAAATTTTGGTTCTCCAGATCCATGTCATAATGCCTGAAAACAAATGAACACATCATCAGTTCTCTCATCTAGACTTGGAAAAGGGGCCAAATATTGTGCAACGGTTACATGACATATTCCGCCATCGCACGTGATGGTAACAACATTTCTGCATAATTAATGACATAGGGTTGCGCATATAAATAAAGAGAACTAACCCTTTAATGGATAGCTTCTTTGCTGGATATTCCGGGTAATTGAAGTCATCGTTGCTGTTGGAGCTAGCGCTATCCTCATCCGGAGAAATATTAAACCTTCCTATCTCTTGTTTGTTCATATTGATAATGTAGCCGAAATGGAAGATGGAACCAGACGGTGTTCACGAGGACAGCTGATGTAGTCTGTGTGCCGATCTTACCGCTGCGCTTGGCTCACTGCCTGCAAGGAAGGCAAACGTCAATACTGCAGTGTGCAACTTGAACCACGTGATGCTTTATCATCACGAGCCAGCGAGAAAGGAAAGAGGGGAGGAGGTTAGAGAGTGGAAAAGTACTAGCTCGCCTCATAGAGAATACAGCAAATTCCAAGTAACAAGGGCCGCCTCATCCCCCCTCCCTTTGTCCCTCTCCACCCTCACTTGTCAATCAAATACATTCCAAGGCCATGAGCAGATATGTAGTCCCACCTCATTCATTGCATTGTGTAGGGGTTCTCTAGATAAAGGATAATAGACAATAATATATTCTAATAATGATAATTATTAGGCCTTTCATCAATTAGAAGATTGCAAATGCCATTTATAGCATATTATAGGCAGATTATCATTTATTTAAATAGCACCAACATATTATGCAGTGCTGTACAACAGTAGTTGAGGTGCAACACAAGATAATACACAGGAGTAGAGGTTCAGGATAGAATACACTGAAAATGGAAATGACCAGAAACAATGTGATATAGGAAACGTTGAGCTAATTTAATTGTCAGCAACATAATCACATCCAGGTGATGCAACGAATGTATGTCTATTAATAATGTAGCAAGGATCAACTCAATTATTAAAGAAATACAGGGCAAATGGAATTGTTATGTAAAAAAAGCATTTCAAATAATATTTAGAAAAAAACAAAATGACCTAAATAGTCTAGTTTAGTTATACAGCATGGCTGCTCAAACATAAACAAATGCCCATAAATAAATAGTGAAGGTGTCTATACAATCTGGTAGGGAAATCAGGCAGTAAGAAGGTGCTTGTGTCTAGAATATTCTATATAGGGGCTGAGTTTACAGGAAAGGGAAAAAAAAATGAGTAGGCAGCCAGTGATGGTGTACATTGAGGCAATGTACCGTACATGGCCACTCCTTATTACCCCTCCCTGCTTCCTCGCTCTAACCTCTGCTCCACAAGAAGACACAGGAATCTGATGCAACCGCCACACACTATTGAAACAGATTCCATCCATGCTGCTCGCCTTCCGCTCATCTAACCAGCACCATTCCAAGCACATCACAGTACTACAATCCACAGCATTGTACTACAATCCCCATCATATTACTACAATCCCCATCACAGTACTCAAATCCATAGCATTGTACAACAACCTCCATCATTGTACTAAAATCCATAGCATTGTACTACAATCCCCATCACAGTACTAAAATCCATAGAACTAACATTCATAGCGAAGGTTAATGGGAAGATCCACAGCACAGCATAGTACTAAAACCCACAGTGTCACTTATAACTAAAGATACTCATCTGGCTACATTCATGTACACAAGTCTTGTCTGATAGATATCGATTAATGGTTGGCTACATTTCTTACAGATCTGGTCCTGACCAAGGCCACACTGCACCTAATTCATGTACAATGTATACACATCTGATCTATGAAGACAGAATACATAAGCACAGACCAGCTTATCTATCCTCTGTCTGTATATTCGGATGATGCATGAATTAGGGGATACCCCCCCCCCCTGCCTTCAGTACATAATCTATTAGATATATATATATACGGGTGATTTTGATCTCTCAGCTAGAAGACCCACCCTTATCCCCCATATGTCTCGTGTAGACAGCTCCCCCTTGCAATGTGACAATTCCGTATACACACAGAGTCACATTCGCCAGCCTCGTGCGGCACTGTCACCCACACACACACTGCAGATGTTGTCACCTTACCTTACCGATCACGCAGCCGGTGCCCGGAGAGTAGACGAGCGATGTATAGATATATATAAATAACACAGAAATAAATAGAACGCTCAGCCGATAGAACCAGCGATAATTATAATAGAAGTAGAAAGACAGACGAATCCCACCGGCGACGCTACTGCGAGTGCTGATCGCCCAGGTTACTGTGGCTTAATAGCGGTATGCTGAGGGGGCGGGGCAAGTCGGTGGTCGGGGCTTGGCTTGCGTCATTTATCAATAAAGCCGAAGTTTTCTTTGTATATCAACAGAGGAAACCACGCCCCCTACCCCTCCCTCTACACTGGCCTGGGTTCTGTGGGGGTCAAGTGCTGTGAGGAGGCTCCTGTGTTTGTTGTGCGCTGCCAGGGCGCCGCCACACACAGCACATGGCTGACATGAACTTGACGAGTCCTCACACAGCGCATAGTATTACTTATCCTGAGGGAGGGGGCAGCCATGGCTTCATGGAAGTTTTACAAGACACGAAGTAATACACATCTGTATACACTGCTACGTGGAATGCAGTTATACATATATAATGAGATATATACATAAATATAGTACTTGAGTTAAAGTGGTTCTTAACTGTAGATAAAGAAAAAAACACCCCATATACACACCTTACTTTAATGTAGTCCTTATCCACACAAAGCGATCCCTAAAGATAAAACACATATTTACCGTCCCCTCTTCCTCACTAGCGCGCCAAAGTACTGTACACCAGTGGTGGCCAACTGAGTTTATATGAAGTGCCACAAATGCTGCCCTCAGCATCACTAAAGGGCCGCACATAACATTCTCAATCTATACTGATGTGTATAAGCACTTTTTATAAAAAAAATTAGAGCTGGCATAGCTAGAATACATCATTTTTAATTTTGAATAACAAAACTTAATTTAGATTATTCTTCATTCAAGCATTAGGGAATACTGCAGACTTATTATTATCTTGTATTCATATAGCACCAACATATTATGCAGCACTTTATAGAGAACATATAGTCACATAACTAAAGGTAGCACAATCTAACGGTAGCCATACACGGGCCGATTTGTTACTGATCGGGAATAGATGCAACACCACCTTAGAAATCCGATTTGTGGTCGATTTGGACATGAGCCGATCTCCAAAATGGCCGATTCCACAAAATCCATCGATCAGAAAGGCTGCTGCATAGGGAGCTATGGGTCCACCAACCTACCCCGATTGCCAAACGATCGACCAAAAAAACCCAACATGTCAGTTCAATGTCTGATCTGATTTTTAGTCGATTCTGATATTGTTTGGTCGATCGTTCAGGCTGGGCAGAACCCGATTGATTGACGATCGATCTCGTGAATGCACAAGGTCACCAATCGGTCAAAAATCTAGTGAAAAATCGACCCATGTATGGCTACCTTTATGTCTCTAACACAGTCATATGTCACTAAAACTTTTTTTGGGCGGGAAAGCCAATTAACTTACCAGCATGTCTTTGGAGTGTGGGACGAAACCAGAGCACACCCACGGAGAAAACATGTAAACTTCTTGCAAATAGCATCCAGGCCAGGATTTAAATCTAGCACTGTAGGACCAGAGTACTAGCCACCTGAGCCTTTGTGCTGCAGACTATTTATTGACTTTTTTTGACTACATTCCCAGGTCTCTGTTCTTACGGAGCCTGCCACAACGCAAAATCACTGAGACGGTGGGGTACCAATAATAAAAAGCAGTAAGGGAGGTGATAGGATCCGTTTTAGCCTTGTGCTATCTTATGTCCGGCTAAAGCAGGGTACAGACGGCTCGACATTCGAGCTGTCCAATGTACCCTGCAGCAGCGTGATGACGTTATCATGCTGCTGTCAGATATCGGAGGAGCCGGGGAGAGCAGAACTGCCTCTCCCCAGCTCCTTCTCCTCAGCCGAGCTTTGCCTGGAGACCCAGGCAAAGCATCGGACATCGCCGTATTAACGGTCATGTCCGATAAGGCTCAAAAATATCGCAAGGGGCAGACGATATGGGTCAGTTAGATGGCCGTGAGCGCGCACCACGCTCGAAATGGCCATCGATTTGACCCATATCTCCACATCTGTACCCTGCTTAATACTTCTTTCATGTTAGTCAGCTGAGAAAGATCAGGTCTTCTGTCCTGACAGACAACACTGCACTGTGTGACAGAGCTGTATATAGACATTAGTGAGTTTGTCTCTTATGACATTGTCCAGTCTTACTCTATTTAAATGTAGAGTCACGCTAAGGAAACGCAATGTTCTCACTGCTGCACTTTGTCAAGGTTTTGCTGGATCACTCTATTTTCATGTGATGAGTCTCTGAACTGATGAAGGTAAGCCGCTGTGCACATGCTGTAAACGTCATTGGAATATAAGACATACCGATCCATTGAATGATCTAGAAACAAATTCCCACCTTTATTTGAATAGATTTTGGTGATTTAAATTCATGAACTAAAATGGATTTAAGGCCAACTAAAACAAATATGGTGCTCAATCCCACAGCAAGGTAGTCCCATGTATGGCAGCAGAGCAGATCTGAGCTGCCAGACTGGATGGACACACACCAATATTTCTTGGGTACAATGTATTTCATCGGTATTGAGCTGCCTGGTGTTCAGCTGCAATTCTTTCTGGATTACAGATCTATGATAAGCATCCAGATCAGGTGTCCAGTGGCTTTCTGCGCGGCATGCTTATTCTGGGTCAGTGACTCAGAAAGTACTGAAACCAGAGATAGCCAGGCAAGTAGTATTCTTAGAATGACAGCAAAGTCAGCTCCCATATTTGTCTGTGTACAACATGTCTTTACCACCATATGGTACGTGGATTTATTGTTATTAGTCCCCACGCTGTTGTACAGTTGTAAAGTAAGAGTGACTATAGTAGTAATATGAGCATAATTATCTATTTCAGGGGATATAGGGATAAATTAACGCAAAGCAGGGTATCAGTACCGCTCCCTGTTCCGTTGCCATTGGCAAGGGTTGTAATGAATAACAGTTCCATCAGCAGCATGTGGTCCACCCATTGATGCCAACTGCCTACAAGCATGTAAAAAGAGAGGAAGGTGAATGTTCTGACCAGGTGCTTTTTGACCCTTAGACCTCCATCAGGCCTCAGGCTCTTGCTTTGGTTGCCTTGTGGACAAACCGGTTCTAAGGAGACTGTTGCACACGCTTGCAACAAAGTGCTTCCCAATGTGCAATCTGACAATTGAACTTCTACCAATTTACTACACAGCCAGCTGAGTTTTGTCCATAATCCCTGTCATGCTTTCTGACATCAGACTCTCCAACAAGGTAACTACTGGCCTGTGATGTAAGCACTAGGAGTTCTTAACTTTTTTGTGTCTCTTAACTCACTGGACATGTGCCTTTCCTGCGTGACTAAGCATGTAAATGTGTAACTACTTGGGAAATCTTTAATTCTGGTCACCGGAAACCCAATCTATCAAGAAAAAAAGACTGGGATTTATCTGCAGTCACAATGTACTGCAGAGTATATTTAGGGTATATTTCCATTCCCCAATCCAAGGTCCCATCCAGCTTTAACCCTGCCATTGCTGGTTATCAATTAAGATGGGGTCTAGTAGTGAGTAGTGATGATAACGAATATTCGGATTCCGAGTATTAATTGCGAATATCGGCAATTCGGAAATTCGCAAAGATGGTGAATATATTGCCGAATATTCGCAATTCTGGATATTCAGTATTTTTTTTCCATTACACATGTCTCTCAATGCAAGTGGACGAATGGGAAGGCTGCAACAAGAGCTTAGCAACACTCCCTGCAACCATCAACAGTTTTTAAATCCAAAATTGGGGTGACGCGAATATTGCGAAAATCGGCACTTTTGAAAATTCACGAAAAATCCCTAAGATGGCGTCCACATTTTTTTTTTCAACACGCCCCTCAATGCAAGTTAAACATATATTCGTGAAATTCGCACAAAAACTGCAGATTTTCGCAATAAGAAAAATTTTGCCGAATGCGAATGTTTTCCCAAAAATTTGCAGCATGCCGCGAATACAAATGTTGCCTATGCCGCTCATCACTAGTGGTGAGCCCAGAATTCAAACTGACCACCTTCAAAGCTTTTACAGTGATCTCCAGAGGAGTGTCATGTCACAGAGACTGTAAATCAATGCTGAAGCATAGTGCTTACTGTAAATCTTATGCATACCACACTTCTGGGAGTGCCAGATACCTGCTTCACACATAGATTGTGTTATGTAAAGGAACTAATGACTAGGACCAGGCATGTGACACTCCAGAGAGTGGGTCAGATGTAGGAGATGGGGTGAAGAACATATTGCACACAACAAGTATACTGTGGACTGTAATACATACCTGTCTGTGCTTTACTTTTACATTTAGGCCACACCATGCCATCACATCAGATTTCAATGTACAAATCACTAAGAACAGAGGCAGCCATTCGGACTTAATAGGCTTGCGGTATACATGTGCCCAAATACTGTATACTTCATTTATTTTGATTTTCTTGTGGATGCCTAGAAAAAAATATACATTCCAGACAATTTTTCTTGGACAGGACCATTATGATGTACCCTGATGTACTCCTAAAAGAAAAAACACACAAGACTGTCTGCCATTACTCAGGATCACTAAAGCTTTATTAACACATTTTAAATTTTCGAACACTCATAGCTTGTTCTGTTCTTTGGAGAGTGGAGGGCAGCTGTGGGTTGTTACTCGCACTTCTTTCCCCATAGCAGACTATGGGCATGGAGGTCCTTGAGAAATACATACTGATGGGTGAATCAACAACTTGCCCTGAAACCTATACACATATTATAGATTTGGCTGAGAAGATCACAATACATAGCCTTGGCCCACTATCATCTAATATGCATATGAGGCTTGTCAGTGGATTCTCCTCAAGTTTGTTACAAAGATATAACCAGTAAAAAGTTCAGGTTACAGATGACCCAAAGGGGAGACATGATATTAGAACAAATGATTTGCCTAACTCAAAAAGATAATTCAAATCAATAAATGATGAATAGTAAATACACTGTTACAGATTTGTCATTGTATCTTGTGAATACAATAGGGCAAGTAAAGTCTGTTATCTATAGCAATACACATTTGTATTTTTTTTTGTGATTGCCTAGGATTTAGCAGTGGAATTTAAGGTAGATTATTGCCAGGGTTACCATAACTTACTTTTAAGGTAATGCCACTTATAAAGTCAGCCCATTTAGGAATTTCCCTATGCAAGATAGCTTACAAACTAATGTAATGCAACTAATGTCTAAAATGTTATTAAGAGCTTTAGCGAATCAGATAATGAGATTCAGAGTCCTCTAAGGGTGGAGGGTGGTGGGCCTTGCAAAAACACAATGAGATACCTGCAAAGTACTTAAATAACTTTAGAGGGTTTGATTAGTTTAAGTTAAATGGTGTTGATTTAACTTTTGTTTGGAATATTTTATTATAGTTATATCGTGCATGTAAAAGAAGATGTGTGCATTTCAATGTATTGTGTGAAGTTTTTAAATAAACTATATTTTTATAAACATTTACACAGATGTTGTAATTACATTGTTAAATTAAATAGAGGGTACAACAACAGAGTTGTTCTGCGCATTTTAAAGTCCAGCTTATGCTCAATTAGTATTCTGTAAAGGTATATATATATATATATATATATATATATATATATATATACACACAGAGAATGTACTAAATAAGTACAGAAAATAGCAGGGATTATGTCTAAGTTGTTTATTAGATACAGTTCAGTAGTGATGGCCGAACATCGGCCAGGTCTGTTCGCGAACAGGCGGATCGGACTTTTAAGAAGTCCGCCGGTTTTTCACTAGAAGACTGGCTTCATGCCCGGTCTTTTAGTGAAAAGATTCTTCCTCCGGCACGATCTAGCAGGTTCTGATCCTGCCGGAGGAAGAATAGAGATCTTCTTCTCACTGGCAAACGGGGCAGGTCGAATACCCGTACTGCTCGTCGGCGAGAAGGAGGGCGAACATCCATGTTCGCCGCCGAACTGTCCACCTTGCGGGCAGTTCGGCCATCACTACAGTTCAGTCAGTGGACACTCAAGCAAAAGGTAACAAGATAAACTTTGTGGACTTTGCATCACTGGGTTGCGGTACTTTTTTTTTTACTCTTGGAGAACGATAAATGTTAAATTCCAGGCAGGTCAGACTCTTCTAAACACTATGGTTTTTTACTCAGTGTTGACCACAGCATGCCTTTCCCAACCAAACTGTTTCCAAAGAAAGCGATGAACAAGCCTTGATTTCCCAACACTCTATTTTTAAGATTATTATGAAAAACAAGAGAAGGGCTGGACATTTTCATATAAAAAATCTATATAGGATATTTATAGAGGCCTGTGCCAGAAGGGATTGGCTAGGTCTTCAGGCTTGTGAAGTCAAGCTTCAGCCTCCAAGAGCAGTGATTTCTATTGCCCTTGGGGTTCAGCCCCCTGAGTCTCAAACAATCCAAGTCTTTAACCTAAATAAAATAGCTCACAATTATTAAGCTTTTTTCAATTAGCACTCCTGGTGCTCAACCCCAATCTGCGGACTTGTTCTGCAGGATTGTAAACTCTCCCCTAATTTATAATAAAAAACATTTATGCTGTAAGTGGGACCCATTTTCATACATGAGGAAATGAATCTTGGAGAATGTGGGTTGACTAATATACTGCATATTATCTCATAGAGCAATGGGTGGGCCAGGGGGGGGGGGGGGGGGGGGGGGGGGTGCAGCTAGGGGGCTGAGGGAGGTACAAGAAGAAAGCCAATAATGGAGGAACTAGTTACAGAACGTAAGAAGAGTGTATGTAATGTGTGTGTCTGTGTTTGTCTCTATGTGAATGATTTATGTCTATGTATGATTTGTGTGTTTATATTTGATACATGTTTCTGCATGATTGGTGTGAAATCCAAATAAAGTTGTATGAGTTGTATTTCAAACAAAGTTTAGGGGGCATTTATCACAAGTATTATTATACAATACTGGTAAAAAAAAAACTTAACTAGTGTAAAATGGCCTTCAATCTGAAACTGTGTAATTTGAAAAAATCTGTTTGACCATAATTTGGCTCCACATAATTGTTACAACGTAAATACAATGCAATACATCCTTCTTTTGATGTAGAAAAATAAAGCATCCTAATCATTTTGTTTGCTATCTCTTGAAAACACAAAAAGAGGCTTGTGCAATTAGATCCAGTGTAGTGACCCATATGTTTTTTGTAATAAGAACTACAATTCAGGAGACATTATAGGACTGTTGTACTTTTCCATCTTTATGTAGTGATTCATCATTTTACTGTACAATGATGGTCAAATGTTTGTGGACACATCCTTGGTTAGTAAGTAAACATCAGCAATGTACTGGATGATCCTTTGATCATGTACAGTTCATTTTGTCCTTTTGACCTGGACGCTTATTGAAATGTATGTTAGGATATTAGCAATAGTGCTATGGAAGATATTCCCACACAGTGTAACAACTTCCTGTTTTAGTTTATTGTGACATCATGCAAGTATTTTTATTTCTTGTTGGTGGATCATAGGAAAATTACGTTGTAAGGGGAAAAAGTTTGCCCTGGATTCCACATAGTCCACTGTAGTGAATACACCAGGGGTCCCTCAAAAGTAGATAATGATCCACTGGTAGATCTGAAAGGCTAGAGGAGTTGATGGAGGAAAGAAGCCTTGCCTTTTTGTTTTATTTTCTTTATTAACACAAATTAACTTCCTTAGCGTTCTGCCCTTACCGCAAAGTTTTTAACATATTACATCATACATAGTACTCTGCTTAAAAATCCCGCCCATCCCCCGCCCCTACACTTCGCCAACGTCATCAATGGCACTGGCGAAGTGGGCTTGGAGAATGATGTCCCTCCATTAACATGGTGGTCTATGGCGCTGCCCCCCCTGCCCCTTTCCGGGCATATATCGGGTTCACCTGATCACTGGTAACTTAGCGTTTGGGACGAACCCAAACTCAGAATGAACTGGGTCAGTCTCAAACGCTAGGGATGTTAAGGTATTGGGCAAAACTTTACAAAATTGTATTGTGTCATAAATGTTCATGTAATTATGCAAGGTAAACAATATACATTTTTAATATAAAGAATACTTGAGATATATATATTGTGGGGGTTCAGCTCAAATAGTGTTCCCAAAACAGCAATCCACAAGGTTGTTATCCTCTTTAGGGCTCCTGCCCATGTTTATTTTCACCCCACAGTCCAAAAAAAAAGGGTTACCCTTGCAGGGGTTAATATCAATCCAAATTAAAAGTCAGTCGAAAATGACATTACTCCTGGCTTCGCACCTATCAACATAAATTGTCATTCTTGGCTTCCCAGCAGCAACAGGCCTGAGCCTCGCACTCGCTGTTAACCCCACTGTATCAGCTGCTCCAGTAACCACAGGCCGGGGCCCCACACTTCTTGTGTGTCCCCTGTCTCCACTCTGTCAGAAGTGACACAATGGTCTGAGCTCATTTTGTGGAGGCACACCCAGCTCCAATCACCTGCAACCAGTTGTTAACTCTAAGTGTACCTGGGTGAATAGGAAGGCCCACCCAGAGTCTGGGAGCCCTGTAACAAAACCAAAACACCCTAATGGTGCTGGGTAAATAATTCCTGGACTCTTTCCAGGACACCACATTCACACAGTGACAGATGACCAGCATGTCACAATATATATATATATATATATATATATAAAATAAGAGAGAAGAGCCACGCTAGGAGAGGTAAGATTGCCCAACATCCAGGTATAAAGATAAGGAAAGAACAGGGTGCACCCTGGGTGAACTCGGGGGGGGGGCGGGGGGAACCAACCAAGGACCCCACAATCCCTCTGTCACCAAATTTAGGGACTTGTTAAAGGCAATTTGAATGTTTACAAAAAACACAGTTAAATAATGTACCCCAATCAGGTCAAATAAATTCCAATGTATGTAATTAAAAAGAGTACATAAACAAAGTCACTTGGAAATAATAAGATACAGTCAGGAAAAGACATATGTGTTCATAAAGTCTCGACGCGGTTTCGCGATTACTCGCCTTCTTCATGGAGAATATACATATGCCGACAAACCCATGAATATAAGTCACTGAGGATGGCAGGAAAAAGAAAAGAAAGGGCATTATGGTAAATAGCAACCAACTAAAAATGAAAGGAATTGAGTATGTATAAAGTATGGCCATGCTCTGATTCGAGACTAGGACCAATATGATACCCACTGTGGGTAATACTGTAAAATAATCAATTGGGACAAGGTTTGTTCCCAGTTCGGAGCAGCACTATTTTGGGGAAAGGGGGGGGGACGATTATGGCGGACCCATACCAGGGCTTTGGTGGTAGTCAGAGTAACTGTGATAACAGATTTATAGAAGGTTAAAAGAGTAATAATAGGAGGGAAAGAGGTATTTCACAGAGGGACAGGGAAAGAGAAGTGAGCGAAGAGGAAGCGTGAGAAGCGGCTGTTGTCAAAATGTGTGTGTATTGAATGTGGGTTTTTATAACGCTCATTTCTTAATAGTGTCATGTGGGAAATGTGTGTGAAAGCGGGTAGGGAAAGCCAAAGGGGAGAATGGTGACGTAAGGAATGTGGATGAGTGAACCTGTGCTGTAATGAGGCTCAATTACAAGTGAAACATGTATTAACCCATAAATTTATATATAGTGTGCGATGTGTATGTGAGTGTATGTGTGCTGAACTCGGATATAGGGGGGGCCCCCATAGTCAGTGAAAAAACTGCAGAAAAGAGGCAGGAAAAGGATATAGGAGGGTCGGCCTCATGTTAAACCACCGCATACAATAAAAGTGCCAACGGCAGTAAAAAAACCGACTAAAAAAATAGAAAAAAACAAAAAAAAAAAAAAAGGTGGGAAAAAAAGAAAAAAAAGGGGAGAGAAGGAAAAAGGAAGGATGGGAAAAGACAGAAGGGGGGGGACCAAAAGAAGAAAACGACACCTATTGGACAACACCATGGAGGAACTCCTAAGGGGAGGGAAGGGGAAGGGAGGGGGGAAGGGAAAGGAAGGGGACAGGGAAGGGGGTCAGTGGAAGTGCATGCTGAGACTCGAAAACTACCCAATAATCATAGCCTCCTACATACAAGCTAAAGAGTGGTAGAAGGTCAGTCTCCATAGTACCGTCACCATTGGGAATCCAAGCCATTACATTATCCACACACATGAAGTACCTGTTACTAGTTCCAAGCCACTCCGGCTTTATTGTACAACAGTAGTACGTGATCAGCTGTAAAGTTAATTCAGCACATCTCGCCGCAACATTAAAGGGAATTTGCGAGGGTTTTAAAAGTATCATTATTTGTGTGAGGACTAAGGCATTGTCCAAGGGGGAGGATTGTGCTGTTTTGATGAAAACAAACGTGGAGCTGACCTTACGAGCTGCCCGAAGGACCGCCACCTGAGGGGAGTGTATCGCACCCACTCCCATCTATATAGCACCCCGCAGCGGGACCCGGAGTCCGTCCGCCAAGCCCTGAACGGCAGTAAAAATGAGAAAAGGGAGCGTGCAGGATGTAAGGACAGAGAGAGCGAGATTTAAGGGAGCGCGCAGTAAGTCCCAGCCTCCACACCCACGTCCCTTGTAGGGACGGATCAGGTTGGAGGAGCCTGAAGGAACATTCCGTAGCGTCATGGCCCGATATACAACCATTGCATCCGGGGCGCGATTCCCCCACCCGCCTCACCTTGCCTAACCAATCAGGCGACAATCAGTCCCATACAAATTGGATCCCTTCCGTAGCCAAACCACGGGGAGGCCCAGAGTAGAAAAGCCGGAGGACTGTAGCCAGATAGGGCCACCCCCCGCTAGGTTCATTATCACCCAGGGGGGAAGAAAGGAAACACCCCAGCCCGGCAACCCCCCACCCCATATATTACAAGGAAGGGGCAACCGCGCCCGCATCCCCAAAAAAAAAGAAAAGGCCCCCCAAACAAGCCCCGCACCAGGTGGTCCCCGGGTCCAAGTAGGAGAGTCAAATTTTTTGTAAGTAGGGTCACATCAACAAACAGTGGGTTAAAGAACAAATTAATATTATATTAAAGGGCCACTAAACCCCCGCATCCTAGGTCCTTCAGCAATACGGGTCTATTATAAAGGTAATTGATTGAATTACAACAATGTGACAAATAGTAAACACATTTGGGTGGTTTGAATCTTAAACAACAATCCAAAATAGGGTATAAAATGGGCCTTGTGAACGTAACATGATGTATGAATATGCATAAATTCAGTTCGGTATAGAAACTAAGTATATAATTAGTTAGGATGCGCACACATTGTTTGATAATGCGGGATCCGTTGGCCTATTGCCAGTTTGTTAATGACGTTATCTAAGGGAATGAAAAAGGATAAGTCTATACCGCAGGACCTCCCATATAGGTAATTCGTGGTGCTGAGCACACAGGAAGCTTTTCTACAGCGCAAAAGGGGTGGCGGAAGAGAGAGCATATCTCTGGGCGCAAGTGTAGTCACAGGAAACATTTAAAAAGTTTAAAGCCTCGTTTTAACATGGATGGATGTTTGTTTCAGGTGGGGTAAATCCACCTTTGTTCAATTGTGTAACAAAGTACGGTCCAAGTTAACCCCGATGTATCGAGGGGTTGAAACTCGATCCAGGACCATTGAACTTTATGGGGGACATGCCTCAATTTGTGATGACCATGCGATTGTGTATGGCCTACTGGTGTCTAAAGGTGGTGGCCAACATAGTTCTTAATAATGTGGTCTCTTCTGCCAGGATGATTCCAGTGTGTCGTGAGTAACTGACGAATACTCAAGTGTTCCGATTGAAGGTCAGGGATTTAAACTTCATCCGAGACGTCAGATTGCTTCTAGGTTTAAAACTTAGATCCGTCTAGTGTTATTATTGCTTGATTGAAGGCCCGTCGTTTCAGAACTTATTTGCTGGAACCCTCTAAGAGGACAGTTGCGCCTTAGGGCCCTCATGCCTCCACCAGAAAATCTTCATGGTTTTGAGCAGTTGCGCTTCAGGCGCAGGATACTGGCCGTAGGGGGTGCTCCTAATAAGAGGAAGAGGGTGTGAACTTTGTGCAGAATAGATTTGTAGTGCCTGCCGTTGGCTCTAAATAATGATGTGTTATCATCTAGATGTGTCCAAAAGATATTACCCAAAAATGGACACCTGTTTCTTGATGACAATTGAATGAAAGTGAGGTACTTGAGGTTTAACTCATTAGTATCTGCAACATAGTTACGAATTAATCCAATTGGAATTTGCTTCCTTCCCAATAAAAAAAGACTATCGATTTAATTAAAACGATACCATGTTGAAATCGTGGAGTAAAGTTTTCAAATTTGGGGGAGGACCCGAAGTCCCGTTCCCAATACCCCAGATACAAGATTGGCGTAGTAGGGGCACACTTATCCCATAGCTACACCCTGATATCGGGGTGCTAGTGATGTAAATTAAAAGTAGTTGTTATTGAAAGAAGAATGTAATAGCTGAAGATTTAAACTCGATATTAGTCACTTTGTTTTTTTCCAGTCCACTTCCTGGAGAAAGCTTTGTTGCTTTAAACCAAAATGGGGGTTGTTTTTATACGTATTGTATCAGGCACATAACATCAAGGCTCACCAGCCATGCATTGTCCCTGATACTTGTACCCTCAAATCGTTGAACAAGGTGAGGGTATTCTTAAATCGAGGGCAGACTCTCCAACATGGGGGGCCGGAGCTATGGTCACTAGGAGCAGCCTTCGGTGAGATTGCCGAGTCCTGACAATATAGGTTCTACCAGGGGGGTTGTTCCAAATTCTTATGCACTTTTGGACAGTGTCGTAAAAAGTTGCGTTCTAGGGTCGCTTTACTTTAAATACGCAGGGTATTGTCGAGATATACCCGTCTCTGTATGCGGAGTTAATCATATTGTTACTACTCCGTAATTCGAAATTGTTAAGAGGAGTTATTGATAATCGGACCGATACCATTGCTGTTACGAAGGATTTGAGGCACATGGCCTAATATTGATCATTGTTCATAATACGATATTGCCCCCTTGTCTGAGGGCTTTATCGTGATATGGAAATCGGATTCCAATTGTTTGAAGCGAGGGCTTGATCCGGTGTGAGAGATTGTCTGGGGGTTCCTACACTAATTTGGAGGTGTTTCCAAGGCTTTTGTTCCACTTTTTTTACACAAAATTATTAATTGTAGGATTCAAGGTCAGGGAGGGGAAGCATTTGATTTTTAACCTTTGGTTGAGGAATGGATTGTAATGTCAGTGTTCTCAGGAGTCGCTCGATGTCGACTCGTCCGGGAGCTGCTGTCCTCTCTGTTCTATATGTAATAGCGTCAAAATCTTTTAACTGGTTGGAATTCCTTGGTGGTCCAAGCTGTAATCAAAAGATAATATCTTCCCTGGTATTAGCGTGCTCCTTGTGATGGAGAAAACTGTACGTATTACATTTCTTGAAATTAGATGGACATCCTTGAGGACATCAAACTGGTCCAACGTTTGAGTAGGGAAAATCCAAGTGTTAACAATTGGTATTCTGGTGCCGATAGTGTATGAGATGACAAGTTGATGACTACAATTTTTATTGTTTTTTGACCAGTTTAACCTGGTCACTTTAAAGGTAGCTCGCAAGCCAAAACATTATGGGCACCCCTGTAATACACCAATACTTGTCTATGATTACAGTATGGGAAATTATTATTACACATTGTTATGACTGCCTTGGAGATTACAACATGATCTTTTATAATTGCAAGCATAATAGATAGTAAACAAAAGAATATATATACAACACAGAATTTGTGAAATGTTTTTTATAGGCTTGTATAATGTCAGATATATAATTCCCTCCACTACACCCAAGTTGTGATTCATCTGACAAAGCTGTTTTTTCCCTTAGAAAACTATCCTATGTCGTTGGTATGCAATTAGAGATCTGGCATAAGTTTTACCTGTACTACATTTAATAAAAGAACAAGGCATAAACGACCTCGTGACGATTTATGGTCACAAGGTTCCTGTAGTGGATTATAAATACCAGCTCCAAGGAAGGGAAGATAAACTACTGTTCCACGTTCACTCAATTTCATCATGCAAGTTCACAATTATGACTTTTCGGTGACACTGATCTGGAAATAGCAGTCATCACAGAAGAATTTACTCATACAGATAAGATCCACAGCTGTGGAAAAACTCCAGGAATACATCAATCTATTTGTTATTAACTAGGGATACAATGTTTTGAAATGTGTAGAATAAGTTGCATCAGTTTGAAGCAAAACATGGCAAATGCTATATTGTTTCTGATATATAAAGATATAATACTACGAGCACTTTACTATCATACTGTTTATACTAGAATATAAGCCAAAATTTTCAGCACCTGAAATGTTAAAAAAAATGAAATACGGCTTATATTTGGGTCAAAAAATTTAAATCATGGCATTGTGTAGGTGAATTGAGAATATGAGAAAAGCCCCTAAACATGCTATCATTACCAAATTTGCTGGAGATGTAGAAAATGGTTGTGGGAACTTTTGAAAAAAAAATATTGCTCTAGCACATGTAGTTTTTGCATAAATTATGTTAAGTCAAAGTTTTTAAGTTGTTTTAATTTACAATAATAATGTGTAAAAACTACATAAGCTAGAGCCCAGGTGACCAACCTGCGCATGTGGCACTTTGGGCATCTTCAGCACCCTCCCTCGGTCGTCCACTTGCAGCCCCCAAAACCCAACTGTTAATGCATAGGGAAAAGGAACTCACATGTCCACTAACCCCCTGCTGATGTGTCCTCGTCCAGGATCTTCTTAGAGCGGGTAGAGGAGGAGAGGTGAGTTACAAGCTTAGGCTTCAGCTGAGCATGCAGATTGGCTTACATGAAAGACAATCAGCGACCCAGGACTCATACAGGTAAGTGCCTATGCTCTCCCTATCCTACCAACGAAGGGGGGATGATTGTATAATATATATTGGGGCACATAACCTCAGAATCAAAGGTTATATGCCCAATAGATATCAGGCTTTGATGATATATATGACACAAAAATGTGCATTACCATACTACAGTGTTCCCTAATGTTTGAAGTATAATGCTATGCAAAGGTTATGTGCAGCCCTAATGATGCATAGGGCCGCACTTGTGGCCCTTCATATCAACTCAATTGCCCATACTTAGCTAGAGCATTACAATGTTCCCACAACATTTCTCTACACCTCCAGCAATTCTGGTGATGATATCATGTTCAGCAGCTTTGTTGTTAACTTACAATAAAGTTAATTAAATAATAACATCTCCAAACAAAAGCACATTTACTGTGTGTTCCTGTATCTTAGCAGCTGCATCCCCCCCCCCCCCGGCTTTTACTCAAGTCATTCAGTTTACCCAGATTTTTTTATCAAGTTAGGGACCTCGGTTTATATTCGGGTCGGCTTATACTCTAGTATATACGGTCCTTTAACAAAACACTAAGCTGTTTATCCATGTTTTGCCCAATATGAACACAGACAAAACTTCATGCTTTTTGTGTGTAAACATATGTTATGTTTACAGTGCAGAGGTTGGGGTAGTCATAGCTATAGGAAGAAGGTTTGAAGTCTTCCCTCAGTCTGACTACCAACAGGCATATGTGTCTCCTACTTCCCTAAACATAGTATGGTTATTCTATGGTGGTGGTGGGGGGCGGGGTGACTTACTCCAAAAAAGAGGAAGGACATACATTTCTGTATAAACAAATAGATATTCATACATCTATGGCACTACAAACATGAAAAGCCACATAACGAAGATGTATTACTCACAGGTCACCTAAAATACTTACTGAAATAATTGTTGTTGGAGACAACACTAGTTTTCGTTTATGTTCACCTAACACATGGCTGGTTTCTTCATCTCACCGCTGCCTGGCAGAAAAACTGACACTTATCTTCCATGACTGATCACAGGCTCTGAACACATACAAGTTAATATAGCTGCTTCAGGGGTCACATGGACTTGAGATAATTGTGAGCAATTTTAGGAATGTAGCAGGTCACATTCGCTTCTATAAATTGCATAGTCCTCTGGAGAGGCAGAACAGAGGCCAAGCAGAATCAAAGGGTTGTAAAACCTTGATACTTCTTCAATAATGGTAATAATATTTGCTCCTGTGTGTCTTGAAAAAAATGTCAACTAGTTCTTAGCCAACCTTCTCAAACTTAAGGAAACAAATAACAAAGAAGATGCCTTGATATAATATTTATCATTTTTTTGGCCTATAAGACGCACCCAAGTTTTGGAGAGAAAATTAGAAAAAAAAACAGCCATTCAGATATCAAGTAAATATACAAAATGTTCCAGCAAAGAAGGCAGGACTGGACCATGCAGTATTCACTCTATGTTCCTCCAGCTAAAAGGCCAGTGCTAGGAGTGAGTTCTTCAGTGTAGTGCTTAAACTTATCATGTGTCTATACGCTAGCAGTACCCATTCTCTGAATACACTGACCAACATATGGAGAAACACATTTTACAATCTGGCACTGAACAACTTACCCATGAGTAGCTATTTACATATGGTAGGAGATATGAGTCTTTGTTACAAAATGTTTTTTTTGCAATGCAGAATGGTAATGTAAATACACAACTCATGCTCATGCATCTGATTGTATAAAGTATCTCTCCATAAGTTGGTCAGTGTTTAGAGAATGGCTACTGCTAGTGCTAATGCAGATAAGATCATTTCTTGGCAGCGGCAGCTTTTTGGCTTGGCTGGAGGGAATGGAAAACATTTCTGCCTCCTGGGATGCCAAAAAAGTCTTATAGTATGAAAAATATGGTATATGAAATGTATGTAAAGTCCTTAAATTGCTTGAAGGTTGGCTAAAATACATGGGTTGATGAACTTGACTACAAGATGACCCCTTTCTTGGTAATTAATAAACTCTTTAACTACAACAACATACAGGTAAATAGCAGTAAGCATGCTTTCTGCCTTATCCTTGCAGGTCAGTACCCTTTGCATACATGACCCTTATGTACTTACTTCACTTTTCTCCACTCCCCACATGTTCTTTAAATTCAGGCTCTATGACTTATGCTGGCCATACACTCTGAGATAAAAATTAGGATAGATTAAAACCAACCAATAT